>SJYT01023828.1:69232-117739 GCA_006410635.1 Cephalophus harveyi | reverse complement strand
TAACTGAGCGACTGAACTGAACTGATGTCCATTAGGTTGATGCTGTCTAACCATCTTATCTTCTGCCTCCCACTTCTCTTACCTTCAATCTTTCCCAGCATCAGGGTCTTTTCCAATGAGTCAGTTCTTCACATCAAGTGGCCAAGGTATTGGAGCTTCAGCTTCAGCATCAGTCTTTCCAGTGAATATTCAGTGTTGATTTCCTTTAGGATTGACTGGTTTGATCTGCTCACAGTTCAAGAGTCTTCTCCAGCACTGCAATTTGAAAGTGTCTGCTCTTCTATGCTCAGCCAGATCACTTTATACTTAAAGTAAAATCTCTTCTGGCAAATACCTTAAAAATAATTATCATTAAAAAAAAACTTCAGGTAGGCAAATATGATCCAGCTTTATCCCATGCATCTTTTATATTGTCAACCCAAAGCCTTGTAGTTATTTCTTTAGTATGATATTATAGTAAATATAGGGATTATAGCTAATATAGGGAATATAGTAAGTATAGGGAAGCACTGTATTTATATAGTAAATATAGGGAATATTATAATAATATTATATCATCATAATAATATGATATTAATATAGCATATTTAATATGATATTATAATAGATAATATCACCCTCTCCTATGGTTTCTCTATGATTTCTAATCCATCTCTCCTCTTTCTCTCCTCTTAATCGGCAAGCTTGAGAAGAAAAGTCATCTGCTTCCTAAACTCAAGCATTTCTTAAACAATGGCAAAATGTGCTTTCACTACTTTCCTAAAAATTTTCACATTTTCTGAATGGTTCATTATGTTGATAGCTCTTAGGCTTCTAAAATATGTTTTTTCTTTTCCCACACTCAGCCTGATCCCCACTCAACAATTGATCTACTATTCTGAGCTACCTTTTAAATGTTAAAATTCCCTTCCTCTTTCTTCCCAGTCTACATAGAAAGATGTCATTGTCATTCACTTCCCAAGTTTCAGGCATAACTAATGCGTCTGACTTTTAAATCTGTGTTCCCTAGCCTCCATTTCTTTCACATGAATGTATCAGAGATACCTCAAACTCAATATATCCACCTGTGAATGCATCCTTTCCCCTACCTATAAAGACTTTCCTTCTCTTGCATCCTTACCTCTGTCAGTGGAATCATCATATACTCAGTTAACTAAGGTGTAAACGACAGAGTAATTCTGAACTCCTTTTTCCTGGTCTTACACACTCCTCCAAATCAAATCAATCACCAAGTTTGATATATTCTCTCCATAAAATAACTTTTTATTGTGTTTATATATAATTGCATTTATTTATTGACTCTGCTGGGTCTTCGTTGCTTCGAGGGCTTTTCTCTAGTTGCAATGAGCAGAGACTACTCTCTAGTTGTGGCGAATGAGCTTCTCATTGCAGTGGCTTCCCTGTTGCTGAACATGGGCTCTAGTGTGCCTGGGTTTCAGTAGTTACAGCTCTCAGGCTCTCAGGCTCAATAGTTGTGGTGCACGGGCTTAGTTTCTCTGTGGCTAGTGGAATTTTCCTGGATCAGGGCTTGAACCAGTATCTTCTGCACTGGCGGGCAGATTCTTTACCACTGAGCCTCCAGGGAAGCCTTATTGTGTTTTGATGAGCAGAACTGTCCAAAGGTGATGCTGGAAGCTCGCTCTCATTATTTGAACAGTGAACTAGCTGGAACTAAGGATTTTCTTCTCCCAGAGGGAGAAACCGCACCTGAGCTCCACTTTCCATGGGCCAAGAGGTGTGCTCCTTTCAGTAGGGTCAACCTCATAATTTAACAGGTCCAAGCTTTCAGGTTTTGAAGACCAGAACTCCAGGTCCATTCCCAGACTGCTAGTACCTCAAATTCAGATAGCTTTATACTAGGCAGCCTATGTATTCCTGAAATGGCTAAGCTGATTTTTCAAGCTTGTCATATGAAGAGAGAGACCTATAGCTAATAGGGGACATCTTTCCCCTGGAATGTAGACCCAAGATGTATGTCCAGCAGGTTTAGACCCCACCATGCCCTCTGTGAAATAATGCTAAGATCTAGAGAATCTCACCTTCTTCTGGCTTCTTGATCCAGGCTGTTCAGTTCAGCTCAGTGGCTCAGTCATGTCTGACTCTTTGAGACCCCATGGACTGCAACACGCCAGGCTTCCCTGTCCGTTACCAACTCCCGGAGCTTTCTCAAACTCATGTCTATCGAGTTGGTGATGCCATCCAACCATCTCATCCTCTGCCGTCCCCTTCTCCTCCTGCCTTCAATTTTTCCCAGCATCAGGGTCTTTTCCAATGAGTCAGTTCTTTGTATCAGGTGGCCAAAGTATTGGAGTTTCAGTTTCAACATCAGTCCTTCAAATGAATGTTCAGGACTGATTCCCTTTAGGATGGACTGGTTTGATCTCCTTGCAGTCCAAGGGACTCTCAAGAGTCTTCTCCAACACCACAGTTCAGATTCTTCGCCACTCAGCTTTCTTTATATTCCAACTCTCACATCCATACATGACCACTGGAAAAACCATAGCCTTGACTAGACAGACATTTGTTGGCGAAGTAATATCTCTGCTTTTTAATATGCTGTCTAGGTTGGCCATAGCTTTACTTCCAAGGAACAAGTGTCTTTTAATTTCATGGCTGCAGTCGCCATCTGCAGTGATTTTGGAGCCCAAGAAAATAAAGTCTGACACTGTTTCCATTGTTTCTCCATTTATTTTAAGTTATCCTTTTTCAGGATCCAGATTGTAAGTTATCCTTTTCCTCCCAAAATGTATATTTTTAAGTCCTTGCCTTGTGACATTGTCAAATATACCCCAAACCATTGTACATAACAGGAGATAAGCCACAAGGGACCCATTTGGCATGTCACAGTTTCTCTCTCTCCTAAAACAACATATTTTCTTAACATTCTCATTACCTCTCAGGTAGACCACTGCTTCCTGACTGAACTGCCTTGGGTCTTGCTCCTTCTCATTCTAATCTTCATATACCTTCTGAGGGCAAATTCAAAATGAAAATCTGATCACCTATTCACTCTTTTAAATCTTTCATGGAGCCTATAACAGTGCTTGTTTTTTTCCTTAAGAAAAAATGTTCTTTCAGATTTCTAGTGTTGACTTAAATTATTCAGTATGATATTAGCTAAACCTATGGACACATAAGACTAGATGTAACAACTCCTTTTTCTCATAGATTATGTTCAAATTTAAATCTCAAAATAAATATACAATTAATGGCACCCCACTCCAGTACTCTTGCCTGGAGAATCCCATGGAGAGAGGAGCCTGGTAGGCTACAGTCCATGGGCTCGCAAAGAGTCGGACACGACTGAGCGACTTCACTTTCACTTTCAAATATAAACAAACTATAAAACTAATACAATTCATACTGGCAACACTAATTAATATGAAAGATTAATAGTAAAAAGATAAAACTAAATCTCTATTTTCATGTTCTACCTTTAATCTGTTTCTGTATCTTAAAAATACTAAGGAGGACAATATTTTTATTTAAGAATGTTGTTGATAATAGTATTAAATAACATCACAGGTTTATTTACTACTTTAAGATATTCAGACCACCTACTTATCCTAATTCTGCCCAGATTATTCTGTGGAATAATCATCAAATGCCAATTTTAATGAGCTGTCTCTTGATCCCTAAGAGGCTATCTTGGTAACTTGAAGATAAAGTTGTTATTATGGCATGCTTAAATTTGCATTAAAAGATTACCTAATTCAATTATTACTGGACTCGTGAATGGGAAAATAACATTTGAAGTCATTTTTTGTTTCCTATATATTTTGAAGAAATACTCATGGCTGCAACACAGAGCTAGTAAAAAAATGTCAGTAAATAATAGTCTGATTCATTCAGACCATTTTGAAATGATTTGACCATAAATCAAGTTTCCTATCATTGTTTCCATTTTGTCTGAAGTTTGGAAAAATTCTACTCAAACTAAAATAAAACCTTCTTTGTATGATGTCCCATGATGTTATTGGGGCTTTATTTGGCATAAACAAAGCATTTACTTAATAAATCTGTCTCTGATCATTTGTCATAAGCCAGAAACACTTGAAGGGGCCACCATTCCCTTTGCAATGCGTTTTCATGGTCTCACATCAGAGTCTTGATTTATTGTCTAACTTAACAAAAATCATATTCTAGTAAAATATGTTTTATTTCAATTGTCAATGAGAAATAAACATTTTTTTCATAATAGCTGATGAAATAGTTCAACATAAATACAATGAATTCAGTGCAGGACAGTTGTCATTTTGCCATTGATATGTGTTGATATAACCCCATGCAATTATTTACTTAATAAATCTGTCTCTGATCATTTGTCATAAGCCAGAAACACTTGAAGGGGCCACCATTCCCTTTGCAATGCTGTTTTCATGGTCTCACATCAGAGTCTTGATTTATTGTCTAACTTAACAAAAATTATATTCTAGTAAAATATGTTTTATTTCAATTGTCAATGAGAAATAAACATTTTTTTCATAATAATTGATGAAATAATTCAACATAAATACAATGAATTCAGTGCAGGACAGTTGTCATTTTGCCATTGATATGTGTTGATATAACCCCATGCAATCAAATACACTTACTAACACATTAAAAGTTGAAAACTGCTACTTTAGGTTGGAGTCACAAGAGTTGTACACAGCTTAGGTACTAAACAACAAGCAAACGGTTGTTCAGCAGACCTTTCCTCCTCACCTATCATATACTGTATCTTTCAGCCACATCAATTGTTTCTCTTTTAAACTTTCCACTCTAGCGGCCATTCCACCTTGAAAGTGAAAGTGAAAGTCACTCAGTCGTGTCTGACTCTTTGCGACCCCATAGACTGTCCATGGAATTCTCTAGGCCAGAATACTGGAGTAAGTAACATTTCCCTTCTCTGGGGGATCTTCCTAACTCAGGAATCAAACCGGGGTCTCCTACATTGCAGGTGGATTCTTTACCAACTGAGCTATCAGGGAAGCCCTTATTAGATGACGAACTCCCATTCATCCCTCAAGGCTCTTTTTGATCCAGCTGAAGTGTCATCTCCTTGATGAAGGCTTTTCAAACTCCCCATGACTGAGTTAGCTGTTTCTTGCACTATGCTCCCCACAGCACTGTTTTAAAAAACACATTTCTCTAGCACTGATTATTTGACATTGTGAATGAGCTCTTTTTGAGTCACTCACTCTTTTACTGCATAAGAGATGGGGAACTGTATCATCACCTCTTTTCTTCTAGGTGTTCTTTTGAAGGACTGATGCTAAAGCGAAACTCCAATACTTTGGTCACCTCATGCGAAGAGTTGACTCATTGGAAAAGACCTTGATGCTGGGAGGGATTGGGGGCAGGAGGAGAAGGGGATGACAGAGCATGAGATGGTTGGATGGCATCACCAACTCAATGGACTTGAGTTTGAGCATCACCTCTTTTCTAAGGACCAGATATACTACAGAAATTTTCCAGGACAAATACAGATGATAAGAGTAAATGAAGGAAAAGGGTAAATATCAAACAATAAAGAAGGCTGGGATGAAGAGTTCCATGACTCTTCCAAACACAAGGAAAGAGCATACAATTTAAGGTTATGAGTCCCAAATTTAATTCCTCATTTTTGGAAAATTATCTGCCATTGACTTTTCAAATATTGCTCCCTTCCTATGCTCTCTCTCCTCTCTTTCTGGAAATCTGGTTTACATGTGTCTTAGACATTCTCACAGTATCTTCTATTTACTTCATTTTCTCTTTTATATTCTGTAATTTTGTGTGTGTGTGTGTGTGTGTGTGTATGCTACATTCTGTACAATATCTTCTGATCTGTCTTCCAGCTCACTAGTTCTCTCTTTATCTGGATTTAATGTAATTTAAATACAACCACTCAGTTTCTAATTTGTTATTGTAATTTGAGTTTTAGAAGTTTGCTTATTTTTTATTCAGGTCTGATATGTAACTTCTTATAGTTTCATATTACTGAAATCAGATTGATTATATTCTTTGCAGCCAAAGATGGACAAGCTCTATACGGTCAGCAAAAATAAGACTGGGAGCTGACTGTGGCTCAGATCATAGACTCCTTATTGAAAATTCAGACTTAAATTGAAGAAAGTAGGGAAAATCAGTAGACCATTCAGGTATGACCTAAATCAAATCCCTTATGATTATACAGTGGAAGTGACAGATAGATTCAAGGGATTAGATATGATACACAGGCTGTCTGAACAACTATGAATGGAGGTTCATAGCACTGTAAAGGAGGCCGTGATCAAGATCATCTCCAAGAAAAAGAAATTCAAAAGTTCAAAATGGTTTTCTGAGGAGGCCTTACAAACAGCTGAGGAAAGAAAAGTGAAAGGCAAAGGAAAAGAGGAAGATATACCCATTTGAATCCAGAGTTCCAAAGAACAGCAAGGAGATAAGAAAGCCTTCTTCAGCGATCAATGCAAAGAAATAGAGGAAAAGAACAGAATGGGAAAGACTAGAGATCTCTTCAAGAAAATTAGAGATACCAAGGGAACATTTCATCCAAAGGTGAGCACAATAAAAGGCAGATTGGTATGGACTTAATAGAAGCAGAAGATATTAAGAAGAGGTGGCAAGAATACACAGAAGAACTGCACAAGGAAGATCTTCATGACCCAGGTAACCACGAGGTAATCCCTCACCTAGAGCCAGACATCCTGGAATGTGAAGTCAAGTGGGCCTTAGAAAGCATCACTACGAACAAAGCTAGTGGAGGTGATGGAATTCCAGTTGAGCTGTTTCAAATCCTAAAATTCTGTGAAAGTGCTACACTCAATATGCCAGCAAATTTGGAAAACTCAGCAGTGGCCACAGGACTTGAAAAGATCAGTTTTCATTCCAATCTCAAAGAAAGGCAATGCCAAAGAGTGTTCAAACTACCACACAATTGCACTCATCTCACACACTAGCAAAATAATGTTCAAAATTCTCCAAGCCAGTCTTCAACAGTACATGAACCATGAACTTCCAGATGTTCAAGCTGGATTCAAAGAAGGCAGAGGAATCAGAGATCAAATTGCCAGCGTCCTCTGGATCATCGAAAAAGCCAGAGAGTTCCAGAAAAACATCTACTTTTGCTTTATTGACTATGCCAAAGCCTTTTTCTGTGTGGATCACAACAAACTATGGAAAATTCTTCAAGAGATGGGAATACCAGACCACCTGGCCTGCCTCCTGAGAAATCTGTATGCAGGTCAAGAAACAACAGTTAGAACTCGACATGGAACACAGACAGGTTCCAAATTGGGAAAGGAGTACGTCAAGGCTGTATATTGTCATCTTGCCTATTTAACTTTTATGCAGAGTACATCATGTGAAATACCAGGCTAGAAGAAGCACAAGCTGGAATCAAGATTTACAGGAGAAATATCAATAACCTCAAATATGCAGATGACATCCACCCTTATGTCAGAAAGCAAAGAAGAACTAAAGAGCCTCTTGATGAAAGTGAAAGAGAAGAGTGAAAAAGTTGGCTTAAAACTCAACATTCAGAAAACTAAGATCACAGCATTTGGTCCCATCACTTCATGGCAAATAGATGGGAAACAATGGAAACAGTAAGAGACTTTATTTTTTTGGGCTCCAAAATCACTGCAGATTGTGATTGTAGCCATGAAATTGAAAGATGCTTACTCCTTGGAAGAAGAACTATGACCAACTTAAACAGCATATTAAAAATCAGAGACATTAATTTGCCAACAAATGTCTGTCTAGTCAAAGCTATGGTTTTTCCAGTAGTCATTTATAGATGCGAGAGTTGGAATATAAAGAATGCTGAACGCTGAAGAATTGATGCTTTTAAACTGTGGTGTTGGAGAAGACTCTTGAGAGTCCCTTCATCAGCAAGGAGATCCAACCAGTCCATCCTAGAGGAAAACAGTCCTGAATATTCATTGGAAGGACTGATGCTGAAGCTGAAACTCCAATACCTTGACCCCCTGGTGTGAAGAACCAACTCATTGGAAAAGACCCTGATGCTGGGAAAGATTGGAGGCAGGAGGACAAGGGGACAACAGAGGATGAGATGGTTGGATGGCATCACTGATGCTATGGATATGAATTTGAGTAGTCTCCAGGAGTTGGTGATGGACTAGGAAGCCTGGTGTGCTGAAGTCCATGGGGTCGCAGAATCAGACATGACTGAGCAACTGAACTGAGTTCATAGCATGCTTTTTATTCTTTTAAATATAGCAAGTAAAGTATTGCTTTATTATATATATTTCAAGCATATCAATTCTTTATGTATAGAGAAGATACTCTTGTTGACTTATGTCTCCTAGTTGTCTAATTATATTTCTGTACTTAACATTATAATTCAAAAAACTGGAGCCTAGGATAAGGACACTTTTCTCCAAGAGGATTTTTCCTCTCCTAGGGGCTTGAGAAATACTAATCTCAGAAAATGTTAATGTAAGTTCAATATTGTGGTTCCTTAGATCTACTAGTTGCCATACACCTGAGATGTAAGAGTCTGTTTATTTCTGGTTTACTCTTGAGTCTGTAGCCCTTTGGGGTCCCACCTTAATGTAGGAGGATTGTCAGGTTCTCCAGATGGGCAGGTCCTGGGGGTTGTTTTGCCATCTCTTTTCAAGGCCACCAGAAGTACGACTTAGCTTGCCAGCTTTTCCTTCCCACTAGGTAACTGTGCTCAGCACAAAACAACTTTGGATGCTGGACTTGCTTCTCTGGATCTTCAGCAACTCCTAAACTCTGGCCCCATTATTCTTGGGGTTGTGTTAGTTCTTATGTGCTTTTAAGAGATACTTTTTACATTTCATCTTTCTTTTTTGTTGTGTTCAGTTTGAGAGTTAATTAGAATTATCTAGTTGCCATCATTAGAAGATGGGAATGACAGAGGATGAGATAGTTGAATGGCATCACCAACTCAATGGACATGAGTTTGAGCAAACTCTGGGAGATGGTGAAGGACAGAGAAGTTTGGAGTGCTGCAGTCCATGGGGTTGGAAAGAATCAGACATGACTGAATGACTAAACAACATCATTAGAAGAAATTTCTAGGCAGTGGCCTTACTATTAAAGGTCTAGGGGCCATATGTTTGATCATCTCCAGCACCTAGAACAGCACAGGGCACATAGTTTAGCGCTCAACAAGCGTTTGCTATTGAACCTGTAAAACAAGCATAGCAACATGTAACATACAAAGCTGAATTAAGGACAAACATGAGATAACACATATAAAAGCACAAATTCAAGGTGCAGCTGGGGAGGTCTAGAGAGGTTTAGTGATCTGTCTATGGTCCCAAAGCCAAGTGTGAGAAGAGACAGAAGTAGAAACTAGAATTCCTCATTCCAAGGTTCTATGAAAAATGATGCTCTAATGAATAGCTGCCTTGTGGTTTTAGAAAAGTAAATCTTTCTGGGAGTGATGAGCTTGTTGTTAATAGCCTCCTGTCAGGACAAAACTGTTTCAGTGCAACATGAGTGCTTCCCCAGATCTCTCTGGTTGCATATAAATTGATCATCTCAACTCACAGTCTGGTGCTACTGGATTGCATGCACAATTCAGTGAAGCAACAAACCAGATAAATGAAACATGCATAGCACTGTTACCAAAGGAGGGGGAAAAAAAAGCCAAGAATCTGGGAGAAAGGCAGTCTCTCTCTGGTCACAGGCTCTGTCTTTAAGTTGAGCCTAAGTCTGTGTCGAATCTGGTTGGGACAACACTGTGGGATGTGACAATAGGTTTGTTGCTATAGGTTGAAAGTAGTTTCTTCATCTTGCACTTCACTCACTAAGCATGGCTTAGTTAAAATCCACTCAGTTCCATTTGCCTCAGAAAGTCTTTATGGGAGACATGCCATGTGTGCTGTGCTGGAGGACCAAGGGTTCAGAAAATAAGTAGGCATACACAACCTTCCTTCAGAGAGATTGGAGTGGGTGTAGACAGACATAGGATCTCAATTATTATAATTCAAAACGTTTTGTTATTGGCATCCCTAAAAATTTAACTGTTTGGGGTCTGACTGTGTGGGCATTGCTGTGGGTGGGTTTCTCCAGTCGTTTTGGTCATAGATCTGAAAGCTACCACCAGAGTAAACAGTGATCTCTGTATTCAGACTATATGGCACTCAAACGTGCATTGCTGACTGCAGATTCACTTAAGATTTCTAAGAGCATGTGTGTTTCCTCCAGCTGTGTGCCTCTCAGTTGTGAACCCACTCTTCTTCCCTGGACCTGAATTTCTTCAACTGCCAGAAGGAAAGAATGTTCTTTGGAAAATTCAGCCCTAAAGAGAAGTTGAAGGCTATGAAAATCTCAGGGACCTGTTTCTCACCAAATTATTCATTCACTTTTACACATTCAAAAGCCAATATGTTTCACGGAAAAAAAAGGAAGAAATCTGATAAGATAAGCTTCCATGCTTCCTAGCTTTTGGGCACTAATTCACTCTGGACTGATCCAGATTTTACCATCTCATATTTCCACACATTTCTAAGGTTATAAAGAGTAGACAGTTTCTTGATTTACTGGTCAGGTAATGAATGGGGAACATGTGTGTGAGAGTGTGTATGTCTGTGTTGTGAGGGTTGCGGGAAAGACAGGAAGAATAAAACCTACCTTAAACAAAAATAATGCATATCCAAAGTGGATCTGGCATTTGACACTGAGCAGGAAGAATTTTCTGCACAGTATTTGATAGAAATGGGAAAAGGGAGGGAGGGGAATGGTGCTGTGTCAGCACATGGATTGCAAATGTAGTAAAAACAGTATCTGAAATGGAGATGGGAAAATGGGAAACAGTTTAAAACACTCTGCATAGAAAAAGAGAAAGCAAGGACAGTTGTTTAAGTGAACAAAAATAACTGTGAATCAGAAAAGGAAGGAAGGAGAGGGGGACGGAAAGAAAGAGACAGTAGAGGGAGTGGGGGCGGAATTGAGAAACACAGAAGCTAGCTTTTAAAGGCCTTGGACCGTTCCTTAAAGCTCTGTGAAAAATATGAGGATGGTGTCTATTGAGGGTCCTCCCCTCTGCCTTCTTAAAAGCTTTATCTTCTGTGTCCACATCCTTCATTTTCTTTGTCTCCCAATCTCTTCCAAGATATTTAGTTTTCCTATGAAGAAGGAAAGTTTTCATTTACTCCAGCTGAAGTGTAAATACAATTTTCTGTTTTATGAAGAACATGGTGAAATAAAGTGCTAATGGTAAAAAATGTGGATCCCTAGTAGGGACATGTTTTGGAAAGTGTGTCTTCCTGGAAAACTTTAGATATATCTCCTAGGTCATCAGCAAGGATCTCACCCCAAGGACAGTTCCAAAAATGACAGGAAAAACCAAGGTTTCAAAGAGCTGAAGAGACATACTAACAGAGAAGCTGTGAGAGGTATAAGTAACAGAATATATTCATTCATGGAGGTATGTTTTCAGAAAGTCGAGAGAGCAATCTTCAGCTAGCCTTATAATTAGCAGAAGAGTCAAGAGAGGAAATTAGTACTGATTACATACTAGGGAGCGAGTATGTTGCCATCTGTTTTTACATGGTCTGTCTCGGTTCTAACAATAGCTGTATGAGGTACCTCCTATTACACCTATTTTACAGATGAGAAAATTAAGGCGTGGAAAAATTGAGAAAGTTGCTTAAAGTAAAACTGACAACTAATGGCTACCAAGATGAATGAAAACAGCTATCACTTATTGAGAGCTTACTATGTGCCAGGCACTGGGCTAAACACTTTGCAAATATTAGCTAATTTAATCTTTATCATGACATTTTGAAACTAAGATTAATTTCCCCGATTATAGGAGAAGAAGAGAACACATAACCAGTTAAGTGGAGAGGATTGGTTTTAACCCAGGTCTGTCTGACTGGGGACTTTACATGTCACTGACCTGGAGGATCCCATACTGACGTCCTCGCTGAATGCTCCCCTTGCAGGGTGTTTTCTTTATGGTTGCTAATTCTCAGACCCAGCTCTGAATACTGTTCTCTGGCCTCCATTTGTTTATTTCTTTAATTTATTTTATTTTTATTTATTTGGCTGCCTCAGGACTTAATTGTGGCACGTGGAATCTTCGTGGTATCATACAGCACCTTTTGCTGGGATGCACAGGCTCAGCAGTTGTGGCTCCTGGGCAAGTGGGACCTCAGTCCCTTGAGCGGGGATTGAACTAGAGTCCCTTGCATTCTTAAGCTCTGGACCACCACAGAAGTCCCCCTTCTGTCTTCCTTTAATTCTCTATCTGATGCTTCTATACTCTGATCTTCATCCCCCTTCTCCCAGGAAAAGACTCGCTTTGCTGTAGGCACTGTTCTTTTCTTATAGAATCTTGAAACCAGCTCTACAAAGCAAATGTTATTATCTCTATTTTACAAATGAGGAAACTGAGGCTTGCGTGGTTCAGCTAACTCGCCCAAGGTCAAACAGGTGGTGGAATTAGAATTCTAAATTAAATCTCGCTGACTCTGAAGTCTGTGTCCTTCCATTTCCCTGCAGGACCCTTCGAACGTGTTCTGGGGAGTAATCCTGTGCTCACAGTGGGGCAGAGGGTTAGAATTCTGAACAAAGTGCTTTCTAATCATTTTACTGTCAGAAGGCCTCCACTTTACTTAGTAGCAAACTCCAATTTTTGTAGTGTGAAAGGAAGCCTTTGCCAAATAGAAAAAGTGCTTTCATTCCAGAGAGAACCCTAGGAATAAAAAAGAGAAAAAAAAAAAGGAATCACAAAGAAAAGCAGTGGGGAACACGGCTAATACCACTGTTTTCATTCTCATAAAGGTAAAAGAGACATTCAAGAAAAGATCTATTATGTGAACTTGAAAACAAGGAGTAGGGTCAGAAGTGCTATGGTGGCAGGCCTGTGGAGGAAGTAGCCACTAGAATAATAGCCTTGATTGTGAGCCAGTGTTAATTAGGATTGTGGGCCCTGAGGAGCAGAGAAGATTGAGCTTTTGGCATCAGTTCCCACATGAAGGTTTTGTAATATGAAAAAAATAGTTAATTTTCCTTTCATGATGTCCTTTTGAAATCTCACATTAATAAAATTATTTTCAGTGGAAATATCAGCTAGACATATAAAATACTAACAGCAAATACTTAAGAAAAAGCTCACAGAAAGGAGCTAGGAAATTGACACTTGATTGCCAGCCCATTTTACAGCCTTGCTCTTTACTGTGAACTGGAAATGATTTTTCTTCTGGAGAATTTACAAGATTCCATACGCATCATGCTGAAGATAGCCAGGATCCAGTGTAAGGCAAGTGGCTGCTCTGTGCTCAGCAAAGAAGACACACAAGCATAGGGAGCGTGTTGGAGAGAGGAGGAGGAATAGAACATTCAGGGAGAGAAAACAGGAAAGGATCACTTCCCCTGGGTTACCCTCACCAGACCCTGCATTTCCAGTTCTCAGTATTCTTTTAAGTTATTTGTTTAATGTCTGTTTCTCCTTTTCAGTCTGATAAATTGAAAAGCTCCATGGGGGTTTATCAATCTCTGTGTAAGGCATAGTGAGTGCTGTTGTTGTTAATTGTTAAGTCATGTCTGCCTCTTTTGCGACCCCATGGACTCTAACCTGCCGGGCTCCTCTGCCCATGGGAATTCCAAGGCAAGAATACTGGCGTGGATTGCCATTTCCTTCCCCAGGGGATCTTCCCAACCTGGAAATCGAACCTGTGTCTCCTGTATTGACAGGCGAGTTTTTTTTTTTACCACTGAGCACCATGGAGTTAAGAATTTGGCTTTGGAGCTAGGATTGCTGGGTTCACACTCCAGATTCACCCCTGCTAGTTTTGTAACCTTGGGAAAGTCCAGTTTCGTGAGCCATATAGCAAGGTGCCAGTAACACCTACTTCACAGGGCTGTTAGAAAAACTGCATGATTTAATGATCGTTATAATGGTGCCTGGCGCTTATATAAACTAGACAAAACTATGCTGCTATAATTATTCCTCACAGCCGCATCCCCACTACCTAGCTAGTACAGCACTCACATAGAATACTATTTTTTAGAAGAATGAATGGATAAGTACAGCACTTTTTTCTTTTTCCTTTAGAAGGAAATGATTTTTTTTTCCTTAAGAGAATGAGAAGTCCAAATTGGCCAAACTACATTTATTTTATTTCAAATATTGGACTAAAGTCAAAATCAGGATAAATGTCCAAACTAGTGCACTGATATTTTTTATGTATTCGAACTCCTAAGGATTCTAATAATACACATAACTTCTGTTTCATGATTATTAACAAAGCAATCATGTCTATGAAAAAGGCAATTCACATCCACCCTTGAATTTATTTCAATTCTTAGTGATCGTATTTTAGCTTTACCTCAAAATGTAATCAACATGGATCCACTGGGAATTTTGTAGAACAAAGAGCTTTCCTGTTTAGAACTTCCTTTGAAGCTAATTTATTATTCTTATTGTGAATTTTAATGTCTTTATCCTTTTTCTCTTTCCTGCTTTCTTTAAAGTTACATTCCAAAACACCTGTTAGGGAGGATATTATCTGACCAACGAATGAATAATTCTTCTCTAATGGCAGTTAGGGCAGAAGGCTGAGTTGAGACCATCATTTAGCAATTGGTAGCATTTGAGATGAGGCTGAAGAAGGAGCACTCTAGTATTTCTTGGTTCTTTTGGATGGGCTCTAACAGCCTCCCATGGCCTCAATAATCTTTACTAGGTGATTTTTTATTCAATGGACATTGTTTTAAAGATTTCTCTTCCCTTAAATGAGACATCCTGAAGAGATGAAACAACAGCATCTAGAGGTACAACTTGATGTTTTTAATCTCTCTGAGTTCTAAACAATGTAAATATGTTTTAGCTACCAGTGGTATCAATGTCATCTCCATTGTGTGTATACTGGAACTGTGACTTCTGGCATTTTTTGGAGAGTGGTGTCCAAGAGCCTATGACAGAAAATCTTTGAAGAGTAAGGCTTGCTAAAATTAAGATAATAATTATGAAAAGACAGGAATAGCATATTCCGGTGATGGCTTGGGTATACCCTCACGTCACTTATGTTAGAGAATAAGGTTCATTTCAATGTTTCAATTATTATCAATTTAGTATTTGACTCCTTTATCATTTAGCTTAAATGATTGAGGTTAAACTTCAAATATCCTCTTTATTTTTTAATTTATTTTGAAAAATAGTTTTTAAATTTGTGTTTGGTTGTGCTGG
Organism: Cephalophus harveyi; assembly: GCA_006410635.1. Lineage (NCBI taxonomy): Eukaryota > Metazoa > Chordata > Mammalia > Artiodactyla > Bovidae > Cephalophus > Cephalophus harveyi. Next base: position 102,582 of record SJYT01023828.1, on the reverse strand, counting down.
GTCTTTGTTGCTAGGCAGGCTTTTCTGTAGTTGCGGAGAGTGGGGACCACTCTCTAGTCATTACGTGGGGTGGCTCCTCTTGCTGTGGAGCTTGGGCTCTAGAGAATGTGGGCTTCTGTAGTTACCAGCAGTTGTGGCATGTGGGCTCAGTAATTGCAGCTCCTGGGCTCTAGAGCATGGGCTCAGTAGCTGGGGCTCAGGGGCATGACTGCCCAACATGTGGGATCTTCCCAGATCAGAGATCAAACCTGCATCTCGCGCACTAGCAGTTGCATTCTTTACCACCGAGCCACTATGAAGCTCTCTTTATTTTTTAAATTAAAAGTTTTGCTTTGAAATGATTGCAGGCTGATGTGCAGTTATAAAAGTAAAACAAAGAGACCCTGTGTAAACTTTATCCAATTTCCCCCAAAGAGCTCTTTTTATAACTATGGTGCAACATCATTGCAGGACCATTGATATTGACACAGTCAAGACAGAGGTCTGACAAGAATCCCACACTTTCTTGTCACAGCCACACCCTCTTCCTCCACTCTCCTTTAGCTCTCAGTCAGTTCCGTTCAGTCACTCAGTCGCGTCTGACTCTTTGCGACCCCATGAATCGCAGCACGCCAGGCCTCCCTGTCCATCACCAACTCCCAGAGTTTACCCAGACTCATGTCCATTGAGTCGGTGATGCCATCCAGCCAGCTCACCCTCTGTCATCCCCTTCTCCTCCTGCCCCCAATCCCTCCCAGCATCAGGGTCTTTTCCAATGAGTCAACTAGTCACATGAGGTGGCCAAAGTATTGGAGTTTCAGCCTCAGCGTCAGTCCTTCCAGTGAACACCCAGGACTAGTCTCACTTAGGATGGACTGGTTGGATCCCTTCCAGTTCAAGGGTCTCGCAAGAGTCTTCTCCAACACCACAGTTCAAAAACATCAGTTCTTTGGTGCTCAGCTTTCTTCACAGTCCAACTCTCACATCCACACATGACCACTGGAAAAACCTTAGCCTTGACTAGGTGGACCTTTGTTGGCAAAGTAATATCTCTGCTTTTTAATATGCTGTCTAGGTTGGTCATAACTTTCCTTCCAAGAAGTAAGTGTCTTTTAATTTCATGGCTACAATTACCATCTGCAGTGATTTTGGAGCCCCACAAAATAAAGTCTGACACTGTTTTCCCTGTTTCCCCATCTATTTCCCATGAAGCGATGGGACCAGATGCCATGATCTGAGTTTTCTGAATGTTGAGCTTTAAGCTTGGGTAAGACTAGAGATCTCTTCAAGAAAATTAGAGATACCAAGGGAGCATATCATGCAAAGATGGACTCAATAAAGGACAGAAATGGTATGGACCTAACAGAAGCAGAAGATATTAAGAAGAGGTGGCAAGAATACACGGAAGAACTGTACAAAAAAGATCTTCATGACCCAGATAATCATGATGGTGTGATCACTCACTTAAAGCCAGACATCCTGGAATGTGAAGTCAAGTGGGCCTTAGAAAGCATCACTATGAACAAAGCTAGTGGACGTGATGGAATTCCAGTTGAGCTCTTTCAAATCCTGAAAAATGATGCTGTGAAAGTGCTGCACTCAATCTGCCAGCAAATTGGGAAAACTCAGCAGTGGCCACAGGACTGGAAAAGGTCAGTTTTCACTCCAATCCCAAAGAAAGGCAATGCCAAAGAATGCTCAAACTGCCACACAATTGCACTCATCTCACTCACTAGTAAAGTAATGCTCAAAATTCTCCAAGCCAGGCTTCAGCAATATGCAAACCATGAACTTCCAGAAGTTCAAGCTGGTTTTAGAAAAGGCAGAGGAACCACAGATCAAATTGCCAACATCTGTTGGATCATGGGAAAAGCAAGAGTTCTCCAGAAAAACATCTTTTTCTGCTTTATTGACTATGCCAAAGCCTTTGACTGTGTGGATCACAATAAACTGGAAAATTTTGAAGGAGATGGGAATACTAGACCACCTGACCTGCCTCTTGAGAAACCAATATGCAGGTCAGGAAGCAACAGTTAGAACTGGACGTGGAATGACAGACTGGTTCCATGTAGGGAAAGGAGTACGTCAAAGCTGTATATTGTCACCCTTTCTCTCTAACCCTTGGCAATCACTAATCTACTCTCCATTTCATTAAGTTTGTTATTTAAAACACATCGTGTAACTAGAATCATCAGCATATCCTTAGTTTTTGTCTTTAGGGGAGAGAATGTTGTGGCTGAAAATAGAGATAAAAGTTAGAAATTAAGATCTGTGGCTGGTCCTCTACTCACTAGTGCAGTGACCTCAGGAAGTCATCTAATCTCATCTGTAACGTGAGTTGGGTCTGATGACTTCAAAGGTCGCTTCCAATTCAAAACTGTTGTAATTTCAGGTCTCCAGTGTTATCACATCGGAACTGAAACAACAGGAGCGCAGAACTGGGACTTTGGAAACAAGGAGGGTCACTGTCCAGGCTTCTCTCTGAGGATGTTTTCAGCAATATTTGCATCTTTTCTAGTAGTGGTCACTACTGGATACTCTTCGGCTGTGTAAAAATCTCCCTTCATTTGCAGTTGCAGGAAGTAGAATATTCAGATTTTTCTTCCTACCCCTTTATTAAGTATGGTTATAGAGGCTTCTTTGAAATGCACCTCTGTAGGAAAGTATAAAATTATTATTTGAAACTCTACCTCCTCTTATACTTCCAGAGTCCTGTAGAAAGGACACTGGGGTGAGCATTATACAGAGACACCTCCTTGTAATGGGAAGTCTGCAGGCTAGGCAGACTTCAGGGCTGAAGCTTATGGGAGGGTAGGCTGTTTGACAGCTCTTGCTTCAAATGCAAGTTCTCACGGTGTCAGGGTCAGTTTCATGGCCTCTGACCTGTGCAGTCACACAGGGGCCCCTGCCCACAAGGGGTGTGCTTTTTCACTCTTGTAGAGTTCTTAAACATTTTATCCTTTAACTTATATTTTATACTCCAGTGGGATAATGGAGCAGGTGTGTGAGTAGTGCAGATACAAGCAATGGGCATGCTCAATTGCTCAGTCATGTCTGACTCCCTGCAACCCCATGAACTGCACCCACCAGGCTCCTCCGTCCATGGGATTTGCTAGGCAAGAACACTAGAGTGGGTTGCCATTTCCTTCTCCAGCAATATGCATGCTCACTACTATTCTTTGTCACTTCAGTTGCATATAGCCTTTCCAGTGCCCCAGGGGCACAGAATCTGGTGGATTGACAATGTGGGAATTCACTGACTCTAATGAAGGTATATCAGGTGGTACCTCTGTGACTCAGTGCTGACAGCCTCCAGGGGGCCATGCTTTCCAAACCAACCAGCACTTGCTTTGCATACAGGAAGAAGACAGTGATTTCTAAGGAACATGAATGACCAAGGAAGATTATGAGATCCTTTCTCCCTTGTGTTGCTTCCTTTAAACATATGTTGAAAATTATTAATAAAAGGACACTCATCAGTAAGTCAAAGGTGGAATGTGTATGTACCCAAAAGTGACATAAAACCAGTTGGGTTAGTTTTGTACAGTGTTTTCATTCTCCTGGAACAACAAAACACATATGTATGAGCTACAAAATATGAACTGTGTAATTCTGGTGATTTTATCTATCAGTTAAATGCTTTGTTATTTGCATTTGAAACAAACATTGCACAATGTAAATATAAACAGTAAAATTCATAATAATTTCAAATTTTAATTTCTTTTTTACTTCAGTTCAGTCACTCAGTTGTGTCCGACTGTTTGCGACCCCATGGACTGACTAGACGGACCTTTATTGGCAAAGTAATGTCTCTGCTTTTTAATATGCTGTCTAGGTTGATCATAACTTTCCTTCTAGGAACAAGCGTCTTTTAATTTCATGGCTGCAATCACCATCTGCAGTGATTTTGGAGCACCCAAAAATAAAGTCTGTCAGTGTTTCCATTGTTTCCCCATATATTTCCCATAAAGTGATGGGACCAGGTGCCATGATCTTAGTTTTCTGAATGATGAGCTTTAAGCCAACTTTTTCACTCGCCTCTTTCAATTCCATCAAGAAGTTCTTTAGTTCTTATTGATATTTCTCCTGGCAATCTTGATTCCAGCTTGTGCTTCATCCAACCCAATGTTTCTCATGATGTACTCTGCATATAAGTTAAATAAATAAGCAGGGTGACAATATACAGCCTTGACGTACTCCTTTTCCTATTTAGAACCAGTCTGTCATTCCATGTCCAGTTCTAACTATTGCTTCCTGACCTGCATACAGATTTCTCAAGAGGCAGGTCAGGTGGTCTGGTATTCCCATCTCTTTCAGAATTTTCCACAGTTTATTGTGATCCACACAGTCAAAGGCTTTGGCATAGTCAATAAAGCAGAAATAAGTGTTTTTTTGGAGCTCTCTTGCTTTTTTGATGATCCAGCGGATGTTGGCAATTTGATCTCTGGTTTCTCTGCCTTTTCTAAAACCAGCTTGAACATCTGAAAGTTCACTTAGAACACTAAATTAAAAAAGAAAAAATTCCATGATGAGTTGACAGACCACAGAAGAAAGGAAAAGCTTATATTTTGATACTTTTAATGACACTTTTCCCTGTTTTGGATAAGGAACCCCACAATTTCATTTTGTATGGAGCTCACCAGTGATGTAGCCAGCCCTGGGTGGTATGATAGTCATGAGATGCTAAGCACAGGCAAATAGGAAAAAACCTTAGATGCACTGGTTGCCACTTTGGTTTAAAGAAAGCAAAACCAACTTTGCTAACTTAATAAAAAAACACTTTTGTTTTCCTTTGTTTTGTTTGGGAAGGATGCAGGATACTAACAAAACTGGAAGACCAGCTGATAAATTATGTTCAGAACAGGAAGAAATCAGAACTTTCCAGGGATCTGGGTTCAGGAAACAAGGACAGTCTTGAGGGCATTGCAGCTGGGGTGAATCTGCTGCAGCTGGCTGGCTGTTCCTCTGCTAATGTCCTTGGTCTGGAGGGGGAGCTGGACTGGTCCACCTTGACTTGCTGCATGGCTAGAGAAGAGCAGGTCTCCTCGACTGACAGTTTTCCAAGAGTGCACACAATGGGAAGGAGCCACTCCTCCATTTGAAAATTGGGGTGCCATACCTCAATATGCTCCCTTGGCATCCCTAATTTTCTTGAAGAGATCTCTAGTCTTTCCCATTCTGTTGTTTTCCTCTATTTCTTTGCATTGATCACTGAAGAAGGCTTTCTTATCTCTTCTTGCTATTCTTTGGAACTCTGCATTCAGATGCTTATATCTTTTCTTTTCTCCTTTGCTTTTTGCCTCTCTTCTTTTCATAGCTATTTGTAAGGTCTCCCCAGACAGCCATTTTGGTTTTTTGCATTTCTTTTCCATGGGGATGGTCTTGATCCCTGTCTCCTGTACAATGTCATGAACCTCCGTCCATAGTTCATCAGGCACTCTATCAGATCTAGTCCCTTAAATCTATTTCTCACTTTCACTGTATAATCATAAACTGTGGAAAATTCTGAAAGAGATGGGAATACCAGAGCACCTGACCTGCCTCTTGAGAAACCTATGTGCNTTCTGCTTTACTGACTATGCCAAAGCCTTTGACTGTGTGGATCACAATAAACTGTGGAAAATTCTGAAAGAGATGGGAATACCAGACCACCTGACCTGCCTCTTGAGAAACCTATGTGCAGGTCAGGAAGCAACAGTTAGAACTGGACATGGAACAACAGACTGGTTCCAAATAGGAAAAGGAGTGCGTCAAGGCTGTATATTGTCACCCTGCTTATTTAACTGATATGCAGAGTACATCATGAGAAACACTGGGCTGAAAGAAGCCCAAGCTGGAATCAAGATTGCCGGGAGAAATGGCAACAACCTCAGATATGCAGATGACACCACCCTTATGGCAGAAAGTGAAGAGAAACTCAAAAGCCTCTTGATGAAAGTGAAAGTGGAGAGTGAAAATGTTGGCTTAAAACTCAACATTCAGAAAACGAAGATCATGGCATCTGGTCCCATCACTTCATGGGAAATAGATGGGGAATCAGTGAAAACAGTGTCAGGCTTTATTTTGGGAGGCTCCAAAATCACTGCAGATGGTGATTGCAGCCATGAAATTAAAAGACGCTTACTCCTTGGAAGAAAAGTTATGACCAACCTAGATAGTATATTCCAAAGCAGAGTCATTACTTTGCCAACAAAGGTCCGTCTAGTCAAGGCTATGGTTTTTCCTGTGGTCATGTATGGATGTGAGTGTTGAACTGTGAAGAAAGCTGAGCACTGAAGAATTGATGCTTTTGAACTGTGGTGTTGGAGAAGACTCTTGAGAGTCCCTTGGACTGCAAAGAGGTCCAACCAGTCCATTCTGAAGGAGATCAGCCCTAGGATTTCTTTGGAAGGAATGATGCTAAAGCTGAAACTCCAGTACTTTGGCCACCTCATGCGAAGAGTTGACTCATTGGAAAAGCCTCTGATGCTGGGAGGGATTGAGGGCAGGAGGAGAAGGGACAACAGAGAATGAGATGGCTGGATGGCATCACCGACTCGATGGACGCGAATCTGAGTGAACTCTGGGAGTTGGTGATGGATAGGGAGGCCTGGCGTGCTGCGATTCATGGGGTCGCAGAGAGTCGGTCAAGACTGAGTGACTGAACTGAACTGAATGTTAGCCAAAATGGGGTTGAACCAGAAGATGAATATAATTATTACAGTGTAGTGTAGGACTTTTTTAAACTTTGTAATCTTTTATAAGGTACAAGATAGCATTGTTAGTTACTATGTTAGTTACTTCTGTGTTCTGCATGGTAAAAATGGCCAATAAAATCATCAAAAGAGTGTCAAGCCAGACCCATTGTCAGACTTATCAGATTATCCATAGTGTGACTAAGGAATCCAGGGGCACTGAATTTTAGATCTTGACACTAGAGCACAATCCTTGCACACAGATATACTGAATTTCCTGTCAAAAGATTTTACCAATAATTATACTTCTTTATTATTGTCATCTACCTACCAGCCTGGTCCTATTTCAATCACACTCTTTTAAACATGATTTTCCTTGCAATTCCTGCTGATTTTCTCGTATAGACAGATTGCTTATTTATGTCTTGAACCCTTTGCTTCCAGTGACTCTGCCTTCCATCTCACTTCAGCCATGTCTTTACCCTAGTCTTGGTTTTTTTTTTACAGTGAGTTCAATCCCTCCATAATCACGAATTCCTGCATCCCTCTCTCAGATCACCACCTCCTATGCAGAACTCACTTTCTCTGTCCCAGCAATCATTCAATCTCCGAGAATATCCAGTGCCTTGATTCTATCACCCTTTCAGTTCAGTCACTCAGTCGTGTCCAACTCCTTGTGATCCCATGAATCGCAGCACGCTAGGCCTCCCTGTCCACCACCAACTCCTGGAGTTCACTCAGACTCACGTCCATCAAGTCAGTGATGCCATCCAGCCATCTCATCCTCGGTCGTCCCCTTCTCCTGCCCCCAATCCTTCCCAGCATTAGGGTCTTTTCCAATGAGTCAACTCTTCACATGAGGTGGGAAAAGTATTGGAGTTTCAGCTTCAACATCAGTCCCTCCAGTGAACACCCAGGACTGATCTTTAGGATGAACTGGTTGGATCATCTTGCAGTCCAAGGGACTTTCGAGAGTTTTCTCCAACACCACAGTTCAAAAGCATCAATTCTTCAGCACTCAGCTTTCTTTACTGTCCAACTCTCACACCCATACATGACTACAGGAAAAACCATAGCCTTGACTAGACAGACCTTTGTTGGCAAAGTAATGTCTCTGCTTTTAAATATGTGATCTAGGTTGGTCATAACTCTCCTTCCAAGGAGTAAGCATTTTTTAATTTCATGGCTGCAATCACCATCTGCAGTGATTTTCCTCTTTCCTTTTCTTCCCCCTAGCTTAAATTTTCAAATAATCAAACACTCTTTATACATCTTTTACTGCATGCTACTTACCTGAACAGGACACAACCCAACTCCTTCTACTGGGTTTCTGCATTCATCCAGTTAAATGGAGTTAGAGAAAGCACATAGCTACATGAATTGTTCTTCAATTAAATCCATGAACACAGGCCTCAGAGGTGCCTCTGTGGTAGCTGGCCATCATGCTATACATTCGTAATGTACTGATGTACTAATGTTCTCATATGCTTTCCATAAAAATGACTGCTTCACACCTGTTTGTCCTCAAATCTGACACCTCATTATCCCCTTATTCTCAGCTGATGATTTTGCTTCCTACTTGACTGAGGATTAATAATCAAAAGAGAACTTTTACAGACTCTGCCACCTTATCTCCTGGCTACAAGAATCTATAACTAGATATGTCTGTTTCTATAAATGAATTATTCTATCTCTTATCTAAAAATAATCTCAGTTTTAATCCATTATCTTTTTATCTACTCAAAGATAAAAAATCACTCAGTCATATCTGACTCATTTTGATCCCATGGACTAAACAGTCCATGAAATTCTCCAGGCAGGAATACTGGAATGGGTAGATGTTCCCTTCTCCAGGGGGACTTCCTAACCCAGGGTTTGAACCGGGGTCTCCTGCATTGCAGGTAGATTCTTTATTGTCTGAGCCAACAGGGAAGCCCAATACTGGAGTGGGTAACCTATCCCTTCTCCTGTTGATTTTCCTGACCCAGGAATCAAACCGGGGTCTTCTGCTTTGTAGGTTGATTCTTTACCAGCTGAGCTACCATGGAAACCCTATGCTTTGGTGTTTTTTTCTTCATTTTTTCCAAATTCATCAAATTTTCATTGTCTACTGAATCATCCCATTAGTTTATGGATATACTATTATTCACCCTATCTGAAATATATTAAAGAACAATAACAACAAACTTGTCTGCCTTGATTTCTCCTATCCTTTTTCCCTTTGCATCAAACTTCTCCAAAAAAGTTGCTGAGACTGTTGTTCAAACCTCTAATTTCTTATTTTCTCTTAAACTCCACTCTAATGAGGTATTCCATCACCTCCACTAGCTTTGTTCATAGTGATGCTTTCTAAGGCCCACTTGACTTCACATCCCAGGATGTCTGGCTCTAGGTGAGTCATCACATCATCGTGATTATCTAGGTCGTGAAGCTCTTTTTTGTACAATTCTTCTGTGTATTCTTGCCACCTCTTCTTAATATCTTCTGCTTCTGTTAGGTCGATACCATTTCTGTCCTTTATCGAGCCCATCTTTGCATGAAATGTTCCCTTGGTATCTCTAATTTTCTTGAAGAGATCTCTAGTCTTTCCCATTCTGTTGTTTTCCTCTGTTTCTTTGCATTGATCACTGAGGAAGGCTTTCTTGACTGTTCTTGCTATTCTTTGGAACTCTGCATTCAGATGCTTATATCTTTCCTTTTCTCCTTTTCACTTCTCTTCTTTTCACAGCTATTTGTAAGGCCTCCCCAGACAGCCATTTTACTTTTTTGCATTTCTTTTCCATGGGGATGGTCTTGATCCCTGTCTCCTGTACAATGTCACGAACCTCATTCCATAGTTCATCAGGCACTCTATCAAATATAGTTTCTTAAATCTATATCTCACTTCCACTGTATAATCATAAGGGATTTGATTTAGGTCATACCTGAATGGTCTAGTGGTTTTCCCTACTTTTTTCAGTTTAAGTCTGAATTTGGCAAGTTCAGATCTGAGGAGTTCATGATCTGAGCCACTGTCAGCTCCTGGTCTTGTTATTGCTAACTGTATAGAGCTGCTCCATCTTTGGCTGCAAAGAATAAATCAATCTGATTTCAGTGTTGACCATCTGGTGATGTCCATGTGTAGAGTCTTCTCTTGTGTTGTTGGAAGAGGATGTTTGCTATGACCAGTGCGTTCTCTTGGCAAAATTTTATTAGTCTTTGCCCTGATTCATTCCGCACTCCAAGGCCAAATTTGCCTGTTGCTCCAGGTGTTTCTTGACTTCCTACTTTTTCGTTCCACTTCCCTATAATGAAAAGGATATCTTTTGGGGGTGCTAGTTCTAAAAGGTCTTGTAGGTCTTCATAGAACCATTCAACTTCAGCCTCTTCAGTGTTCCTGGTTGGGGCATAGATTTGGGTTACTGTGATACTGAACGGTTTGCTTGGAAACGAACAGAGATCATTCTGTCGTTTTTGAGATTGCATCCAAGTACTGCATTTTGGACTCTTGTTGACCATGATGGCTACTCCATTTCTGCTAAGGGATTCCTGCCCGCAGTAGTAGATACAATGGTCATCTGAGTTAAATTCACCCATTTCAGTCTATTTTAGTTCGCTGATTCCTAGAATGTGGACATTCACTCTTGCCATCTCCTGTTTGGCCACTTCCAATTTGCCTTGATTCATGGACCTAACATTCCAGGTTCCTATGCAATATTGCTCTTTACAGCATTGGACCTTGCTTCTATCACCAGTCACATCCACAACTGAGTATTGTTTTTTCTTTGGCTCCATCCCTTCATTCTTTTTGGAGTTATTTTTCCACTGATCTCCAGTAGCATATTGGACACCTACTGACCTGGGGAGTTCCTCTTTCAGTATCCTATCATTTTGCCTTTTCATACTGTTCATGGGGTTCTCAAGGCAAGAATACTGAAGTGGTCTGCCATTCCCTTCACCAGTGGACCACATTCTCTTAGACATCCTGGAATTTGAAGTCAAGTGGGCCTTAGGAAGTATCACTATGAAAGAAGCTATTGGAGGTGATGGAATTCTAGTTGAGCTGTTTCAAATCCTGAAAGATGATGCTGTGAAAGTGCAATATGCTAGCAAATTTGGAAAACTCGGCAGTGGCCACAGGACTGGAAAAGGTCAGTTTTCATTCTAATCCCAAAAAAGGACAATGCCAAAGAATGCTCAAACTACTGCACAGTTGTACTCATCTCACACACTAGTAAAGTAATGCTCAAAATTCTCTAAGCCAGGCTTCAGCAATACATGAACCATGAACTTCCAGATGTTCCAGCTGATTTTAGAAAAGGCAGAGGAACCAGAGATCAACTTGCCAACATCCACTGGATCATGGAAAAGGCAAGAGAGTTCTAGAAAAGCATCTATATCTGCTTTATTGACTATGCCAAAGCCTTTGACTGTGTGGATCACAATAAACTGTGGAAAATTCTGAAAGAGATGGGAATACCGGACCACCTAACCTGCCTCTTGAGAAATCTGTATGCAGGTCAGGAAGCAACAGTTCGAACTGGACATGCAACAACAGACTGGTTCCAAATAGGAAAAGGAGTATGTCAAGGCTGTATATTGTCACCCTGCTTATTTAACTTATATGCAGAGTACATCATGAGAAACGCTGGGCTGGAAGAAGCACAAGCTGGAATCAAGACTGTTGGGAGAAATATCAATAACCTCAGATATGCAGATGACACCACCCTTATGGCAGAAAGTGAAGAGGAACTAAAAAGCCTCTTGATGAAAGTGAAAGAGGAGAGTAAAAAAGTTGGCTTAAAGCTCTACATTCAGAAGACGAAGATCATGGCATCTGGTCCCATCACTTCATGGGAAATAGATGGGGAAACAGTGGAAACAGTGTCAGACTTTATTTTTTGGGCTCCAAAATCACTGCAGATGGTGATTGCAGTCATGAAATTCCTTCCAGCTTACTCCTTGTAAGGAAAGTTATGACCAACCTAGATAGCATATTCAAAAGTAGATACATTACTTTGCCAACAAAGGTATGTCTAGTCAAGGCTATGGTTTTTCCAGTAGTCATGTATGGATGTGAGAGTTGGACTGTGAAGAAAGCTGAGTGCCGAAGAATTCATGCTTTTGAACTGTGGTGTTGGAGAAGACTCTTGAGAGTCCCTTGGAGTACAAGGAGATCCAAGCCATCCATCCTAAAGGAGATCAGTCCTGGGTGTTCTTTGGAAGGAATGATGCTAAAGCTGAAACTCCAGTACTTTGACCACCTGATGTGAAGAGTTGACTCATTGGAAAAGACTCTGATGCTGGAAGGGATTGGGGGCAGGAGGAGAAGGGGATGACCGAGGTTGAGATGGCTGGATGGCATCACTGACTCGATGGATATGAGTTTGAGTGAACTCCGGGAGTTGGTGATGGACAGGGTGGCCCAGCGTGCTGCGATTCATGGAGTCGCAAAGAGTCGGACACGGCTGAGTGACTGAACTGAACTGAACTGACTGAATCAGGTATTTGCATTTGCCAAGCCATTGAAACTTACCTTCAAAAGATGATCTATAGCCTCCATTTTGCTCTCAGGACAAATGATCTGTCCTAACCTTATTGCTTCTACAAAGCTTTAGACACAATTGATGATTCTTGGATCCTTCATAATCTTTCTTCATGTGATTTTGAGAATACCATGTCTTACTTTTTCTTCCCTATTTTTACTATTCAGTTTTTTCAATTTCCTTTCCTAAATTTTCATGTTCTTTTTATCTTGTTGATGGTGAAATTCCCCAGGTTTCAGTCCTCTTTTCTGAACTCCAGACTCATATATATTATCCTCTCCACTTAGCTAGATAATTAAAATCCCAATCCTAACATGTGGAAAAGGAACACCTATTTTTTTCTCCAAACTACTCATTTTCTTCTCCATCACAGTTATTGACAGTATCAGCCTTCCAGTGTTTCATTTCAACAACTTTGTTAGCATCTTTGATTATGTTTCCTCTCATATTCCATATTATTATCTGGTAGAAATTGTGTTGACTCTAGCTCCAAATTATCTGTAATTCAACTGCTCATCACAAGGATATACTGCAAATTGTAAGGTTAGACAGTTAATATCTCTCTGAGCATATAGTCTATTGAGCAAAATCCTGTTTCACTTGGCACAGCTAATAAATATGGTCTTCATTATTTATCTACCACTGTATGCAAGAGTTGATAAAGAAGCGAGGGTGGCACTTGACCAATTGTGAATTAAACTGTCAGACCCTGTGTAGTACTCCTTAACACATGGCACAGGAACTGTAAGAGAAGCCATCTATAATAAAGGAAATTTTAATTCTCTGTCACCAAATTCACTAGCAAAATACAGCTTAAAGAACATCCTTACAATACTTCAGTCAGATTGATAACCTCTTATCTCTTAAGGAGTAGTTAAGAAGGAAATAGAAATGTATGGAAATTATCGATATAAAGAAGCATGCCTCTTACATATTGTTTTCTCTTACATTTCCTTAAAATCGGGATTAACGCAATTTATCTTCTCTCAGTCCTTTTTTCATCTGAGATTGTTTTGCCTAACTTGATACTTTTTTTTTTTCTTCTTTTTTTTTATTTTATTTTTTTTTTAACTTGATACTTTTATAAATTGGATTATACAATATGTTCTACTTTGCATCTGGATTATTTCACCAAAAATTAATTTTATGAGATTCATCTATCTTGTGTGCAGTTGTGGTTTATTAATTGTATTGTTCATTACTATTTTGTTAATTGATTACACCACAATGAATTTATCTGTTAAACTCAGTGGATTTTAACTTTTCCCCCAGTTCTTGGCACTTTTGAATAGTACTGCTACAAGCACTTTAATACATACCTTTTGGTAAACATGAATGCCTTTCTGTTGAGAATATACTTGAAGTGTGAAATTGCTGACCATGAGACATGTTCATGCTCAGCTTAATGATAGTAACAAAGAGCTCTTCAAAGTCGTGCCAGTTTATATTCTCACTAGAAAAACCTGAACATTTCAATTGTTTCACATTCTCATGAATATTTAACACTGTAAGTTTCCATGTTTTGTAAAACAAAAAAAAATAGCCATTTTGATATTAACTGATATTATATATGCTTTTAATTTATACTTCCTTGCTGACTAATGTGGCTTTCATATGTTATTCTTATGATGAATTCCTTATTAGAGAATGTTGGTTCATTTTTAAAATTAAACATTTGCTTTTATCTTACTGCTTTATAGGAAAATATTTTCAAATACATTTTGGATACAAGCTCTTTATAAACATATGTGATACAAATAATTTCCATTGCTCTGTTTCTTTTTATACTCTAATAATGTGTTTGATAGCTCAAATTGCAAATCTAATAATGTCTAAAATTTCTTTGATTTCATTATTGTTGTCATATACTAGTGTGAAATGCATTTGCATAACTCAAGATTACAATCTTTGTGTTAACACTTAGATTGAATCTTTATTGTCTTATCATACACACGTAGATTCAAAATTCACTGTGTTCATTTGCGTGTTAAGTAAGATAACAGTCAAGTTGCTTTTATAAATGAAGTATTCAGTTGACCCAGAAATACTTGTTGTTATGAACATATTTGACCACTGAATCTAGGCATCTCTTATTATCCTAAGTAAAGTCATTCTTTACATAGAATCATATTTTAGACCATGCCAGTATTCTGTGTGTCTATTAATAAGTCAATAACTATACCATATTATTTAGTGGAGAATTATTAAGTCTTGACACTTTATAGTATAAGTCTTCAAGTCACTTTTATAAGTTTATCTTGGTGCCTCTCTGGTGTTTTAAATTTTATATAAATGTAAATCACCTTCTCAATATTCACGAGTAAATCCTGATGGAATAGTCTACCTATATTGCATTGAATATATAGACCAATTTGGAGAGAACTGACATCTTAAAGTGCTATAGCCATTAACATATCAAATATTTTCATTAATCTAGGTCTTCAGTTTTTAATTTCAATACACAGTGATTTTATTGATAGAGAACTTGCACATCTTCCATTAGATTTTTTTCTGAGAAATTTGATGTAACTTGTACTATAGAAAATGTTTACTTAATTTCATTTCAAATTTATTGTTTCTGACATACAAAAGTTATATTGATTATCTTATATCAAAAAGCCTTTCTGTCCTTACTTGTTAATTCTAACTACATGTATGCTGCTGCTGCTGCTAAGTCGCTTCAGTCGTGTCTGACTCTGTGCGACCCCAGAGACGGCAGCCCACCAGGCTCCCCCATCCCTGGGATTCTCCAGGCATGAACACTGGAGTGGGTTGCCATTTCCTTCTCCAATGCATGAAAGTGAAAAGTGAAAGTGACGTCGCTCAGTCGGGTCCGACTCCTAGCGACCCCATGGACTGCAGCCCACCAGGCTCCTCCGTCCGTGGGATTTTCGAGGCAAGAGTACTGGAGTGGGGTGCCATTGCCTTCTCCAAGTACATGTATAAAGTTGCTTTAAATTTTTCTGCCTAAAAGAATCATAACCTCCTCGAGTACAGTTTTCCTTCTTCCTTCCAAATTTTTAACATTTGTTTTACTTGCTTCCAGGATAATGTTGACTAGAAAAAGAATAGTTAATAATCTTTTCTTCTTCCAGATTCCAATGGAGGAAGCTTTCAACATGTCACCATTAAGCACAGTACTAGTTCCTCTGTAAAAAATGTTTCTCTTTTTTAGGTATCTTTGTTAAATCAAGTAAGTCCCTCGCTGTTCTAAGGTTGCTGAGAGGAGTTTGTTACTGTCATTTTTCTAATCAAAATTTAATTTTCTTGAACGCTTTTGCTGCTCCACAGAAAATATGACATTTTTCCTTTTTTCTATTAATATGTTGAATTATGATTGATTTCCAAATGTTATACATCTCCTTTCCTAAGATAAATCTCACTATGACATGATATATATCATCTTTTTTGTACATTACTAGATTCAATTTGCTGATATCTTATTTAGGATCTTTTATATTCCTAAAGAGCCTCTTGATGAAAGTGAAACAGGAGAGTGAAAAAATTGGCTTAAAACTCCACATTCAGAAAACTAAAATCATGGCATCTGGTCCCATCACTTCATGGCAAATAGATTGGAAAACAATGGAAACTTACAGATTTTGTTTTCTTGGGCTCCAAAATCGCTGCAGATGGTGTATTGCAGCCATGAAATTAAGAGATGCTTGCTCCTTGGAAGAACAGCTATGACAACCCTAGACAGCATATTAAAAACCAGAGATATTACTTTGCCAGCAAAGGTCCATCTAGTCAAAGCTATGGTTTTTCCAGGAGTCATGTAAGGATGTAAGAGTTGGATCATAAAGAAAGCTGAGCGCCAAAGAATTGATGCTTTTGAACTGTGGTGTTGGAGAAGACTCTTGAAAGTCCCTTGGACTGCTTGAAGATCAAGCCAGTCAATCCTAAAGGAAATCAGTCCTGAACATTCATTGGAAGGATTGATGCTGAAGCTGAAACTCCAATACTTTGGCCACCTGATGTGAAGAGCTGACTCATTTGAAAAGACCCTGATACTGGGAAAGACTGAAGAGGGGAGAGGAAGGGGACAATAGAGGATGAGATGGTTGGATGGCATTACCGACTCAATGGACGTGAGTTTGAGCAAGTTCTGGGAGTTGGTGATGTACAGGGAGTACATCATGCACCTGGTGTGCTGCAGTCCGTGGACATGACTGAGCAACTGAACTGATACTCTTTACAGAAATATCTTTAATTTTCCTTTCTTGCACCCCTCATGTCAGGTTTAGGTACAAGATTATGATGATTTCATAAAATGTTTTAGAAAATTTTTATTTTACATATATATTATATACTTGAAATTTATATTGATACTTCCTTAAATATTTGGAAAAAGTCAGCAATGAAGTAATACTGTCATGAAGGGAGAAATCATTGTGTGGTATAAATTAAAGATACAATTTGTTTTACAGAGTTAAGACTATTTAGATGGGCTGTTTCTTCATGTGCTTGTTTTACTGATTCTATTTTCAAATAATATTTCCATTTTCTCTACATTGTGAAATATATTTGGCATAATTTTTTTCATATTAACCTCTTGTTTTTGTTTAAAGTGTATGTAGGATTTGTTACCTTGTTTTTATTCCTGATACTGGTAATTTATGATTTTAATTTGCTTGATGAGTCTGACTAAATTTATCAAATTTATTAATCTTTCTAAAAGTAAAAACTTTTAGATATCTTAATATATGTATGTTAATCTTTCTAAATTATATAATTATAATTATAAATCATATGATTATAATTAATCTTTATTATATATATATAAATTATTCAAAGGAATTAATTTTTGGATAACCTTGAGTTTCTTGAGTTTTTACACATTTTATTTATCAAATTTATTACTCTCTCCAAAGAATGGACTTGAAGTGACTTCTCTTGCAGTCCAGTGTTTAAGACTCTTCCACAGTAGGGGCAATGGGTTCAATCCCTGGTTGGGGAACTAAGGATACCACATATACATATACGACATTTATGTCATACTTTAGATTCCACAAATCAGATATCATATGGTATTTTTCTTTCTCTTTCTGACTTACTTTTACTTAGTATATAATCTCCAGTTCTACCCATTTTGCTGCAAATGTCATTATCTGTGGTTTTTGATTGTTGAGTAGTATTCCATTGCATGTATGTACCTAATCTCCTTTATCCATTTATCTGCTGGAAAACATTTAGGTTGTCTTCATATCTTGGCCATTGTGAATATTTCTGCTATGAATATAGGGGTGCATGTATCTTTTTGAATTATAGTTTTGTCTGGATATATGCCTAGGAGTGGAATTGCTATATCATATGGTAGTTATATTTTAAGTTTTTTGAGAAACTTCCATACTGTTTTCCATAGTGGCTGTGCCAGTTTCAGTTCAGTTCAGTTCAGTTGCTCAGTCGTGTCTGACTGTTTGTAACCCCATGAATTGCAGCATGCCAGGCCTCCCTGTCCATCACCAACTCCCGGAGTTCACTCAAACTCGTGTCCTTCGAGTCGGTGATGCCATCCAGTCATCTCATCCTCTGTCATCCCCTTCTCCTCCTGCCCCCTATCCCTCCCAGCATCAGTCTTTTCCAATGAGTCAACTCTTCACATGAGGTGGCCAAAGTATTGGAGCTTCAGCCTCAGCATCAGTCCTTCCAATGAACACCCAGGACTGATCTCCTATAGAATGGACTGGTTGGATCTCCTTACACTCCAAGGGACTCTCAAGAGTCTCTGCAACACCACAGTTAAAAAGCATCAATTCTTCGGCGCTCAGCTTTCTTCACAGTCCGACTCTCATATCCATACATGACCACAGGTAAAACCATAGCCTTGACTAGACGGACCTTTGTTGGCAAAGTAATGTCTCCGCTTTGGAATATGCTGTCTAGGTTTGTCATAACTTTCCTTCCAAGGAATAAGCATCTTTTAATTCATGGCTGCACTCACCATCTGCAGTGATTTTGGAGCCCAAAAAAACAAAGTCTGACACTGCTTCCACTATTTCCCCGTCTATTTGCTATGAAGTGATGGGACCGGATGCCATGATCTTCGTTTTCTGAATGTTGAACTTTAAGCAAACCTTTTCACTCTCCTCTTTCACTTTCATCAAGAGGCTTTTTAGTTCCTCTTCACTTTCTGCCATAAGGGTGGTGTCATCTGCATATCTGAGGTTATTGATATTTCTCCAGGCAATCTTGATTCCAGCTGGTGCTTCTTCCAGCCCAGCGTTTCTCCTGATGTACTCTGCATAGAAGTTAAATAAGCAGGGTGACAATATACAGCCTTGACGTACTCCTTTTCCTATTTGGAACCAGTCTGTTGTTCCATGTCCAGTTCTAACTGTTGCTTCCTGACCTGCATACAGATTTCTCAAGATGCAGGTCAGGTGGTCTGGTATTCCCATCTCTTTCAGAATTTTCCACAGTTTATTGTGATCCACACAGTCAAAGGCTTTGGCATATTCAATAAAGCAGAAATAGGTGTTTTTCTGGAACTCTCTTGCTTTTTCCATGATCCAGTGGATGTGGCAAGTTGATCTCTGGTTCCTCTGCCTTTTCTAAAACCAGCTTGAACATCTGGAAGTTCACGTATTGCTGAAGAATGGAGAATTTTGAGCCTTAATTTACTAGTGTGTGAGATGAGTGGAATTGTGCGGTAGTTTGAGCATTCTTTGGCATTGCCTTTCTTTGGGATTGGAATGAAAACTGACCTTTTCCAGTCCTGTGGCCACTGCTGAGTTTTCCAAATGTGCTGGCAGATTGAGTGCAGCACTTTCACAGCATCATCTTTCAGAATTTGAAATAGCTCAACTGGAATTCCATCGCCTCCACTAGCTTTTTTCATAGTGATGCTTTTTAAGGCTCACTTGACTTCACATTCCAGGATGTCTGGCTCTAGGTGAGTGATCACACCATCATGATTATCTGGGTTGGGAAGCTCCTTTTTGTACAGTTCTTCTGTGTATTCTTGCCACCTCTTCTTAATATCTTCTGCTTCTGTTAGGTCCATACCATTTCTGTCCTTTATCAAGCCCATCTTTGCATGAAATGTTCCCTTAGTATCTCTAATTTTCTTGAAGCGATCTCTAGTCTTTCCCATTCTGTTGTTTTCCTCTATTTCTTTGCATTGATCACTGAGGAAGGCTTTCATATCTCTTCTTGCTGTACTTTGGAACTCTGCATTCAGATGCTTATATCTTTCTTTTTCTCCTTTGCTTTTCACTTCTCTTCTTTTCACAGTTATTTGTAAGGCCTCCCCAGACACTTTCCCACAATAGAGTACCCTTTTCTTCACATCTTTATCAAGATTTGTTATTTGTAGATTGATTTGTCTTTGATAATAGCTCTTCTGATAGGTGTGAACTTATATGTCATCGTTTGATTTATATTTCTCTATTAATTAGAGATTTTAAGCATCTTTTCATTGGTAATACTGAATTCTGGTGAGTAAATCATAAGAGGGCATATTTATATTTTTTTCATATATTCCTAGGTTCTATTTGCATATAGCTATGATAATTGAGTTGAAGCCTGGATTATGTACTTAGAAATAGCTCTTCAAGGGATTCAATGATAACCATATTTTTAACTACTCATTTAGAGATAGCTATTGTGATTCTAGTGTCAAAGTCATGTAAATCTTCCCATTATCTACAGAGTAAGGATATTCCAGCACTCATATAAGCTTTCTGTGAATATTTTCTTTTCACAGTTGCTTCTAGGTCCAAGGTCTCCCTTTGTCTCAATAATTCAGTTTAGTGGGATCTCATCATCCCACATATGTTGTCACTGTTCCTTACTGCCTAAACACAGATATGGAATGAAATCCTTTTCCTTTTTTGTAAACATATGCATGTAGATATACACACTGAGGGATTTATACTCATAGAAGATATTTGAGTCTTAAACTTTATTGAATACCTACCTATATAATAAAAATGTATAGCAAATGAACAACTTAAGAGTGAACACTTGACAATTTTCTTTAAAGAGAAATCACTAATTTTCCTCACGTATTTTGCAATCCATGCTCTGATCCCCTTGCCAGTTCTTCACCACATTTTCATTCTTCTGTCACACTTCTTTCCCAGAAAGAAACCACAGGACAGAACCAAGAAACCCCATAAATCCCTATCTTATTTTTATGGGAATTTACAAATTTTTCCTTAATATGTGTCGTATCAAATATCTACCTTTGGTTGATACTAATTCAGGTCACAAGTGGGGCATACTAAAGAACTTGTTCCATGATTGCTATGAAAGAGTTGCAGGTTTTGCCTGTCAGTTATATTTATGTACATATGCTTTTATAACTCTCATGAAAACACTGTGAATTATAGGTGTTTTCTCAATGTACAGATGAGGGAATCGAGGTACCAATAGTTAAAACAGCTAGAAACAGAGTCATACATTTTGTTAAAAAGTTGAGAACAGGAATTTGAATACAAATAGACTCCATAGTCTAGAATGAGGTTCTAGTGGTGAAGAATCCAACAGCAAATCAGGAAACATAAGACACAAGGTTCTATCCCTGGGTCAGGAAGATCCCCTGAAGGACGGCATGGCAATCCACTCCAGTATTCTTGCCTGGAGAATCCCATGGACAGCGGAGCTTGGCAGGCTCCAGTCCATAGGATTGCAAGAAAGTGGACACAACTGAAGCAACTTAGCATGCATGTAGCACCACTTCTTTAGCTACAGCCTTAAAGTGGTTCTTCTGATGCCACTTCCCAGTTGTTCTTTACCCTACTGAGCAGAGAAATAGAGCAGTAAATTTTCTAGGAAAGCTACTATAATCTGAAGAATGGCAAGGATGAAAGTTGGCAGAGTGAATGATGATAGCCAAATGAATATTGGTTGCCATTTTGACAGATGCAGCATCTACTGGCATTACTTCATCTGCATGCTTGGCACATATACCAACTCCTAGTATTAATACCATCCAAAACAGGGTTGGATGATGGAGATAGAATTACAAATAAGACAAAGCTTCTTGTCCCACTGCAGTTGCCTAAATAGGTATCGTGTGGTCACCATATGCCATCCTAAGTAGAACTTTTAAATTTAAAAGAAGACACTTTTTTATTTTGCAAACATCAACTTTGTATGGAACTGATAACAACCCTGACACAAATGAATAAGCTTCAGCCCATCAAGAATGTACCATTTTAGAGAGAGTTAAGAAATTTTTACTTTTCTACACTGTTAGAAATTCTGAAAAGAGTTAAAATTAACTACTTCGCTTTACATTCAGTTATTCTGAAATTAGTTAATGTTATTATAATGCAAATCATAGGTAGATAGTTTGCTAACCTGTAAGCAAAAAGTTAGTCTACTTGGGAGATTTTCCTTATGTAAATCTCAACTCCAGAGTAAGTATTTGAAAAAGAATTTTCAATTATGACAATAAAGTGTCTGTAGAAATCGTCTTTCATAATAACAAAAGGAAATATTTGTGAAGCATATTCTTTTTCTATATGGCTCATTTTTATTTTCTCTATAATTTTAACAGCCAGCTGTTGTAGTATATACCAGCTATCATAGTATATCATATATGGTGAACACTCTAAGTAAACTATTTGATAAAGTTTATGTAGGCTTCAGAATCTCTCCACAAACACAGAACTATAAAGTGCTTGGTACAATGTCTGACACTCAATAAAACCTAAAGAATTGGTAGCTATTATTGCTGAATATTTGAATATATATCAATATATAGAGATAGATAGATGTGATTATATATAAACAACTTTCTGTAGGAATCTAGAACTAAGAAAGCTACACATCTTAAATGAAGAAATCATAAAACTATATGTAAAATTCTAAGCCTAGGAATTAAATTTCTGTTCAGATTTTATTCATTTCATCATCTAATGAATGATTTAGCTTTATTTAGTACCTATTTAGCTTATCTAAACAAAAAAAGCATAGGGCTTTTCTGTATCTTACACTGTAATGATTGGTAACATTCACACCATTTCCTTCAGAATTGTTGCTTCCAATTTCGTGAATTTTTAAAGTTAATTGCCCCATTGACACATGTTAAATTAAAAACAAAACAGAACAGTGAGTTGTTTTCACAAACATGGATTCAGCCCCTGCCTCTCAAGTAGTCTTTCTTCTTTTCCAGTACTGGTCATGAAGCAGACACTTTCATTACAATACCGTAGTCATTTGTTGAATTTTAATTATATTTAACAGGCTAGAATTTTATTTTTTTTTTGCTAAAAAAAAAAAGATGGGAAGTGGTCTTAGGATCAGGTGACAGTTGACAGCTTCTACACAAGCATCCTGATTCTACAGCTGGCAACAGTGCCTAACGCTGCAGTTAAAAAGACTTGTACTGGCTGGGTGCCAACCTGCCTGTTGGAAGTCAAAAAACCCATCTGGATAAAGCATCCCCAAAACTGACCTGAATGGAAGTCACAGATTGGCACAGTCCTCAGACTGTAGGTATTGTGTACCTTTTATAAAGGGAGGCCATGACACTGACAAAAGAAAAAATATTTTCTATATTGATAATTTTCTCTCTGTTGCTATAGATGCAAAGGAAAAGATAGGAATAAAAATGAAACAGCCCCTAACTGGAAAGGCCTTTTATGTCTTGAGGATAAATGATGTTCATATTTTATGCTTGTGTTTACAAAAATAATTTTCCCAGACTTTCCTTTAAATTAGAGATGTGAAGAATATTGTGTTAGGAAATTATATACTTACATGAAGAAAAATGAATGTTGTATGATAAAGTTTAGACATTACTCTTCATGGATGGTTATCAGCTTTAGACGTTATACAAAAAGTTAGGAAATATGATTACATATGTCTTTTTGCTTAATGGGGAAGTAATTGACATTTTCTGTGCTTTATTCTTCTGCCTTAAGGAATGCAAGAAAAAGATTCAGAGGGTTTTTTGAGCTAAATATTAGTGAGCTACCACTCAGGAGAGGCAGGGCAGTTCTCCAAGCTGTAAAAGCCTGCCTAGACTCCATAAATCATGCCCAAGAGCCCCATTTTAACACGTAGCATCAAGACACAGGGAGCAGTCTTCTCAAAAACTATTGTGCTTAGATGAAATAATTCTGAATCATAGCATGAGAGTAACAAGCGTCATCCCAATGTGCCTCTTTACTGGCCTTAGTCTCTGTCTGTATCAGTCAAGATAGACTAGGTTATATGGCAGCACCAAATCAACTCAAACTCCTCCTGGCTTATATCAGTGGAGATATATTTCTTACTCACACTGCATGGACAGTGTGGTTTGCATCCAGGCTTTCTTCCTCCTGCGACCTAGGCTGATGGAACAGCGTTAGTCTGTAACATTGCTGGATATTGTGACAGGAGAGGAAAATCAGGCAAATTATGATCTTGCTCTGAAAATTTTTGGTGAGAAGTGACAAGTCACTTTTGCTTACATTTTATTGACCAATGGAAGTCAAAAGAAGCCCAAGTTAAATTTTCTAACTAGGACCACTGTGGTCCTACTCCAGTATAACTTCATCGTTTGTTCTTAGTGTCCAAAGTAGTTTCTTTTTAAAATTTATTTATTGTTTATTTACTTTTCCATTTTTTAACACCAAAAACATTTTGTATTTCAGTATAACTGGTTAACAGTGTTGTGATAGTTTCAGGTCAGTATAACCTCATCTAAATTCATTATTGTCTGCAGTGATCATTTTTCCAAAGATGATCTGAACCACTGGGACTTAGGACTTCAACTATGAATATCTGGAGGGGTTAATTCAGCCCCTAATAATAATATTCAAAACATTCTTTAAAATTTGCTTAACATACTCAGTGTATTTAAAGAACATGGCTAGTTTGGAAATCTAGTGAGTGTCCTTAAGGTTTAAAAGTGAACATTTGTCAGTAGCGTGAATCTATGGTCCTTAGCTGCCTTCACTTGCATTCTATTAATAGAAATCTGAAAGACATAGTACCTGTCTCAAACAACACAAGCAGTGATAAAAAAAAAAAAAAAAAAAACCTATTTACTGACTCACCACAGATAATGAGGTCAAAGACAAAAGTTAAAGTGCTGTTATTCTGCCATTAAATAATAACTTCTCTCAGCCTTCCATCTGGGACAGATATATGAGCAGTTTGTTCAGCAAAGATATTGGAATTTTATGGGAAAGATAAGTAAGTGAATTATTGAAAAGGTTATTTCAAATAGAACATGTTTAAAGCTTTGGATATAATTGCCCAATTTGACTATTTTTAAGTGTTACCTAAAAAAAAGAGAAAAATTTCAAAACAACAGAAAATAATCACCTTTAGATAAGAACATGCAATTGGAAAAAATGAAAGTATATAGTCAGATAAAACTTTTGAATATCCATGATATGTTAGTGATTTTCTATTTGCTGCTGCTAAGTTGCTTCAGTCATGTTCAACCCTGTGCGACCCTACAGACGGCAGCCCACCAGGCTCCTCTGTCCCTGGGATTCTCCAGGCAAGAATACTGGAGTGGGTTGCCATTTCCTTTCCAATGCATGCATGCATGCATGCTAAGTTGCTTCAGCCATGTCCGACTCTGTGCGACCCCATAGACAGCAGCCCACCAGGCTCCTCTGTCCATGGGATTCTCTACGCAAGAATACTGGACTGGGTTGCCATTGCCTTCTCCAGATTTTCTATTTAGCTTCAAATATATTTGAAATAGAAAAGTCAACAATACCCACTCATCCACCCACACTACCCCAACCAGAATGAATTCTGTTTCCTTACCATCTCATCTACTAAATTCATCACTGCTACTCAGTTGCTTTGCTTTTCCTACTTTTTATGCAGATAATGCCTTTTGCTTAGAGCTTTACGAATCAGGTATATCCATTGATTTAATTGATTTTAGTATTTAAAAAAAATGAAATTTAGTAAGCAATTCTATATTTTCTAGTCACCTACCTTCATTCTTAGTCTTAGATCAATTACCTCATGGAATAGTCTGAAATAATATGTAAAAGTCATATGACATCAGCAAATTTCTTAAAACAATAATAACAAAGCCACCAGAGACTGTTTTGAATTGAAAACACCATTTTAACATCATTAAAAAATAATAACTTTCCCTATTTCAGCCTGATTCCCTTCACTTTCAAAAGGATTTATATTGTAATCACTCTATTTCAAAAGTGTTTGCTATAATAAGCTTTCAAAAACTTTGGGAACTTTATTAGTCTTCTTTTTTATTTAATGGGAAGATATTTCCACCAATCAACTTATGCTTTGAGAAGTTTATGTGTTAATGATTTTAACTCTAAGGTTAAAGCGTCTGCCTCTAATGCGGGAGACCTGGGTTCGATCCCTGGGTCGGGAAGATCCCCTGGAGAAGGAAATGGCAACCCACTCCAGGATTCCTGTCTGGAGAATCCCATGGACGGAGGAGCCTGATGGGCTATAGTCCATGGGGTTGCAAAGAGTTGCACGACTGAGCAACTTAACTTAACCTATGCTGTGCTTAACCTTCACCTAGGGACATTAATTTATTATATTCTTTTTGGATATTTCTCAACCAATATACACCATTGAAATCCTTTTCTCAAGAAAACAGTTATTTAATTTTCTTAATTATCTTACATCTAAGTAGATAAAATTACAGTTGGGTATGTTATTTTTGGTTTTTTAAAACTCTATTTCTGTAGGTCTTTGAGAAGCCACATTTAAGGAATTTCTCTGCCTTTAGTCAAGATTTCTTGATGCAGTCAGTCATTATGTACACAAAATTTAATGTTTCATAGATATTACCAGGGCTGGGATTAGAATTTCAGGTTAGAGATTGAAAGTATGACCAATAAACATGAGGCATTTCCAGAACAGAAGGGGTAGGAATGCCAGATTAAAAACATGAGCAAATTAAATTTGAATTTCAGATAAACAGTGAATGATATCTATTTTAGTATATCTCATACACTTTTACCATGCTATGTTTGATGCACATATAATATGGGACGTGAACAATTCATTCATTTATATATTCTGAGACCACCTCATGGAATAGGGTGGGGAAAACAAACTGCTGAGCTAAGAAGCTTTGGAAATGGGTAGAATCTCTAAGATTCAGTGAAAAATAAACTGCACATAAGGACTGTGTCTAGTTGGTGTATTTGTTTTCCCTGAGAATATAGGTTAATGATTCTGATACCAATATACTTACATATTGAAATTAAATGAGTCAGTGAATGGATGATGGATGGTGGGAGTCTCACTGGTGGAAGTCTCAGGTTTCTCACTGTTGGAGTGAGAAAAGTCTAGAAAGATCATGTGTTAATATGTCTAAGTTGAAGACATTGGTATGAACTCATGTTCACCTTATATATAGAAATCTTTATGGCTCAGAGGATAAAGCATCTGCCTGTAATGTAGGAGACCTGGGTTCAATCCCTGGGTTGGGAAGATACCCTGGAGAAGGAAATGGCAACCCCCTCCAGTATTCTAGCCTGGAGAATCCCATGGACAAAGGAGCCTGGCGGGCTACAGTCCACAGGGTCACAAAGAGTCGGACACGACTCAGCGACTTCACTTTCACTTTTACTTTATATACCCAGGTTAGTATATACACATATAAGCCCTTGCTTTGCCAGGCAGAGAACATAGAAGGAAGGACACCCCCGTATCAACAAGCATATCTACCTTCTGGATCTTGATTTCTGATGCTGTTCTATAATAAAAGGAACCATGGTTCTTTGTAGAAATGGCTAATTCTACAGATAGTAAATATATAAGATTAACCTGAAACATCTCGTATTGCCTGACATAAGTACTGAAACCTCCCTCCACCCACTACACACACACACACACACACACACATTCTCTCTCTCTCTCACAGACACACACATACATACACTAATGAGGGTATATATAAGGGACACAGGAGCCAATGATAAGAGCTCCCAATGATCAAAACTGAAACAGTTTGACAAGCAAAATAATGTTGGTCTATTACCTAAAATATAGATAAGTCCATGTTTATATAGGGAGCTGAATACATAAATAACTGGAGAAGTGCTAATTCTTCACGCAAAGAAATCTCAACTTATATTACATAGATGCTCCAGCATTCTTATAGTCCTACACGGTAGAAGTTTAACATGTATCTCACTGGGTAAAAACAAAGTGTAAATAAGGCTGCAATCCATTTTTAAGGTTCTAGGGGTAAATCCTTTCCTTTGCCTTCATCAGCTTTTAGAAGCTACTCACATACCTTGGTTAATTATCCTTTACCTATGGCCAGAGCAAGGAACTCTGTGTCTCAGTCATTATTCTCCTAAAGCCACATCTCTCTGACACTTCTCCATTTTTAATTAAGGACACTTGTAATTACTTGAGCCCACCTAGGTAATCCAAGATAATCTCCTTATTTTGAAATCAATTGATTATAAGTGTGTAATTCATTTACACTTTAATTCCTCTTTGTCATATAAAGTGATATATTTACAGTTCTGGAGATTAGGACATGTATATCTATGGCAGGCTGTTTTGACCTCTCACATCCTTTGAGGAGATGGAGTATTACTCCCCACTCCTTGTGAAGAGTAGCTTGGGAAGAAGGATAAATGAGTAACTTTACTGTTGGAGAAACCCAATCATATTTCCTTAGTAGCATAATAAAAGTTAAAACAGTGATGTCATGCTGACGGTATATATTTTTGATTTTGTATGATGAAAATGACATTTTACCCCTATGGGTTTTCTCCCCAGAATACATAGTCCCAGTTTACTCATAAGAAAAATGTGAGACAGATCCCAACGGAGGGACATTCTACAACATACCTCATCAGTACTTCTCAAAAATACCAGTCATCAGAAATAAGAAAAATCTGAATATGTATTATAGCCAAGAGGAGGTTAAGGAAAGAAATATGAAACATAAATGTAATGCATATCCTGGATGAAATCTTGCAACAAAAAAATGGTTACTGGAAAAAATAAAAAAGGAATGAAATATGGGCTTCAGTCAATAATAGTGTGTCTATATTGGTTCATTAGTTTTCACAAATGCCCATACTAACCTAAGATGTTGATAATAGGGGAAACTTGGTGTAGGTATGTGGAAACTCTTTGTGCTACCTCCACAGGTTTTCTATAAATCTCAAACTGTTCTAAAATTAAAAGGTTTTTGTTTGCTAGCTTGTGAGATGTAAAGACATAAATCATCTGCTGGAGGAGCCAATAGAAGTACCTATTGCAGTTTGGGAAGTTTGTAAACTTCACCACCTTTCAGTGGAGCTTGCTTATAAAGAGGATATAATGGGATGAAAGGAAGTGGATTATGTCGGTTCTGATGCTACTCCAAGTGGAGAGAATATTAACACGTGGGTTGGCATGTGGGAGCTAAAACAGAGCAATATAAATACCAGCAAATGAGACAGAATCGTGAAACACAGGGGTCAGTGAGAGTACTACGTGAAAGGATAGGAAGGAACAGAGTCATGCAAGGCTACTGGACTTTGTTGGGGAAGTTTTGTCAGGGAAGACAATGTATTTCCAGTTAAAAACCAAAGCTACAGCCTTCTTTCATAAGAAATGTATACTTGTGTTTAGCCTAAATCCAGTACCTTTAGATTTTAGCCCATTTCTGCTAGATTTGTCTTCCGAAGAGCAACTTGACCAAAGCAATTAATCACTTGATTTCCCCTCATCTGTGGTCATCACATCCCCGACCCAGTGGAACCGAGGCTAGCAAATAGCAGGCCTAGGGCTGGATGCCTGTTTCATAGCCTTAAGTATTTACTATCTGACCCTTAAAAAAAAAAAAAAAAAAACTTGACTGTAACTGTTCTGGCAGTAGTTTTTTTCCCTTTACTAAATATGACACAACTATCAGAAGTCAGTTTTCTGGCTAACTTTGCTTTCTACATTTATTTGTTCTGCAATGCTATGGTAGTACTCTCAAAATAAGAGTTTTCTGAAGTCACTATTTTAGATAAATTAACAGAAAGAATAATGGTTTCTGAAAGAACGAAGAAAGTTCAGAAAATGAATTAAAAATGAACAAAACCACATCTTAAGTTCAAAAAGAAATTCCGTTTTTCTAAGACATGTGATGGCCTATATTTCAGAGTTCTAAATGTGTGTTCTGAGGGGGAACTTGATGATTCATGCCTGTGTTCTTTCCTTACTAACAATTGTTGAAAGTAACTCAGAGTCCCAGTATTGGAACTGTGTCCACCTTTAGTAGCAAAGTTTTCCAAATGATTTGTAGATGGGAAGGGGGTGGGGGACTCAGAGCATCAAATAACATGTGGATATATGATCTCCTCAACAAAAGCCATTAATAATTATATAGACATACCCTGGAGTAGAAAATGGCAAACCTCTCCAGTATTCTTGCCTGGAAAATTCCATGGACAAGGAACCTGGTGGGCTACAGTTCATGGAGCCTCAGACTCAGACCTGACTGGGCAAACTGAGCACACACATGTATATGTGTTTGTGTAATGTATACATATGATATATGTAGTGTACTTAGAGGTATGTGTTTGCATATGCGTATCATCAGAAAAGATTTTACTATTCATAACCAGAATAGTTACTGTATTTAGAAGCATTGAATTTACCATGAATGTTTTTGTCTTGAAGGATTTCTTAAATTCCTATATCAGTAAGTTCAGTAGGAATGATTTAGATACTTGTGTAAATTTTTCTTTTAAAAGGCCATTTAAATGAAGGCGTGCACAAAAATCTATTCAATACCAGGTATTAATGTTTTTCAAATGAGTCCATGGTGATTTTTGCCTTAAAAATAAGGGCAACAGTTTTCCTTTCTGGGAATATTTATTTTAAAAATGCAATTCACGTTTTAACTTCATCCCTGAAGGTAGAAGCCCAGGTACTAGTGTTCTTTCCTTTTCCTCTATGTCTGTAGTTCCTGTTTGTCTAATCTCAGTGCATTTTGTTTAATATTTTGGTGCTGTTTATCGAGACACTTTAATTTGATTGTTTCCTTTCATGTTTGTCTTCACCAGGTGTTTCTTGACTGGAGCGCATTTCCCACATGATAAAATTAAAGGTCTAATTAATGCCTTTAAGGACATTGGTGCACAATTCAGCACCTAATTTTCTGCAGGGGGCATATTTAGGTGTTTAACTAGGTGGAACTCTGTGCCAAAGATTTCATTTGCATACAGAGTCCCTCATTTTTTTTTTTTTCTTTGTAAACACTCTTCAATTCAGAAACAAAGAATGCATTCATGTTACTTGGTATACACTTTAACAGCAAGCAGAGGAGTATAGAAAACAAATATATCTAAGCCACATTTCATCAGAGCAGAAACAAAAATCCTATTAGATGAGGTGTTGAAATATGAGGTCCATTTCTTTGGAGCAGCGAGGATAATACTCAGCATTTTAAAATGGAGGAGGGACCTGCAGAAGCACTGCATGAAAAACGAATGCTTTGAAATATCACATCTGAGATGCAGAGGATCTTAAGAAAAATATGACACCACATCAAGCACAAAAAAGAAAGCTAAATCACCACCAGGCAACTGCTGGCAGAGAGAAGGCCAGGAAACAAAAACTCATTGATCTACCTTAAGGCTGCAAGAACCAGAAAAGGGGCTGTCTATCTAAAGGCTGAGGCACTGTTTCTAATCCCATTTCACTTCCAGCCTACTTTAAATCATAAACATTGTGGATGCTAATGTTAATACTAATAAAATGTTTATGTAATTGTTAGCATAGAAATCTATTAAAATTGCACCCCAGTGCCCTCAAAGACGTGATTTATCAGGTATGGGGATACAATTTTGCCAATTTCCACATTTCCTCTACAGAATCATAATCTTTATCAGCACTTCACTCTTGACATGGACAACAGACATTTTCTTAATATTCATAAAATGCTAACGTCAAAGTAGATATCACTGAGACAAAGGACAAAGTTAAGGAGGTGAGGAAGACTTTTCTCAAGCATGTTGCCATCAGGGCTTAGAGATCAGAAGTCAGTCTGAACCAAATTCCACTGAAACAAAATGTTGGAGAGTTTATAATAGCTGGTGTCAGGGGATCACAGGTCATCTATGTGGCTATGGGTTTTACTTGAAGGAAAAGAAAACTTCCTTATATCTTCATAATAGAAAGAAGTTTTACAACTTGGAACAAGATACCCCATAGAAGTTAGGCTCCTATCTTCCAATAGAAACTGGGAAATGGGGCTCGGTTTTCCTTGATGTTTGTATTTCAAAGGGAAATCCAAGGGACCCTTGAGAAAGACATTTCTGGGTTTAAGACTGGCAAGAAGCTTTTAAAAAGATGTACCTCTCAAAGGAGTAGAGAAATTATATTAATATTTCAGCCTTTCTAAAGTAAATTCTCTAAGAAAAGGAAAGTCAGTGGTCCATAGTCTAGAAAAAACCTGTCTAAAGTTTAGTTAAACTGATGGAAACTTGAAGATGAGCTTGGCCACAGGCAAGTGCAACTTTTAAAGAAATCCAGGAGACCTACCCCCTCCAATCTATTGTTGTCCCTGTGTCTCACCTGAATATAAATTTTGAAGCCCCTGCTTTTTAATAGCCATTGTTAGAGTGACAGTTTCCTCTAGGAATTTTGTTCATAGTCATTTATTAATATGACATCATATTTTGTAAGTATTGTATAGAATAGGATAAGGCAGATTAAAAAATAGGAATCAGACATTAAAATGTAAATCATGGTAATCAGAATTACCAAAAAATGTGAATTATAATATTTCATATGCTTGTTTTCCCTTTATATCACACCTATCCATTGATCCAGAGGTTTTTTTTGAGAAACCTTAGTGTTCAGAGAATAACAATGAAGAAACATTAATCCCAAATTCTATCTCCAGTGCTGGACTGGCTACATAATTTGTGGTGCCTAGTTCAAAATGAAAATATAGGATTGCTTATTAAAAAATAGAATTTCAAGATTGCAAAAATGACACATTAAACCAAAGTGCAAGTCTCTTCTGAATAATAACACAAGTCTTGTGTCTATAAAGCTGGACCTGCTCAAATGCTAATTTTCCTATAAGGATATTTTTATTATCCTTACCAGATCATACTACCCATCCTATGAAATCTCATAACACTTTGTTCTTTTGTTTTACCAGATCTTATAAAAATTGTAATAACCTCTTTCCATAATTACATCTATGCTATCTGAGAGCAGAGGACATGTTTCATTGTTTCCCCCTAAACTGTATAATACTTTTTTCTTTTTCAAAATATGTAATATGGTATATGGTTTTAAAAGCATAATGACATAAGAACAGTATATGTTGCAAAGTCTTAGTCTCATCCTGCACCATCCAATTTGTTTCTCATTTTCCACCTCTATTCATACCAATTTTGTTAGTTTATGGGTACATTCTTCTGGAGTCTCTTAAAGCACATGTGAGCATTTATGAACATATATTTCTAGTCCTCCTATTCCTTGTATTTATTATATATACACACACATACACACATACATATACACAAATACCAGTCTGAACCTTCCTTTTTCACTTAACCATATATATTAGACAATGTTCAATTAGACAATGTATAGAATTCCCCATGTGCCATGGGTTATTTAACCAGTTCCAAATGGTTAGATACTTGAATTATTCCCAGTCTCTTGCTATTATAAATAATATAGCAATAAATTTTATAAATAATGCTATTTCATGTGTAAATACATATTTGTAGCATAAATGCCTAGCTACATAAAAAAAGTTTTGCTAAATTATCTCCAATAAAGACTGTGATGTTTGACACAGTATATGAAAAGGCTTGTTTCCACCCACAACCTAATGGTTGTTTATTTTTATCAAATATTTAGAACTTAGTATATCTGCTGTATTATTTAGCATGTGGATAATTATTACATGTTATTAAATAGTTATTACATATAACTATTACTTGCAGCCCCAACTTATTTTTTATTTACATTTATATGTGTGTGAAAGTCACTCGTTTGTGTCCAACTCTTTGCGCCCCATGGACTATACAGTCCGTGGAATGCTCCAGGCCAGAATACTGGAGCGGGTAGTCTATCCCTTCTCCAGTGGATCTTCCTGACGCAGGAATTGAACTGGGGTCTCCTGCATTGCAGGCGAAATCTTTACCAACTGAGCTATCAGGGAAGCCCTTATTTGTATTTACTGGGTATATATTCTTAATTTTTAACATTTATAAATCGTATTATTTATGTTATTCATCTTTGGCACAGA
>SJYT01023828.1:0-69036 GCA_006410635.1 Cephalophus harveyi | reverse complement strand
TTCATCTTTGGCACAGAGATAAATTTTGATTTTTAGTTTAGTCTTATATCTTTTACTATATAAGTTAAACTCAAATATAAATTAAGTCTATTTATATTTACTTATATAACATAATGCTAGAATTTAGTTCTATTATGATATATTTTATTTTCAGTTAGCTTTCTGTTTTTCCATATATAATACCCTTTATCCCTTCTTTCTTCTGTCATTCAGTATTCTTATTTTTAAATTGAGGTATAGTTAACTTACAATGTTGTGTTAGTTTCAGGTATACAGCCATATATATATGTATATATATATATATATATATGGTTCACATATTCAGCCATATATATATTCTTTTCTCTTATAGACTATTACAAGGTACTGAGTGTATGTACCCTGTCTCTTATACACATCTCATGAGGCATTTCCAGAACAGAAGGGGTAGGAATGCCAGATTAAAAACATGAGCAAATTAAATTTGAATTTCAGATAAACAGTGAATGATATCTATTTTAGTATATCTCATACACTTTTACCATGCTATGTTTGATGCACATATAATATCAAGGTACTGAGTGTATGTACCTGTGCTATATTAGGTCCTTATTGGTTATCTATTTTGTATATGGTGATGTCTATTTGTTAATCCTAAATTCTTAATTTATCCCTCCCCACTTTTCCGTTTGGTAACAGTAAGTTTATTTTCTGTGCCTATGGGCCTATTTTTGTTTTGTATATAAATTCATTAGTATCATTTTTTTATATTCCACATATAAGTGATAGAATATGATATTTATCTTTGTCTAGTCTTTGTCTATGTAGGCTAGACAGAGAAAGACAAATATGTAATACAAATAATAAGATATTTCATATAATGTCACACTATATATGATATTATATCATACTTAGTATGATAATCTCTAGGTCCATCCATGTTGCTACAAATGTTCATACTTTTTATGAAAAATTCCACTGTAAATATATATATGTATTTATAATATACCACATCTTATTTATCCATTCATCTATTGATGGAGATTTAGGTTGCTTTTATATCTTTACTATTGTAAATAGTGCTGCAGTGAACATTGGGGTGTAGATATCTTTTCTCCAGCTATAAGCTCAGGAATGGCATTGCAGAATCATATGATAAATCTTTTTCTTATTTTTTAAAGGACTCTCCATGCTATTCACCATAGTGGTTCTGCCAATTTACATTCCCACCAACAAATAAAGGGTTCCTTTTTCTCCACACCCTCTCCAGTATTTATTGCTGGTAGTCTTTTTGATAATGGCCATTCTGACTAATTTGAAGTGATACCTCATTGTAGTTTTTATTTGCATTTCTCTAATAATTAGCAACATTGATCATCTTTTCATGTGTCTTTCAGCTATCAATTAATATATGTCTTCTTTGCAGAGATATCTATTTATATCTTCTGCCCGTATTTTGATTAGCTTGTTTGTTTTTTTTTTTTTTTTAGATATTGAACTTCATCAGTTGTTTGTATGTTTTGGAAATTATTTCCTTGTAGGATTTTCTCCCATTCTGTAGGTCATCTTTTTGTCTTGTTTATGGTTTCCTTTGTCATGCAAAAGCTTTTGAGTTTAATTAAGTCCCCTTTGTTTATTTTTGTTTTTTATTTTCATTACTCTAGGAGATGGTTGCAAAAAGATGCTACTGGGATTTATATCAAAGAGTGTTTTCCCTGTTTTCCTCTAAGAGTTTTATAGTATCCAGTCTTAAATTTAGGTCTTTAATCCTTTTGAGTTTATTTTTATATGTGGTGTTAGGGAACATTCTAGTTTCATTCTTTTACATGTAGCCATCCAATTTTCCCAGTACCACTTATTGAAGAGACTGTCTTTTCTCCATTGTTTATTATATTCTTGCTACTTTGTCATAGATTGACCATCGGTGCTGTGGATTTATTTCTGGGTTTTCTACCCTGTTTCATTGATCTATGTGTCTGTTTTTGTTTTGGTTCCATATTGTTTGGTAGCTTTGTAATGTGGTCTAAAGTCAGAGAGCCTGATTCCTCCAGCTCAATTTTTCTTTCTCAAGATTGCTTTGACTATTCAGAGTTCTTTGTGTTTTCAAAAGTTTTAAAATTTTTTGTTCTGGTCTTGTGAAAAATGCCATTGGTAAATTGATAGGGATTGTATTGAGCCTGTAGACTGCCTTGGGTAGGAGAGTCATTTTGGACAATATTGATTCTTTCAATCCAAGGACACTGTATATCTTTCCATCTGTTTGTGTTTTCGTCAATTTCTTTCATCAGTATCTTCTAGTTTTCAGAGTATAGGTCTGTTGCCTCCTTAGGTATTTTATTCTTTTGATACTATAGTAGATGGTATTGCTTCCTTAATTTCTCTTTCTGAGCTTTCATTGCTAGTGTGTAGAAATGAATCAGATGTCTGTGTATTAATTTTGTATTCTGACACTTTATCAAATTCACTGGTGAGCTCTAGTAGTTTTCTGGTAAAGTCTTTAGGATTTTATATGTCAGTGTAAAAGTCCAGCATCATGTTATCTGCAAAGCATAACAGCTTGTACTACTTCTATTCCAATATGGATTCCTTTTACTTCTTTTTCTTCTTGGATTGCTATAGCTATGACTTCTAACACTGTGGTGAATAAACGTAGTGAGAGTGGGCATCCTTGTCTTGTTCCTGATCTTAGAGGAAAGCCTTTCAGATTTTCACTGCTGAATATGATGTTAGCTGTGGGTTTGTCATATATAGCCTTTATTATGTTGAGACAATACTATATTCTTATTGGCTAAACATCATCAACAATAATAGCTTGAATCCTTTTGTAACTCTCTTTTATCATGTAATTTTAGCACTAATAATCTAATTATTCCTAGTGTTTACTCTTATAGATCCCTAAAATTTTACCACTTGTTTCTCAGCTCTAAATTGTATCTTCAATTTAATTATATGAAGATTATACGTTGGTATATTTACGCCATAGATGATCAGTTACTCAAAATGAGATAAATTTCCTACCATTTCTTTCTCCACATGTTAATGGCACAATTACTCAGCTGGCAGGGTGAATAGTATTTGCACTGTATTTTGTCATATGTATCCCACTTTTTCCAGCTAGCACTATTTGCCTGTGGCCTATCTTAAAGAAAAGATTACCTAGATATGAAATCTTTTTCACGACTTTTCTTTCTTTCATTAGTATCTTTTGGGTGTTGTTTCTTTGTCTTATAATATTAAATGGTGCTATGAAGAAATCTGAAATCAGGATAATTTTAATTAAAGTAAATTTTTTTTTCTGGCTATTCAAGGGATACTTTCTTTTTATCAGCCTAATAAATTTATGAGACTATTTTTCATATTGATTAATGTTTTATGAACTTTTATTACGTACATTCATTCTTTAAGGAGATGTTTGAATTACGTGTGTCATTTTCACCATGTTACTTTCACTGTTTTCACTGTGTTAACTTCTGCTTTGTGAATGCCGTTTGTTAGATTGATATTCTTTGACTGAATTTTATATACTGAATTTCATATTCTTCCTAACACCTAATTATTTATATTACTTCTTTTGTTTCATTTTATTTTCCTTTCAGTTTTACTATACACATTCTTTCCTGTGATTTCAGGAGTCAATTATCCATTTTGCCCCTTTTAATTTAGACAATTTTTGAAGCAATTTTACCATTTTATTTTTTAGAATTATTTCCTAAATTTTAATATTTTCTTCTTTCTGCTATCTAGCCATATCTTCTCTGAATACTTAACAATTCTATTTTGAAAACTTATTTCTTAGTAATGATTTCTCTGTGTGTCTATATATAGACACTCACACATACATGTGTATGTCTATATATATTAATACATACACACACTGTAAGTCCCCTACATATGAACGAATTCCATTCTGAGAGTATGTTCATAAGTCCAATTTATTTGTAAGTCCAACAAAGTTAGCCTAGGTACCCAACTAACAAAATCAGCTATATATTACTATACTGTATTAGATTTATAATACTTTTCACACAAATAATACATAAAAAGCAAAGACAAAAAATAAAACATTTTTAGTCATATAGTATAGGACCTTAAAGGGACTTCCCCATAGTTCAAATGATAAAGAATCTGCCTGCTATGCAGGAGACAAGGTTTCAATCCCTGGGTTGGAAAGATCCTCTGGAGAAGGGAATAGCTACCCACTCCAGAATTCTTGCCTGGAGAATCTCATGGACAGAGTATGGACAGAGAAGCCTGGTGGACTACAGTCTGTGGGGTTGCGAATAGTTGGACATGGCTGAGCAACTAACACATACATAGTACCTTGAAAAATACAGTAATACATGACACCAGCTAGGATACTGGGGCTGGCAAGAAGAGTTACTGACTGGAGGAAGGAGAGGAGGTGAGAAATGGTAGAGCTGAATTATCATCAGCAACAGGAGATGGAGGGCATGCTGCAACTGTACTCTCTCCTGTTGTTGAGGATTTTGGAGCCCAAGAAAAGTCTCCTGCATAGCAGGCAGATTCTATATCATTTGAACTACGGGGAAGTCCATTTAAAGTATGATACTATATGACTAAAAATGTTTAATTTTTTGTGTTTGTTTTTTATGTATTATTTGTGTGAAAGCTATTATAAATCTATTACAGTACAGTCATATATAGTTAATTGTGTTAGTTGGGTACCTAGGCTAACTTTGTTGGACTTATAAATTGGACTTATGAACACACTCTTGACTTTATTTTGGGGGGCTCCAAAATCACTGCAGGTGGTGACTGCAGCCATGAAATTAAAAGACACTTGCTCCTTGGAAGAAAAGCTTTGACAAACCTAGACAGTATATTATATGGCAAAACCAATACAATATTGTAAATTAAAAAATAATATAATAAAATTAAAAAAAAAAAAAGTGGAGACATTACTTTGCTGACAAAGGTCCATCTAGTCAAAGCTATGGCTTTTATGTAGTTATGTGGAGATACAAGCAATCCATTCTGAAGGAGATCAGCCCTAGGATTTCTATGGAAGGAATGATGCTACAGCTGAAACTCCAGTACTTTGGCCACCTCATGCGAAGAGTCAACTCTTCGCATGGAAAAGTCTCTGATGCTGGGAGGGATTGGGGGCAGGAGGAGAAGGGGATGACAGAGGATGAGATGGCTGGATGGCATCACTGACTCGATGGACGTGAGTCTGAGTGAACTCCGGGAGTTGGTGATGGACAAGAAGGCCTGGCATGCTGTGATTCATGGGGTCGCAAAGAGTCGGACACAACTGAGCAACTGAACTGAACTGATGGTAGTTATGTATGGATGTGAGGATTGGACTATAAAGAAAGCTGAGTGCTGAAGAATTGATGCCTTTTAACTGTGGTGTTGGAGAAGACTCTTGAGAGTCCCTTGGACTGCAAGGAGATCCAACCACTCAATCCTAAAGTAAATTAGTCCTGAATATTCATTGGAAGGACTAATACTAAAGCTGAAGCTCCAATATTTTGGCCACCTGATGTGAAGAACTGACTCATTTGAAAAGACCCTGATACTGGGAAAGATTGAAGGTGGGAGGAGAAGGGAACGACAGAGGATGAGATGGTTGGATGGTGTCACTGACTCAATGGGCATAACTTTGAGCAAGCTCTGGGAGTTGGCAATGGGCAGGGAGGCCTGGCATGCTGCAGTCCACGGGGTCACAAAGAGTCAGATATGAGTGACCGATTGAACTGAATTAAACTGATGTTGATGATACAGGTTCTGGTTCCTTGCTGGACTCCCTTTTATCTAACCTCTTGACAAAACAACCCTGTGATACCTGGGTAGTCGCTCTTTTTTGTGTCATAGATGACATGGTAGAGCTGGATTGGATTCCGAATGGCTGCTGTAACCTTTGTGTACCATTCTACATTTGGGTTCTGTGTCTCAAAAACTAACAGTGCCTCCTCAAATAAAGGAAATCTCCTTGCCATTTCCAACGTCAGGAGTTTCTTCTGTTCTTCAGTTACTTCCTCTTCCTCTTGTCTCTCTTTATGCTTCTTGGCATTTGGCACTTCTTAGCAGTACCAAGTTTTATCCTCGCTTCTGGACATCCAGGTTTGCTGCTTTTATGCTTGCTTCTGAGCATCTAGGCTTGAAATAAAGTATTGTACACTGTACTTTGGGCTTTCCTGGTGCCTCAGTGGTAAAGAATTCTCTGGCCAAATACAGGAGCGGTGAAGAGGGTCCAACCCCTGGGTTGGGAAGATTCCCCGAAGAAGAAAATGGCAACCCACTCCAGTATTCAGTACTGTGAAGTAAAGTACACAGAAACACAACCACTTGTATAGGATGCACACCCATGATAGTGTATGCCAGACACATGAAGTTATTTGGGTGATTGGATATGTAAATGCACAATCCCATCTTTGAAAGTTTGCACCTTGAATGTTCATATGTAGAGGACATATTGAGTGCGTGTGTGTGTACATTTACAATATATATATATATAAGAAATAAATATTAAATTGATATTTAAATTAGCAAACATTAATGTTTAGTAATTAAATAAAATGTTAATGTATTTATTGATAATCATATTAAATATTAAATAAATAAATAAAATATATAGATATATTTAAAGTCATGTTGAAACAGTTGGCCTGTAATTTTTAAATGCCTTTCATATAAAATTGGGCTTCCCCCAAGGCTCAAATGGTAAAGAATCCTCCTACAATGCAGAGGATGCAGGTTTTATCCCTGTATCAGAAAGATTCCTTGGAGTAGGAAACGACAAGCCACTCCAGTATTCTTGCCTGGAAAATTCCATGGACAGAGGAGCCAAGTGGGCTCCATAGGGTTGCAGAGAGACAGACTTGACTGAGTATGCACACATGGATATAAAATAGTCTTCTAGTAGGTTTTGCTTTTATTCATTGGTGCACAGATGCTATTTTTCCATTTTCTTATAATATATTTTTAAGAAATACTATAGTTATACTTTTTGTCACCTGTATTTGAAATAATTGCATTTCCCTGGGTCACATATTCATAAAATGTCTTTGGAAGGGTGAACTTTGTCATGTTTCTCTGTTTAAGGACTCCCAATTGTTTTGCTATTATGACAGTTCTTTTTTTAAAAAAATGGCTGTTCTGTGTGACCATGTGACCTTTACTTCTCATTCAGGATCTGATCTGGATGGGGAAACTTTCATTCTTAAGTTACCTCTAGCTTTGGCCTAACTAAGGAGATATTTTCCAAGTGTTCTCTTCATTTCAAAATGTTCTTTCTACCATGAGTGAAACCTTGGACCCCAGACTCTTACTACCTCTTCTTTCTCTTTTATTTCTTTGGAGATTGAACCCTGTTTATTCAATCTTACTCAACAATACTTGAGGCTCAGAAATTACATATTTTCCAGGAGAGTATATTTGCTATCAACCTTGAGCCTCTACACACACCCTGATCTTCCTAGCAAACTACCATGCAAGTGTGCCTGCCCACATCATTTGTCCTGGAACTTAGCTGGTTTTGACCACACTTACATTTACATTAAAGAGTAGGTCTCCTCACATACTTTTATTGAAAAAATAGTTTGTATTTTTTTCCACTTTTTATGTGTCTCTGTAATTTCCAGACAAAGTAGGCAAATTTGTGAATAAGCTCTCATTCTAATTTAAGTATACCTGGATGTCTCTATCTAACACCCAACAGAATAGAGTGGATAAAAGTTTCAGGAGAAATTGCATGACCTTACCACTCAACAATTTTATTTTTGGAGTTCCCTACTGAGAAAGATATTTTCAAATAAATAATATTCAAATAGAAACCAAATGCCATTTCATAAGTACTGGGAAATTATTCAATCACTCCTAATGCAGAGCTTACCTAAAGTTGGAATGGGAATTTCTTTTTTAATATTCAGTTCAGTTCAGTCGCTCAGTTGTGTCCAACTTTTGCGACCCCGTGAATTGCAGCATACTAGGCCTCCCTGTCCATCACCAACTCCCAGAGTTCACTCAAACTCATGTCCATTGAGTCGGTGATGCCATCCAGCCATCTCATCCTCTGTCATCCCCTTCTCCTCCTGCCCCCAATCCCTCCCAGCATCACAGTCTTTTTCAATGAGTCAACTCT
The DNA here is from genome assembly GCA_006410635.1 of Cephalophus harveyi. Lineage (NCBI taxonomy): Eukaryota > Metazoa > Chordata > Mammalia > Artiodactyla > Bovidae > Cephalophus > Cephalophus harveyi. Next base: position 60,950 of record SJYT01023828.1, on the reverse strand, counting down.
TTGCATGAGGTGGCCAAAGTACTGGAGTTCCAGCTTTAGCATCAGTCCTTCCAAAGAATATCCAGGACTGATCTCCTTTAGAATGAACTGGTTGGATCTCCTTGCAGTCCAAGGGACTCTCAAGAGTCTTCTCCAACTTTAATATTATTATTATTTTAATTTCTATGTGTGTATTTGTTTTATTTTTGGCTGCACTGGGTCTTCTTTGCTATGTGTGGACTTTATGTACTTGCGGAGAGTAGGAGGATATTCTCTAGTTGCCATTCATGGGCTTATTGTGGTGGCTTCTCTTGTTACTGAGCATGGACTCTAGGCATGCAGGCTTCAGTAGTTGTGGTTCAGGGGCTCCAGAGCTCAGGCTCAGTAGTTATAGTGCATGGGCTTAGTTGCCCCAGAGCATGTGGGATCTTCCAGGACCAGGGATTGAACCAGTGTCCCTTGCATTGCAAGGCAGTTTCTTAACCACTGGACCACCATGGAAGACCTGAATGGGGATTTCTTTGCTTTCCTTTTCCCTCCCTCTAACAAAGGGTATATAGCCAAGTCGTCTAAGCAAATTCTGGCATCACCTCTTAAGTCTGTTGTGGGTGAATGACAGAGAACAAAGAAGAAAAGGATAGGATATGGTCAGGTTCTGCCCAAGTGAGCTGGCTCTATGAGGGACATAAGCACAGGAGAGAGACTGCAGATATGCTTTGATATGTAAGGCAAAGTAAATCGTGGCTAATCTTAAAGATCAGGTTTTGAGTGAAGATTATAAGAAGCATGAGAAAGAGAATGAAAATGTGAAACATGTCTTCTGCTGAAAACTAAAAAAAATGTGGGAAGAATGAATGGAATTTACCTTCTCCACCACCTGGCATATAACAGACACCGAATAAATATTTGTTACATCTAAATCATTTTTGACATATTTCAACAGTTGTATATATGACACATTTTACAAATTCATTTCCAAAAATTAACTCACCTTTAAAAATTTAACTCAAGAACTTTATTTTTGTGAAGCTTCTCTCTTTGGGCTTTTGTTCATAGACGTTTCTTAATAATATTACACTCTGAATATAGATCATGCAAACCTAGCTGTTTCTTATCCAAGGAAATATTGACCTATCTAAAGCTCTGCCTTAATATAGATATGCTTTACTGTTTGCTTTCCAAACTCAGGTTCTCTTGCAAGACAATCTTGACTAAGGGGTCTAGAGAAGTATAAAGAGGTTAGTTTTCATTTGAAGAAATATTTTAGAAGCTTCTAAAAGTGAATTGCCAAATTTGCCTGTATCAAAAATTGGTCAATATTCATAAATTATAAGAATATCTTTTTACTCTCTTATAAAATTATCTCTATTCTCAGTATTGCTTAGTGGAAAAATAGGAAAAATAACCACAAGACCAAAAAAACTGAGTAAATAGAAAATGAGTATTAAAAAATAGAAACTACCATATTTGAGTGTTTATATGCCAGTGTGGGTTCTAACAGCTTCATTTTAAAAATACAGAAATTTAAATGCAAAGTTTTTTCATCCAAGATCATCCAGTAAGCAGACAGAGCAGACACTTGGGCCTAGCTAGTTTGAACCAATTGGCTTTCCTCTAGAAGGCCCTGGAATACGTATATTCAAATATGGATCAGGAACAAAAAGAATGCTAGAGATTCCATTTTATGTGGTATTTTGTGAAAAACACATATGTAGCTACAGAAGCTGAAAGAAATAGGTCCAGCTGGTTAGCTTACAGGATTTTAAAATTGCATGTCTAAAAATGAAGTCAGCATATTTCCCCAAACCTTTTTTGCTATATGTCCTCTTCCTCCATGATAAATGCCAGCAGTTACTGCATTTTAGAAGCAAAGACTAGAAAGTCATTTCTGACTCTTCCCCCACCCATATCACCCTTTATATATACTGTAAAATTCTATTCAGATTTCTTTAAGAATTCTCAAGCCTGGATACCTCTCATGATCACCACTCGATGTTATTTTTTAAAAAAAAAAAATCACTTCTAGATTAGTACAGTAACAGCCCAGATGTCCCTCCCTTCCTTGTAGTGTTCTTAAGCTCAGCCCATCTCCATCCAATTCTTCATCCTGTAACTCAGAATGATTTTTTTAAAGTTGATTTTATCATGTGACTCCCCTATTTACAGTCCTTCTCAATTCCTCTCAGGTTAAAATCCAAATGGTGTAATAATGTATAACAAAGATGAAAGTGTACCTCACATTCTCTGGTATAGGTGAAGAATTAATTCATTGGTTGCAGGCTGAAGATGACTGGTTCAGGTTTGGAAATACTTAATTTGGGTGCTTATGGGATATACATTAGGAGATGTCCATCTGACATTTGGATATGTATCTTTATATATATATATATATATATATATATATATATATCTTCACCAGTCCCTCCTCTCAAGAAAGAAACCAGGCCAATTTATTCATAGGAAAATACTAGTAACATTGTTATCACTTATCCCAAGAGCATTTCTTTGTATTAAACTCATTCATACATATAAATTAATTTCAAAACATCAAATCTCAAACAGAGCAGAGTTAAGTTGGAAAGATATTTTTTTAAGGGTAGGTCTCGGTCCTTCAAATCATGCTGCTTGTATATTTCATATATGCAGTAAGAGGTGCTGGTTTCAGCGAAACTGCTGGAAAATTCACTGTGGCTGAAACATGCAAATCAGTGCAGAATGTTTGCTGGGGGGTAAGTCAGAGCAATGCCACTGAGGAAGCCTATATATGCATATCTCATTGGTGACATCTTGAGCTCTGTTAATCAATTCCTATTTGAGATAAATGCATCTGCTTGTATCTCAAAAGACTAGATTCACAGAACCGTGACTAAGATATTTCATGGATGCTCTCCAAGGACTTTAAAAGACAGAACGGCAGGAAATTTACTAAATCCATACGGCTAACCTGAAGAAAAGGTTAAGCAAAATTCAGAATCTTCCTTTACAGTCTGCAAATTTTGATAATGTCATAATTTTGTCTACCAGTTTCTAGAGCTGTGATTTATTGTAGTGCTATGTTAACTGGACTTACAAGAAGTGCTAATTCCTGTCCCAGAAAATAAAATATGCCAGCATTTTATTTCCCTGTTTAATAGTCCCCTCAAAATATTTAGGAAGTAGAGCTGAGGAAAAACAAACAAACAAACAAAAACGCCTGAGAAGATAACAGAGAATTATAGGACTTTTATTTAAAAGGAGGCAGTACAGAATTTGGCTCACAGTTACGCACAGAAGTCCTAAGGGCTACCTATGACATCTTTACCTCAGATTGTTTCTCTCCTAAATCATCTATAATAGAGGCCTGAGGCATTGTGAAGTAAACCCTGAAGCTCACTGCACACAGACTCCAAGGGATATCATTTTCATGGTTCGGTTAACAAGAGAAGTGAAACACGCCATTATTTGACTTACTTAAAATGTACCCTTTTCGTGTTTTAAGCTCTCCTATCCCATATATTTGCAATTATGGCCTTTAGCTTTCTCCTTGAAACTGTCCTCCTCTGCCTGTTTCTCCTCTTGTTTCCTATGACATTTTTTACTCCATAGCTTCCAGCTATCCCTCAACCACAAAGGTAGTTGAAGCAACATCCAAAAATATCTGCTCCCAGGAGCTGTTAGTTCTGTGCTTAGAGTATAAAACGGGTCTCAAGCCTGGGTAATAACTGAATTCATGAATCTCAATTCCCAGATGACATTAATAGCAACATAGAGCAGGAAGCAGAGTTATGTTAATTTCTGCAGGTAATGCGTGAAAGCAGATAGGGAAAGCTTGAAAGGTCAACATCTGCCGTCATGCAGGAGTGCTGCAAAATGTGATTGGCCAGTAAATGTCAACACCATGTTCTAAAATCTACATGCCACCCTTTGAATTTAATCTTAGCTTGCAGCCTGGCTAACAACCATGCAGCATGTTTCAAAAGCCCTTGAATTCTAAAATGGAATTGTATGATTGCATTCCCATGGCAATAAGACACCTGTAAATTACAAACTTGTCATTTAATCAGCATAAATGTAGGGAGTTTGTACAACTACTGTGACTTTTTTTCATATCTATTTTCAGGGGAGGCTGAAGACCTCTTAATGATTATATACCATAACAGACTGCAGGTCTAACTGTTGCCATGGTATTATGTACTTCTTTTCTTTTAAAGAAGTGACTGGAATGTAGCACAGATAATGAATCTAATTGATTGTCCTCTGCTCCACACAGATATGCTTTATATTCTCTCCCTTCTGTGCTCTTCCTTCTTTACACTCCATATTGGATTCACTGGTACACATTTGCTCAGTGACAAAAATGACTCTTATGAAGCAACCCCCACCTTATAAAAAGAAATAAATATAAAAATGATCTTCTTTGAAAAATATCTATATCACAAAAGTGTATGGATAAAGACTATAGAAAAAATTTTTTACCTCTTCCACACAAACTGTCAGATTAATCAGTAAGGAGAAAGACAATACATATTTCTTTTTTTTTTTAAAGTAGTTTATAGCCTGTATACTCAAAATGTCCAAGGTTATCATAAGAAGTTCTCTTCAATCAAATATGAAATGTGCTAGTGAATCTCAAACATTCCAGATATTCAAATTCAGTTAATTATCAACAGCTTTGATAACTAGGTTTTTAGATTATGATTAATTATTATTAATGTATATTTGCCAATCACAACACAAGTACAAAATATAATACAATTGACTTTCATAGTATTTGCAAATTGACCAAATAGAACTTTTGTAAAAATGTTTTAGTCTGGGTAATTATTTTGAACAGAATCTTAAATTATTGGCTTGAGTGTATAGTCTCATTTTTACTTCTATAAAAATGATGAGAAATAGATACATCTTAAAATATGTATTTTTCTTTCTCTTTTAAAGGAAGTGGATAAATATAGACATTTTCTGGGTTGTTGTAAGGTATATACAAGTTAGCTGAAACATAAATGATGTGCTCACATTTAATATGTCAGATGTACATGTTAGGGTTTACAAAAGTTAAGATTTTAAAAAGTCTGCTTTAAGGAGAAGAAGGAACTCAATATGGAAAATACTGCATTATTAGAAAGCGCTTTCATTTGATTGACAACTTAAAATACAAATCTAATGCTTGCCTAACTGTGAACATGTGAAATGTCATTTCCTTCATTTTAGTGATATTACAGTGTGAAAGTTGAAGCACTGGTTTAAGATCAGTTCAGTTCAGTCGCTCAGTCGTGTTCAACTCTTTGCGAGTGCCTCCCTGTTCATCATCATCTCCCGGAGCTCACTCAGACTCACGTTTATTGAGTCAGTGATGCCATCCAGCCATCTCATCCTCGGTCGTCCCCTTCTCCTCCTGCCCCCAATCCCTCCCAGCATCAGAGTCTTTTCCAATGAGTCAACTCTTCGCATGAGGTGGCCAAAGTACTGAAGTTTCAGCTTTAGCATCATTCCTTCCAAAGAAATCCCAGGGCTGATCTCCTTCAGAATGGACTGGTTGGATCTCCTTGCAGTCCAAGGGACTCTCAAGAGTCTTCAACACTACAGTTCAAAAGCATCAATTCTTCGGCGCTCAGCCTTCTTCACAGTCCAACTCTCACATCCATACGTGACCACAGGAAAAACCATAGCCTTGACTAGACGGACCTTAGTCGGCAAAGTAATGTCTCTGCTTTTGAATATGCTTTCTAGGTTGCTCATAACTTTTCTTCCAAGGAGTAAGCGTTTTTTAATTTCATGGCTAAAAAACTAAGGAGTTAGTTAAAATCCACAGTCTGGAATGAGATTTCTTTACTTAGAATGTGTTGAAGGGTCATTCACTTTCCTGTATTTTCTTTGCTAGCTTATTACTTATTTTCCTATTTATTAAACAGAATCTTAAATGTATTTATAAAATAAATTTTGATAGTGTACAATTTCATTGTCAAATATCTCTTATACAAACATGCACAAACATATGTGGACATGCTAGCCTAAATATGAAGGAAAAGCAGTGATCCTTGATCAAACTATCAAAGTGCTATTAGGTATGTCTTTAACCTGCTGCAGTAGCTATATGGTTAATCTGCTGCAGTTTAGAAACATTTTCAAGAATCCTGTCCCTTTCCTCACCCAGCAGAGAAGATTGAACGGGTCTCCTAACTCTACTGATGATAAGAAGGCACAGATAAACCGGAGAAGTCATGCTTGCCTTTAGGGATTCACCTGGTAAATTGCTGCTTAAAGAGTGCTGTCAATAAGTTAAGTTCTTCACTGTTGGAAGCAATTCTCTACTGGCAGTGAGATGGACAAGATGACCTAATAGATCTTTTTTCATCTCAAGATCCAAAGTTTCTTGTCAAGAAATTGTGATTAGAGAACAGAAACAGTGTTTAGGGCCTGTCCACAAATTTTTAACTTTAAAAGAACTTCTATTTTAGTATGTTCTTCTTTTTGTGAACTAAAAGAAACTTAAAATCTCTAAAAGCAAACTTCCTTTACTCATATATTGCATTGCTGTATTTATTTTTCAAATAATGATAATGATTAAGAGATATTCTAGGACTTAAATTTATAGGATGACAGTTTCCTCTTGCCTCCCTTTTTTTCCTCCTAACATCTACTTTACCTGAAATGGAAGACTTTTCCTCTTCCATTTCTATATCTTGTAGTCAGCAGAGAGATACAGTGGATCTGTTGAAAGCACAGACTTTGAAAACAGGTTGTGTTTATAATCCTACCATCCATTAACTATATGACATTAGACAAGTAACACCATCCTCCCTTATGGAGATTTTAGGTTGGTGCAGAAGTAACTGTGGCTTTTGCAATTGTTGAAATTTGCCATTTGATATTGGAATATGTTCTAAATTAAACATGGTTACATTATACATCACTTTAATGTGCATTTCTTGCTTTATGTTCTTTTTGTTATTGAATTATCACTTGCTGCTTATTTTATATTTATTTTAGACTATGAAAATGATATTAAATGAAAAACACATTCAAGTGATTTTCTTATTTGAGTTCAAAATGGGTCATAAAGCAGTGGAGACAACTGGCCATCACTCCACTGGCCATCAGCAACAACACATTTGGCCCAGGAACTGCTAAGGAACATATAGTGCAGTGGTGGTTCAACAAGTTTTGCAAAGGAAACAAGTCTTGAAGATGAGCAGTGTAGTGGCCAGATATCAGAAGTTGAGTGACAACTGAAAACCATCATTGAAGCTGATCCTCTTACATATTCACAAGTAGTTGCCAAAAAACTCAATGTCTATCATATTACAATTGTTTGGCATTTGAAGCAAATTGGAAAGGTGAAAAAGCTTGAAAAGGTGGTGCCTCATGAGCTGATGGCAAATCAAATAAATCATCAATTTAAAAGTAATTAACCTCCAATTAAAATAAATAAATTAAAAGAAATAAAGTGTCATCTTCTCTTATTCTAAACAACAGTGAGCAACTTCTTGATCTGATTGTGACATGCAACAAAAAATGGATTTTATGTGACAATCAACAATGACCAGCTCAGTGGTTGGACCAAGAAGAAGCTCCAAAGCACTTCACAAAGCCAAATTGGGCCAAAAAAAGTCACAGTCACTGTTTGGGGATATGCTATCCATCTGATCTACTACAGCTTTCTGAACCCTGGTGAAACCTTTACATTTGAGAAGTGTGCTCAGCAGATCAATGAGATGCACCAAAAGCTGCAATCCCTGCTGCTGTCATTGGTCAACAGAAAGGGCCCTGTTCTCCTCCATGACAACACCTGACTTCACATTGAACAACCAGTGCTTCAAAAGTTGAATGAGTTAGGCTACAAAGTTTTGCCTCATCCACCATATTCACCTGACCTTTTGCCAACCAACTACCACTTATTCAAGCATCTTGACAACATTTCATGGGGAAAATGCTTCCCCAACCAACAGGATGCAGAAAATGCATTGCAAGAATTCGCTGAATCCCAAAACACAGATCTTCATGTACAGGAATAAGCAAACTTATTTGTTGTTGGCAAAAATGTGTTGATTGCAATGGTTTCTATTTTGATGACTAAAGATGTGTTTGAGCCTAGTTACAATGATTTAAAATTCATGGTCTGAAACCATAATTACATTTGCACCAACCTAATAATAGCAGCACCTACCTTATGGGACTGTTGTAAGAGTAAAATTAGTTAATCTATGTAAAACCTTTAGAAAGATACCTGACAAATGCTAAATATTACATGAGTGTTTGCTTCTCTGTCAGGTCTTCTGTGTCAGGCAGGATCTTTGTTCCATCATGTGGGATCTTTCATTTTGGCACATGGATTCTCTAGTTGTGGCGGGGGGCTGAGTGATTATGGTGCATGGGCTTAGTTGCTCTGGGGCATGTAGGATCTTAGTTCTCTGACCTGGGATCCAAACTGGCATCCCCTGCATTGCAAGGTGGGTTCTTTACCACCAAATCACCAGGGAATTCCCAGCAGTTCTTATTAAATGCACTATTCTTTAGAGTGTTATTCTTTAATTACACACACACACACATATACACACACACACATATATAAAATGTATATATATAATGTATATATAATGTGTGTGTATATATATACACATATACATACACATATACATATCAGTTTCAGAAGTAATGCCATGTTAGATGAATAACAGTAGTTTTGCATTATCCTAAGTTATGGATGGTAATATTGGAGAAATAGGGAGGTTGCAAATCTTAGGACTTTGTAATATGAACAATGAAGTTATCTTGCCTGCTAAGGGGCATGTGTATGCGACCATTCCTTCTCTGGTATCATGGTACTTCTCAAAAACTGTGGATAATGTCATTTGAGACATTGATGTTGAGAATAAACAAGATCCAATTGGCTTTAAAAGATTATATTTTGAAGAGTTTGGTGGATACATTTTAATTAAATTGATACATAATTTATGATGATTTACAAGAACTTTCCACACTTCCACTAATTAAATTCAGTTGACTAGCAGAACTGAAACGTCATTTCCTCTCTGAGTCCTTACTCACTGGCTCTAGTAGAAATGTGGCTTGCATTGCATTCTCAGACTTTACTAATCCTCAAGTGCATAATTTATGCATGGTGTAATCTTATTTAGGGGCTAAGCTTCTCATTCATTAGACTGTGAACCACTTTCTTGTAGTAACTTTTTCTTAATCTGTGTAATTCGTAGCATCCAATACACTGCTTGGTGTAGAATAGGTTTCCAGTAAGTATTTGTTGAATAAATGCATGAGGAAATGTTATCTGTCACTTAAAATTGACGTTTTAAACCACTCGTTCCCTCAATAGAATGTTAGCATGGTTCTCATTCCTCACTCCTCATATTATTGAGACAAAAAAGTTAAATGGCAGCATATAACTTACTAAATATGAATTTATGTTACAGAACCGGAACCTGTCTTTTAGGTTCTTCAAATGCAACGTAAATTCACATTTTTAATGTATTAAAATGTCTGTTTAATCCTGGAAGGAATTTCTGTTGCTGCTATATAATTTTGTCTTGTAAAATCTTTTGTTAAAATGATTGAGCAATCTGGTTATATATGGACAAAGTCAAACTGTTATTAAATGCATTTCATGATGTATAAAGTATATCAAATGCATAATTTCTGTTTTCACTGAGTTTCCTGTATTATTAATGACTGAGTTTACTACAGCCTATAATTATTTTGCTTACTCATTTGAAAGACAAAATTATAAGAAAGATTGTACTCATCTAGTGTCTTTTCCCCTTTAAACACTAAAAGAATAGTCCTTTGAAGGTGCTGATAAAGAATTAACATATATCTACATTCTGTCTTCGGAGAAGGCAATGGCACCCCACTCCAGTACTCTTGCCTGGAAAATCCCATGGACGGAGGAGCCTGGTAGGCTGCAGCCCATGGGGTCGTTAGGAGTCGGACACGACTGAGCGACTTCACTTTCACTTTCCACTTTCATGCATTGGAGAAGGAAATGGCAACCCACTCCTGTGTTCTTGCCTTGAGAATCCCAGGGACGGGGGAGCCTGGTGGGCTGCCGTCTATGGGGTCGCACAGAGTCGGACACTACTGAAGTGACTTAGCAAGCAGCAGCACATTCTTTGTTAGGAAGAAAGCAAATTTCAAAATAAGGAGAGACTTGGTTGAGGACAATTTCTCTACACAGAGAATTCTTTCCAGTTCAAGTATTTGAGAGAGAGAGAGAGAGAGAGAGAAGCCTGAGAAAAATCTTCCTATCTTTGCACCTAAGGAAATAAAGTTAACCACAACAGTCACCTCATCTAGTAACTTCTCTCATTCCATTCATAGGTTTATCTTGTAAGTGGACTGTTTTCCCTCCTTTTCATTCTTTTCACTGATTCTTTTTCAGCCTCTGATTCCCTATTGATATCTATTGAAAAGTGCACAACTGCAATTTTAACATTAAATTTCTCTATAATACTGCTTGTCTCTTCTCGTTGATCCAAAGCTATGCAGCAAATCAGTGGAGCAAAGTGAGCTTAATTCTTCCCTTGGCTTATTTATCTTCATTCTTCATCAACAGCAGCGGTTACAAAACACAGCACCTCAATCCTCCTTTTGATATAATTAGATGAGTAAATTCTTATGAAGATCTACTTATTATCGATTCCTTTCAACTTTTCATCCTTTTCCCCATTCTCACTGCATCCCACTTCACTCCCCCCAAAGTTAGCCACAGCAGAAGTGGGACATCTGCTCAAAAAACATTAGATTGCTAATGATTCTTTTTAACATCTGTTACACTGCTACCGAACAGTTGTTGTTTCTTTAAGGAGGCTCAAGGGACAAGACCTCTGTCACCTTAGTAGTGGGTACTTTTTGAAAGTAGTAAACCCTATGCCTTTGGGAGCTTTCCAAAAGTGTTATTGTATACATGCATAAACGTAATGCTTCTGGTCTTAGATTTCTTCTTTTTATGTGGCAGTATTTTTGATTAAAGTAATTTGTGTCTGGTTGTTGTAATACTTGATAGCTTCTTTCTTCTGTCTTCTCATTCCATTGCTCATTACAGTGGTACTTTTAAAAAGAAATGCTATTAAGTACAAAACACAAAACATATCTCATATCTCCTATTGAATTGGATGTGAGCTTTCTATCAAAAAATATTCAAATAGGCTTTGATACCAGCAACTCAATCTGTATGATAATTCACAATAAAGAAATGACTTGAGAGTGTGGGCTGGGACCAAATTCTTGATTTTCTTTTTAGCAAATGCATGTTTATTTATTCACAAATACTTTACATGAGAAGAAATAAAAATGGACTTCTTTTAAATGTGTCTTCCCAGGGTACTCTGAAAATACTCTCCTGTCCTCGTGGTGCAAAAAATGTCTCACACATTCAGACCACAGGGGCCAGAAATTACTGGTGAGACAAAATGTTGCTCGTATAAAAATTACAGCTTTGGTAATTCAAAAGAGCGGTGAAAAATGTAAAAGTACTTTTAGGAAGTCAGGCATGGCCATAAAAGAAATGGTATCTGAAATGGATCTTAAAATAAACATGTGGTGATTTTTTTTGCTAATTCATTTTCCATGCAGTTATAGATTAAAGCAAATCTAATATCTAAGAGAGTTGTCACTCGATTTTTAATTATTAGTTGATCTGTTCTATATACAAATCTGTATAGATACATATATAACAGATAACAGATGAATGGCTAGCTCTCTCATATCCTGCCCAGACTTGCTATTTCCCATTGTCTTTCATCTGCAGAAAGCCCTATTGCAACCTCTGGTGGATGAATCAATTATAATACTAGGTAAAGTAACCTAATATCTTTATAGGAATTTATATAATTGTAAAGAATATGTTTTATTTCACAAAAAATAATCAAACACTAATATAAATGATGCAAAATGGAGGTTATTTTTCCTCTGACATCTTGAGACAAATATTGGGTTCTTCCTTTAACCACCTTAGGAAAATCCAAGTGAAAACCAATAGTAAATATCACATTAACTCAACTACTTAGTTTCTTCCACTTTTGACTGTTCACTTAGCTGCAACAAAGAGGATGCAAGGGCTCTGGTAGTTTGCTAAGGAGTTTATTTGTAACAGTAAATCATCTGTAATTTGCTGCAGTTTACAGATTAGTCTGGTACAAGTTTCCTCTGGGATGTGTAATGCAATTTTATGTCAGGACATGGAATTTAAGATCTAAGTGTCTGCGTGTGTGTTTTTTTTTCTTTTTCCTTCTTTTGCAAATATTTTTCAGTAAGTGGTACATTACCTGATAAGTAATTGGGATTTTAAAATGTAAATAGTAGATGTTAATTGTCATAAGAGAAATAGCAATATAGCTTAAACAGTTCATGCATTCATTTAAAAAGTAGCACTAAAAGACACTTTAGAATAAACCAAAATATGACCAGTAGTATTCTTTTTTTTTTTTAAGTTAAATTAAGTGTGTTTATTAAAGAGAATTACATAGTGTAATGCCATCTCAAGGACTTGGGAAGTCATAAAAAGTTAAAGTCCAGATGAAATGTACAGAGTAAGAAGGATTTAGATCAGTAAAAGTTGGAATGCTTCAAGGAGACCATTTCAAGCACACCCACTATCTGTCTTAAAGTTGGATCACTGCAAAGAGCTTGTCTGGACTGCTGTCCAGTTTAATGAAGAGAAAGCCATGTCTTGAGATGCTAAAGAAGACCCTAGAGTTTGTCTATGGCCATACCACCCTGAATGCGCCCGATCTCGTCTGACCAGTAGTATTCTTTTGTGGCTAATTCTATATCTGAGATTCCCTGACTCCAGGACCATCATGTTTTTCAAAATTGTGCTTTATAATTGAGTTTTTGCTTAGTTATATAAAATGAGATTCCTGTGAAAGTGAAAGTTACTCAGTCATGTCTGACTCTTTGCAACCCCATGGACTATACAGTCCATGGAATTCTCCAGGCCAGAATACTGGAGTGTGTAGCTGTTCCCTTCTCCAGGGGATTTTCCCAACCCAGGGATCAAACCCAGGTCTTTCACATTGCAGACAGATTCTTTACCAGCTGAGCCACCAGGGAAGGCCTGTATAGAAAGCTTAAATACCTGGACATTTCATTATATCACTTAAATTTTACTTTTTAAGATATGATGGTAATCTTTTTACTTAAAATGAATATAAATCTCATTGCACACTCTGTCTCCACCATTTCACACAAACTTTAACCCAAGAACCATTCTAGCTTCTATCCAGTGAGGTGCTTCATATAAAAAATGGGAGATTTCAGGACAATCCAACAAAGTCTGATTGCCAGGCTGTATCAGTGACTTGAGTTCATGGTTTCCAAAACCTTTCTTCCTTCCTCCCCTCCTTTTCTTTCTTCTTTCCTTCTCTTTTTTTCCTTTTACATGTTAACGTATCTGAAATTTAGATGAATCTTACAATTAATGATGGATCACACTTTAATAAATAATATTTTTCTTAGTTGACACAAAAGACTGAAACATCCTATTATTAATGTCACCTTAGGGTCAATAAACGTGATAAGTAGGTACCAAAGAACACGTTGAATTTTTAGAGAACCAGTTGGTCAGTTTATATCTAATGTGCTTTGCTATGCTTCGTTGCTCAGTCATGTCTGATTCTTTGCAACCACATGATCTGTAGACTGCCAGGCTGCTCTGTCCATGGGCTTTCTGAAAGAGATGGGAATACCAGACCACCTAATCTGCCTCTTGAGAAATCTGTATGCAGGTCAGGAAGCAACAGTTAGAACTGGACATCGAGCAACAGACTGGTTCCAAATAGGAAAAGGAGTACGTCAAGGCTGTATATTGTCATTTTCAAAAGCAGAGACATTACTTTGTTGACTAAGGTCCGTCTAGTCAAGGCTATGGTTTTTCCTGTGGTCATGTATGGATGTGAGAGTTGGACTGTGAAGAAGGCTGAGTGCCGAAGAATTGATGCTTTTGAAGTGTGGCGTTGGAGAAGACTCTTGAGAGTCCCTTGGACTGCAAGGAGATCCAACCAGTCCATTCTGAAGGAGATCAGCCCTGGGATTTCTTTGGAAGAATGATGCTAAAGCTGAAACTCCAGTACTTTGGCCACCTCATGCGAAGAGTTGACTCATTGGAAAAGACTCTGATGCTGGGAGGGATTGGGGGCAGGAGGAGAAGGGGACGACTGAGGATGAGATGGCTGGATGGCATCACAGACTTGATGGACGTGTGTCTGAGTGAACTCCGAGAGATGGTAATGAACAGGGAGGCCTGGCGTGCTGCTATTCATGGGGTCGCAAAGAGTCGGACACGACTGAGCGACTGAACTGAACTGAACTGAACTGGAGTGGGTTGCCATTTCCTCCTCCAGGGGATCTTCCTGACCCAAGGATTGAACTGGGGTCTCCTGCATTGCAGACAGATTCTTTACCAGCTGAGCTACCAGGAAAGCCATTTTTTGGTAGTATTGTTCAAAACATAAACAATTTATAAAACAAACTTGCTTAAAAATTATGATCTTTCCATGCATTTTTATAATAGAATATCTGAAATTGCTTAGTATATGGTCTAGTGGTATTTCATTATGTAAATATATTTTATCCATATTCTCAATTTTTTAAAAAATTCACCCAGTTAAAAAAATCTTTCTTAATATATAAATGTAACATTCTTTTGGACTTAAAAGAGCAAACTTTATGCTTGAGGTTTATGCTTTTTTTTTTTTTTTTTTTTTGCGTCTCTTTACATCCATTTAGCAAAGCATCAATTCCATGGCTTTAGGTACTACTTTGTTTTCCTACCATCATTATCATTAGGGGTAAAAAAAAAAAAAAAAAAAAAGAGCAAGTAAGTCATGTGTTTCTCAATTTGTTATATAGTCACAACTCAGTAGAATAAAAAGACTAGCTTGGATAAAAGTTTCCAGAAAATCTAACATTAGTAGCAATGAGAAGTGTGCCAACCATTAGCCCATTCTTTTTTCACATGCAGCAGGAGACAGGAAGAAAAGAAATTGGCAAGCCAACTTATGCCTTTTCTCAGTCTCTGTATCATTCAAGGAGTACGGCAGCCCTTTCCATTTAGCACCAGTCTGGATCCCATGGGTGTGTCACTGTTACCTTGGTATTTCTCAACCACTTTGCAATTTCTAATCTTGCTAACCTAAGGGTCAGATACTCTATCTCAAAGGACACTTATGTGTTTGTGTATATTTACAGCCTCAACATAAACACAAAATATTGGCAAGTTTGAATTTAGTATTTCAAAGTGAATCCAATAATCACATACCACACAAAGCATAACTAGGACAATCTGTTCGGATGCAAAGCAAGCGAGAGCAACAGAACTGTATGCTATAGCCCTGTATTGTATTTATTCTAGAATAAGCAATATTTAAAAACTTATTTTAATCATCCAGCTCCTTTGAAAGGTCATGATCATTATATATTTTTGTAGTATTGTTTAATTTGTTGTTCCCATTTACACAGCTGCCTTCATTACTATGCAGATATAAAATGATAGGAAAAAATTATGGAGGGAGGCTATCTTCAAAATCTTCATTAGTAGAGAGAATTAGTAGTATTCATTATCATTGTAAAAACTGAGGAATGTTTTAGTACAGCTTAGGTTCAAATGGTTTACTTATAGTCCCTAAAATACAGTTTGGAAAAGGCATTAAGTTTGGCAAGCAATAAAGGAGAGAAAGAAATAGCTAATAGACCACTTTCTTCTTTGATATTTGCTATATTTGATCCTCAGATTTTAGTGAAAAGACATTCCAGATCTCAAGAAATGCATATTAGCAACAAAGAATAAATAACTAATGTTATTTCATTCAAGTTTAAAGCAAGCCTGTTTTATGTCTTTGTTCACACCGAACTGGAGGGAGAAAAAAAAAAAGCAAAGGCCAGTTCTTAAGCCAGTCAAACGTTTTACTCCCACCTTGTGGCAGAGTGCTGCATGGCTAGATTTCCAAATTGGATCCCTTCAGAATTTTGGTAAAAATGACTTATTTTCGTATTCTCTTGACCACTGATGAAAATAAGATTGATTAGGTAAGGGGCTTTGTGATTCACCAAATGCTGAGGTCTGTAATGCAGGACTTCTGCAGCATACAAATCAGCAAAGAGTGATGTGAACGGTGCTACAGAATAAATAGGCTGTTTTCTCTACCTCGGACGTAAAATTTGAAGAAATTCCACAGACTCCTCTTTTTTGACTGACTACACTAACATGCTTTGTACATCAACATTCAAGATGCTCTTACATATCAAAACTATTTCACAAACCAACTTTGGAGTGTTAACAGAGGCACAACTTCTTGTTTCTTTTAGCATTAAAAAATATACAAAGAAACATGTAAGATACCTATTAAAAATAGACCACATAAATTTCCTGCAGAAGTATAACATAGAACTCAAATGCTTATTTATGCAATTTTTCCTCTATTTCCGTTTCATTTCTTTAGATTGAGAAATGCATGGAAGAGATACACTTGGTTGGTAGATTAGAGAAATAGATCTGAGGATGTTTATTCCTTAGGTTCCTGTTTACTCCACAGTTAACGACCTCATACTTTCACTGAAAACTACCTGGTCAAATTCTTCTCTCCCAGATTGATTTTTACTATCTGCCTAATTGAGTTTAACATCCACCTTTATTAGAAAGAACACTCAGCTTCCCTCAGCTAGAATGAAACAAAAGCATCTTAGTTTCAGGGTAAAACAACCTTGGACTCACAAACTCGCTCCCACAGCCAGGGGCTTCTTCAGAAACATCTCTGGGTCCTGACCCTTTGGGTGCCAACGTGGCCTGGTAGTTTCTGGAGATGAACAGCTCTATATTTTTCAAAAACTCTCCTCACCAAAAGCTTTGCTGGCCTCAACCCAATTTAATCTATGACTGACAGCCTCTGTCTACCTGAGGCTTACCATTTAGGGACATAGAGTTAACTATGTCTTATTGTTTTAGAAGTATAGGAAAGTATGAGTACAGAGTTAGCCTAATTTATGAAACAGAATTCTTAAGTGATTTGAAATTGGATATTCCATTTTTAAAAAGTGCTAAAAAACGAATCTGCTAAAACTATATTATTTGTAAGATATTAAACAATTCATTTATGTATCTGTGTGTGCATATATGTATACATGGATATGCAACACATATACACACACATACATATATATGCTTTAATTCCTCCCAATTTTTGAGGATCACAGCTAATAAAACTGCTGTGATTTAGGCCTATTTCAGACTTTAGTGTCTGGATCAGAAATAAACTTTATTCTTCATCCAGGTATCTGCAATTTTTTTTTTGTCCCTTAAAAATAAATGATAGCGATGAGTTTTACTACCTAATTAATTGTTATTCACTACAAATTAATGTGTATCAAATCACAAAAATTACTAACATGGTTATTCTTTTCTTTAAAAACAAATTGTAGCCATTTAAAAATACCTGACTAGAAACTCCTTCTAAATTTATAACATTAGTTTCAAAATACCAACCACATAACTATATAAATTGAAGATGTCCAGGGATTAAATCATATACAAAAGTCTCTAAGATCCACTTTATTTTATTAATACATGTAATATTAACTTCTACGCAACTTGTTTCTCAATTCCTAGAAACATATAGAAGTGCTTTTCTATTAAATATCTCTAGAGACAGAAAAATATATATACCTCCTATTTTTTTCTCTTAACACTAGTTTCTTTTGTATGTGAAGGGGATTTTTTTTTTCTCTGCAAAACAATTGCTTTGAGTTAGAAGCTACTCACTCTGTATATCTCCTCATACTCTCCACCTGCATCCTTATCTGAATGTCTCATCTGGGAAAATTCAAGTTTTGTTTATTGATGTTACATTCATAACTGACTGCATGTTAAACCAGCCTGCCATCCCTTTAGGAGGTAAACTGCAGTAATAAATGAAGTCGAAATTCTTTATTCCTCGTCTGGCATAAGTCATTAGTTTTCCTAGGTAGGAGGTATTTGCAAGGTTGCATTCCAACCTTGATTTTCTTTTTTTTTTCTGAAGTCCTAACTTTTTTAATTGTGAAATTTTCTTCATTTACTGTATTCTATTTAAAATTAAATCTTAGGAGTTCCACAGAAAGCTTATGAAAAAAAAATTTTTTTTCTTTTACTTTGGGTCACATGCCCGAAGAAGATTGATAATTGCCAAGTTGCTAGTAAATAAAAAGTATCTTTATCTTTTAAATATCCAAATAGTAAAATATCTCTGAATCAGATCAGGCATACTCCAAAATGGCAAGAATATGTTCCTTATTTCTGATCAGACTGAGTTTAGACTCAAAAAATCACTGACATTGAAAAATTGAATTTTATCTTTATACTCTTATATAGATATAATAATCATATAATGCAAGATAATTACTGATAGTTTTGTATGACTAAATATATTACCTTCAATTTTTATGGTTAAACATAAAGAATATGTCATTGTAGAAAAATTGGAGAATGAGTTTACTTGAGTTTGCTCAAACTCAAGGAAGTGCACAGTAGCAGCAATGAAACTATAACCTAGAGAAAAGCACCGTTGTGATATTAAACAATTGTGGGTGAGACTGTGTCAGGCTTAGTTAGTGATTTCTGGAATCTATTGCCCTGACAGAATTTTTAAAAAGTCATTTGGATTTAGTTAGAGGAGAGAATCAAGTCCCATTATCCTATGAGTTCAAACTGGCTACATGTTTGTTAACTGTCTACTGCGAGGTAGAGGGGGTGTTTATTCCATGTTATATAATTTACTAACAGTAGCACAGAAACATATGCATACATACACAAATCCCATTGTAACCTACTCTAACTAATTTAGTGGTGTTATGGACTGCACATCTGTGTCCCTCCACCCCAAATTCATATGATGAAACCTAACCCCAATGGCACCCCACTCCAGTGCTCTTGCCTGGAAAATCCAGGAGAGATGGGGGAGCCTGGTGGGCTGCAGTCTATGGGGTCGCACAGAGTCAGACACGACTGAAGCGACTTAGCAGTAGCAGCAGCAGCAACCCCAATGATAATATTTGAAGTTAGGGTCCTTGAGAAATAATTCGGTTTTCATGAAGTCTCATGAGTAGAACTCTCATGATGAGATCAATGCACTTATAAAAAAGAAAGAGATTAGTGCTGTCTCCCCACTTCACCTTCCACAATTTAGGATACAACAAGGATATGCTATTTGTTGTTCAGGTGCTAAATTGTGTCTGACTCTTTGCAACCCCAGGGACTGCAACACTCCAGGCTTCCCTGTCCTTTAGTATCTCCCTGAGTTTGCTCAAACTCATGTCCATTGAGTTGATGATGCCATCCAATAATCTCATCCTCTGTCACCTCCTTCTCCTGCCTTCAATCTTTCCCAGCATCAGGGTCTTTTCCAGTGAACTGGCTCTTCACATCAGGTGGCCAAAGTATTGGAGCTTCAGCATCAGTCCGTCTAATGAGTATTCAGGGTAGATTTCCTTTCGGATGGACTGGTTTGATCTTCTTGCTGTCCAAGAGACTCTCAAGAGTCTTCTCTTCTCTAGCACCACAGTTCGAAATCATCAATTCCTTATCTCTCAGCCTTCTCTATGGTCCAACACTCACATCCATACATGAGTACAGGAAAACCCATAGCTTTGATTATATGGACCTTTGTCATCAAAGTAATGTATCTGCTTTTTAATATGCTGTTTAGGTTTCTCAGCTTTTCTTCCAAGGAGCAAGCGTCCTTTAATTTTGTGGCTGTAGTCACCATCTGCAGTGACTTTAGAGCCCAAGAAAATAAGGTCTGGCATGTTTCTAACTTTTCCCCATCTATTTGCCATGAAGTGTTGGGACCAGATGCCATGAACTTAGTTTTTCGAACATTGAGTTTCAAGCTGGCTTTTTCACTCTCCTCTTTCACCCTTTTCAAGAGGTTCTATAGTTCCTCTTCAGTTTCTTTCTTTAGAGTGGTATTATCAGCATATCTGAGGTTGTTGGTAATTCCCCCAGCAATCTTGAATCCAACTTGAGAATCATCCAGCCCAGAATTTCATATGATGTACTCTGCATGTAAGTTGAATAAACAGAGTAACAGTATACAACCTTGATATACTCCTTTGCCAATTTTGAACCAGTTGTTGCTCCATGTCCAGTTCTGACTGTTGGTTCTTAAACTGCATACAGGTTTCTCAGGAGGCAAGTAAGGTGGTGTGTTAGTCTCATCTCTTTAAGAATTTTACAGTTTGCTGTGATCCACACAGTCAAAGGCTTTCACATAGATAATGAAGCAGAAGTAGATCTGTGTGTGTGTGTGTGTTTCTGGAATTCCCTTGATTTCTCTATAATCCAACAGATGCTGGCAATTTGATCTCTGCTTCTTTTGCTTTTTCTAGATTCAGCTTGTAAATCTGGAAGTTCTCAGTTCATATACTGTTGAAACCTAGCTTGAAGGATTTTGAGCATTACCTTGCTAGCATGTGAAATGAGCACAAGTGTAAGGTTTGCCATTTCCTTTCTTTGGGGTTGGAATGAAAATCCCTTTTCCAGTCCTGTGGCCACTGCTGAGCTTTCCAAATTTGTTCACATACTGAGTGAAGCACCTTAACAGCACCATCTTTTAGGATTTGAACTAGCTCAGCTGGAATTCTATCACCTCCACTAACTTTGTTCATAGTAATACTTTCTAAGGCTCACTTGGCTTCACACTCCAGAATGTCTGACTCTAGGTGAGTGACCACACCATCATGGTTATCCGGGTCATTAAGATCTTTTTTGTGTAGTTCTTCTGTGTATTCTTGTCACCTCATCTTAATCTCTTCTGCTTCTGCTATGTCCTAGCCTCTTCTGTCTATTGCACCCATCTTTGCATGAAATATACCCTTAGTATCTCCAATTTTCTTGAAGAGATATCTAGTCTTTCCTATTCTGTTCTACTCCTCTATTTCTTTGCATTGTTCACTTGAAAGGATTTTCTTTTCTTGCCTTGTTATTCTCTGGAACTCTGCATTCAGTTGGTTATATCTTTCCCTTTGTCTTCTGCCTTTCACTTCTCCTCTTTTCTCAGCTATTTATATGGCCTCCTCAGACAACCATTTTGCCTTCTTATTTTTCTTTTTCTTGGGGATGGTTTTGGTCACCATCTCCTTTACAATGTTACAAACCTCCATCTGTAGTTCTTCACATACTCTGTCTATCAGACCTTATCCCTTGAATGCATTTGTCACCCCCAATATATAATCATAAGGAGTTTAACTTAGGTCATATCTGAATGACCTAGTGGCTTTCCCTGTTTTCTTCAATTTTAGCCTGAATTTTGCAATAAGAAGTTCATGATCTTAGCCACAGTCAGCTCCAGTTCTTGTTTTTGTTGACTATATACAGTGTTTCCATCTTTGACTGAAAAGAATATAGTCAATCTGATTTTGGTATTGATCATCTGGTGATGTCCATATGTAGAATCATCTCTTGTATTGCTGAAAGAGGGTGTTTGCTATGACCAATGCATTCTCTTGGCAGAACTCTATTAGCCTTTGCCCTGCTTCATTTTGTACTCCAAGGCCAAAGTTGCCTGTTACCCCAGGTTTTTCTTGACTTCCTACTTTTGTATTCCAATCCCTATGATGAAAAGGACATACTTTTTTGGTATTCATTCTAAACAGTCTTATAGGTCTTCATAGAACCATTCGACTTCAGCTCCTTTGGCATTAGTGGCTGGGGGCATAGACTTGAATGGTTTGCCTTGGAAATGAACTGAGATCATTCTGTCAATTTTGAGACTGCGCCCAAGTACTACATTTCACACTTTTTTGTTGTCTATGAAGGCTACTCCCGTTCTTCTAAGGGATTATTGCCCACAGTAGTAGATATAATGGTCATCTGAATTACATTGTCCCATGCTGGTCCATTTTAGCTTACCGAATCCTAAAATGTCATTATTCACTCTTGCCATTTCCTGCTTAACCACATCTGACTTACCTTGATTCAAGGACCTAACACTTCAAATTTTCTATGCAATATTGTTCTTAAACCACTGGAATTCACTTTGACCATCAGACACATCCACAACTGAGTTTTGTTTCCACTTTGGCCCAGCTTCTTCATTTTTTCTGGAGCTATTTCTCCTCTCTTCCCCAGTAGCATATTGGATACCTACTGATCTGGGGAGCTCATCTTCCACTGTCGTATCTTTTTGTCTTTTCATACTGTTCATGGGGTTCTCAAGGCACAGACACTGACCTGGTTTGCCATTCCCTTCTCCACTGTACCACATTTTGTCAGGACTCTCCACCATGCCCCATCCATCTTGGGTGGCCCTGCACTGCATGGCTTATATTTTCATTGATATGTGATCCATGACATCATTTTGGTTAGCTTCCTGTGATTCTGGTTTTTGTTTTGGAGGCTGTGAAGTTGTTTTATGTCAACTAGGAAGAGATCTCTCATCACTTACTCTGCCAGCACCCTGACCTTGGAATTTTCAGCCTTCAGAACTGTGAGAAATAAATATCTATTGTTTAAGCCTCCCAGTATATGGTATCTTGGGTGGTGTCAGCCCAAATTCACCAAGATAAATGGTATTCTATGTTTTAAGAATTAAGATGCTTAATTTTTAAAGTTGAAGTGACTATTGTGGGATAGGCATGATACTTTGAAAATATAAGAAAATCACATATTTGCCCTCTTCCAAATTGTTAGAAAATAGCTGGGGATCATAAGAGTTCTATAAAGTATGTCAAGATTACAGTAAAGAAAAAAGATTACAGTAAAGAGATGCCCTGGTTTGTCATGGTGAAAAAGAGCACGTAGGTAGTGCTGATGGGTAAAGGTCATGGTGTTCTATGTGACACCTACCAACTTTCTGTTTTCAAAGAATATCCTTTCAGATTTTTTTGTTTAACACTGCTTATGTAGGAAAGCTATTTTCAAGCAGATGAAATAACAGAATGCACCCATTTTACTGTGTACATATATTTATTTTAATGCAACATTATGAAGTACCGAATGACCCAAGTCTTCTTGTGAACTTCTTCAGCAGAATGGCACAACCATTTTTTTCTGATCCCCTAGCATACATGAGGCACTTTTTTAGGAAAAATACAGAAATAAAAATATTTTTGATTTCTACAGTTTAAATCTTTGTCTATGGAAGCCAAATGGAATGATGAGTTGAGTAAAAATATATCAAGATAATTTGATCAAGGTAGAAATTCTTTCCATGATTACTCTAGTGTAACTACGAGCTACTTTGACCCTCTGAAGTCCAGAACTGTCTGCATTATCTCAGCCTGAAACAGAACACTGTGGGAGATCTGAAAAGGCAATTGAAACCACAGTGGGGAAACTTGTTATTGGATTTTTTTTTAAATCGCATGCCTTGTGACATACTAGCATTTGAGAAGGTCAGCCTTGTTGAGGCGTGGATACTTTAATAACAAGTATCTCTTCATAACAAACTTCACTTGATACTGTAATTGACTTCACATCTGTGAGATTTTTATTACTGTGGATTTTCATCAACACCACCCAACATCCTAACTTGCCGATGAATAATGCCTGGTGAGTATCACAGACCTGAGATTATGAAGTGGTCCATGTGGTTGATAGCCTCTGTTATAGCACCATTGCCAATATATAAATTCAATGAAAATTTTGTAAGACTTTTATATTTGACCCTGGAAACAGTTATCTGTTAATATCTCTGTGCTACTGGCAAAGAATTATATTACCTCCCTGGCATCTTCATGAGTGATTTTGAATTCCTACAGAAATTAACTTTCTGGAAAAGTCATTGTAAGAAGCTGCTTCATTCTTTTAATTTAAACCAGTTTTGATCAAGTCTCTTTACAATATTGTTTGAAAGGTCCACATGAATTAGAAAGTAAACCCTCCCTTTAAGATCAGATTAGAAAGACTAACAGAAGATATGCAGTTGAGTTACAATGTCAAGTTTCTTTTATATAGACTTTATTTTATTCACAGTCCCCACTCAGCTCTTGAAAGATAAAGTAGATTGGTTGAATAATTGCTTAAAGAAGGCACCAAAGAAACTCAACCAAACCAGAGAACAAAATGTCAGGCAAGATCCTTTCCCACAGAGTATTTAATTAGCAAATGTCTAATAAGTGCAGTTAAAGGATTTTTGTATGGTTAGGCTAGGAGGAGGAATCAGCACAGTTGATGCTAAGATACCTCTCACACCAAATGAAGTTAGGGCAGGCAGGGGTTTCGAGCATTCTTGGGCAATGCTTTCAAAGACAAAAAGGTTGGAAGTTGATTTTGACTGACAATGAAGTATTAAAATAAGCAAAAAGAGGAACTCAGAAAACTTAGAACTGAGAAGGGCAATGGAAAACCAAATCACTTTTTCCCTTAGTGTTAGTCACTCAGTCCTGTCTGACTCTTTGCAACCCATGAACTGTAGCTCACCAAGTTCCTCTGTCCGTGGAATTCTCCAGGCAAGAATACTGGAGTACGTAGCCATAGCCATTCCTTCCTTCCTGACTCAGAGACTGAACCTGGGTATCCCGCACTGAAGGCAGATTCATTACTGACTGAGCCACCCTCGAAGCCCAATGTTGTTGTTCAGTCACTCAGTCATGTCTGAGTCTTTGTGACTCCATGGACTACAGCACTGTCCTTCCAGTCTCCTGGTGTCCAGGCTTCACTGTCCTTCACTATCTCCCAGAGTATGCTCAGACCCACATCCACTGAATCAGTGATGCCATCCAACCACCTCATACTCGGTCATCCCATTCTCCTCCTGCCTTCAAGTTTTTCCAGCATTAGGTTCTTTTCCAATGAGTCGGCTCTTTGCATCAGGTGGCTAAAATATTGGAGCTTCAGCATTAGTGCTTCCAATGAATATTCAGAGTTGATTTCCTTTAGGATTTATGAGTTTGATCTCCTTGCTGTCCAAGGGACTCTAAGCCCATGATATCATAAAAATTCAGACACTGTGTGTTTTGTTAATATCTACTTATTGAAATTTACCTAGGAAAAAGGTGCAGATTATCATTCTCCTTCATTGTAAAATTCCTTTTCTATGAATACTCAAATCTGTATGAAGGAACTCTACATTATCCAAGACATCAGAGGGAAAAAGCCCATTACCCTCTATTAGGCACCTTCTTCCTTGAAAGCTCAGTTGGTAGAGTCCACCTGCAATGCAGGAAATCCTGATTGGATTCCAGGGTTGGGAAAATCCACTGGAGAACGGATAGGCTACCCACTCCAGAATTCTTGGACTTCCCTTGTGGCTCAGCTGATAAAGAATCCACTTGCAATGTGGGAGACCGGGATTCAATCCCTGGGTTGTGAAGATCCCCTGGAGAAGGGAAAGTCTACCCACTCCAGTTTTCTGGCCTGGAGAATTCCATGGACTCTATAGTCCATGGGGTCCCAAAAAGTCAGACACGACTAAGTGACTTTCATTTTCACTTTCATGTGTTAGAGAAAAGAGATCAGTTATTTGAATATTTACAGTTGCTCTATGATGTGGTCATTATCTTTCTTTTAAGAGAAGGAAAACAGGACTCATAAATTATACATGTTGTTCAAGTTCAATTTTTCAGAGGCTAAGCCAGCATTTTCAGCAGTTTATCTGGACATCAAAGTCCATATTTTTTCACTATATCTCACTCTTCTGACATTGTAGGTACCAAGAACTGCTGACTGCACAAGGCCAGTCATTTAATTAATGTGGTAGGTAGACTAATTGATTTTGCTCAGTGAATGTTTAATGATAATTTCATTTCCTCCCTTGACTACTCTAGTTGTAGTTGGTGAATCAGGAATGTGCTGATTTTTCTGAAACACTGGAAAATATTCATAAAAGATGAGTTGATAAGGGAATGCTAGTTTTATGAAATATACCTATTTTGTGTAATTGCCTTGCCTTATCACTATGTTCTAAATCTTTTTTCAGTGAATCTTCTAATATAATTTCCTGTATCCCAAAGTAAAGGCACTATACTATCACACTAATTCTTGTCAATACACGAAATAAAATATACTTTGGAGTGGAAAGAGGATCTAAGGTTATCTAACTGTTTAAGTTGGAAAGTTGTAAAAATGGTGTTAATATTTTTATTAAAAATATATTTCTAACCCATCATAAAGTAACTACTAGTATAAATGTATTTAATAAATTACCATAAGCTTTATGCTGTGGATTCTTTCCAATAGGGTACAATTTTCTCTGGAAAATATCCCTAAACTCTCTTATTCACCTCCCCCAGGAAAATCAGTTCTTCTGCATCCTTGCCTTTCTTTTGTCCTCTCCCCCTCCCCGCCGACCCCCCTTTTTTGGCTTTGACTTTCTGATTTTTGCTCTTATTTCTCCCTTATTTCTATGACACTGCTCAGACTTCTCCTTTACTTTCAATTTCTAAAATATTTGCAGTCCTCACTTTCTCTTCTCCAGTTACTCTCTTCTACGTAATACTTTTACCTACCTGTTTTACTGTTTCCAGTTTAGTTTTTCTAAATTTATTAAATCACTGTTCTTTTCTTGTTTGCTGTAATTTTAAGACAAATATCAGTATTCTTTATGTTGAGATTTCCCCATTATTAATAATGAAGGCATTGAAATTAAATATTATCAGTTGACTAATAGGCTTTTCTTTGTTTTATAAATTTTTTGTTTCAGGGCTTTCTAGAGATATGCCATTTTCTCATTTGATTTTTGCTTTGAACCAAGTATTAAATGAGATTGCTTTTAACTGCCAATCAGTAAAGAGTTTTGTGTCTATCTTTATTATGTATTACTAATTGCATGCAGCTGTGTTCAGAGAATGGGGCTATGGAATGTTTACTTTAAAAACAAGTGTATCTGTTAATCCCATACTCCTAATGTATCCTCTTCTTTCTCACTGGCAACTATAAATTTGTTTTATATGGGATTAACAGATGCACACTACTGTATATAAAATAAACAAGGATTTACTGTATAGCACAGGAACTATATTCAATGTCTTATAATAGCATATAATGGAGAATAATCTGTAAAATAATATATATGTAACTGAATCACTTCACTGCACACTTGAAACCAACACAGTATTATAAATCACCTGTACTTCAACAAAAAATGTGTTCTTTGTTCATAGTTCTAAATTTATGTTTTTAAAAATATGTAACAAGAAAGATACTCTATTTTTTAGCTTTTTTGAAGTATGATACACAAAACCTGTATATATTTAGGTTTTACAATGTGATTTTTAGAAAGTGTACAATGTGATGTTTTATTATACATATACATTGGAAATGATTAGCACAATCGTTAATTAACACATCTAGTACCTCATGTAGTTACCACATTTTTTGTGTGTGATGAGAACACTTTAAATTTACTTCCTTAGCTACTACTTTCCAGTATAGAATGCAAATATCATTAACTATATCCACCATGTTATTGTTTTTTAGTCACTAAGTTGTGTCCAACCCTTTGTGACTCCATGGACTGTAGCCCACCATGCTCTTCTGTCCATGGGATTTCCCAGGCAAGAATACTGGAGTGGTTTGTCATTTGCTATCCTGTGTATTAACTCCCCAGATCTTACTCATTTTACAACTGAGTTTGTACCCATTGAAAAGCATGTCCCCATTTCCTCTCCCCCTAGTCCCTTATAACTGTAGTTCTAGTTTGTTTTATGAATTAACTTTTTTTAGAGTCCATATAAAAGTGAAATCATACAGTGTTTATCTTTTTGTCCTGGCCTATTTCATTTATCATAATGTCTTCCAGTTGCATCAGTGCTATTGCAAATGACTGGACTTTCTTCTTTTTCATGACAAGATAATGCTCTATAATATATGGATCTACATTCCCTGTCTGTCTGTCCATTCACTCATCCATCATCTACCTATCTATTATATTTTCTTTATCCATTCATCCATTAATGGACACTTAGGTTGTTTCCATGTATTGATTATTGTGAATAATGTTGCAATGACATAGGAATGCAGGTATCTCTTAAAGGTATTGATTTTTATTTCCTTTGGTTATATCCCCAAAATGAGATTTCTGGATCATATGTGATAGTTATGTTTTTAATTTTTGAGGAAACTCCAGACTATATTCTACAATAGCTTTGCCAAATTATACTCCACCCAACAGTGTAGAAGGGTACCCTTTTCACCACACCCTTGATAATATTTGCTACTTTTTTTATGGCCATCTTATCAGATATGAGCTGCTATCTCTTTGTGGCTTTGATTTGGATTTCCCTTATGATTATTGATATAACAAGAACCTTTTCAAATATCTGCTAGCCATTTGCTATTGAGTTATATGAGTTCCTTATATATTTTGGATATTAACCACTTATCTCCTTGGGCTGCAAAATCACTGCAGACAGTGACTGCAGCCATGAAATTAAAAGACACTTGCACCTTGGGAAAAAAGCTATGACAAACCTAGCAGTGTATTAAAAAGCAGAGACATTTTGCTGACAAATGTATGCACAATCAAAGCTATGGTTTTAACAGTAGTCATGTATGGATGTGACAGTTGAACAATAAAGAAGGCTGAGCACTGAAGAATTTTTGCTTTAGAATTGTGGTACTGGAGAAGACTCTTGAGAGTCCCTTGAAGAGCAAAGAGATCCAACCAGTCTTAAAGGAACTAAAGGAAATTAACCCTGAATATTCACTGGAAGGACTGATGCTGAAGCTCTAATATTTTGGCCGCCTGATGGGAAGAACTGACTCATTGGAAAAGACACTGATGCTTGGAAAGATTGAAGGCAGAAGGAGAAGAGGACAACAGAGGATGAGATGGTTGGATGGCATCACTGACTCAGTGGACATGAGTTTGAGCAAACTCCAGGAGATAGTGAAGGACAGGGAAGCCTAGAGTGGTGCAGTCCATGGGGTCACAAAAGTCAGACATGACTTAGTGACTGAACAACAAACCCTCATTAGAAATATGGTGTGCATTCCATAGGAATCTTCTAATTTAGTTCACTGTTTCCATTACTATGCAGAAGCTTTTTAATTTGATGTAGTCCTACATTTATTTTTTATTTTGTTAGCATGTGTTTTTAGTGTATACAAAAATCAATGCCAAGACCAATAGCAAAGACATTTTTCTTCTAGGAATTTTATACTGAAAATTTTAGTTTTATACTAAAATTTAAATCTTTAATCCACTTCAAGTTAACATTTGTGAGTGCTGTGGGATAGTGTTCCAGTGTCATTCTTTCACATGTAGTTATCCAGTTTTTCTAACACCATTTATCAAAAAGACTCTTCTTTCTCCATTGTTCTGTATTCTTAGCTTCATTGGTCAAAAATTAGTGGTGGTGGTTTAGTTGCTAAATTGTGTCCAACTCTTGTGACCCCATTGACAGTGGCCTGCCAGGCTCCTCTGTCCATGGGATTCTCCAGGCAAGAATACTGGAGTGGGTTGCCATTTCCTTCTCCGGGGGATCTTCCTGACCCAGAAATTGAACCCGGGTTTCCTGCACTGCAGGCAGATTCTTTACCACCTGAGCTATGAGGGAAGCCCAGTCAAAAATTAGCTAATATATGAGTGTGGGTTTATATATGGGCTATTTGTTCTGTTTCATTGATCTATGTGATTATTTTTACGCCAATATCACAATCTTTGATTACTATAGTTTTTTAATATAGTCTGATATCACAATATATGGTAACTCTAGCTTAGTTCTTCTTTCTCAAGATTGCCCTAGTTAATAAGTCTTCTATGGTCCCATGTGAATTTTATTTTATTTCTGTGAAAAAAGGTCTTTGGAATTTTAATAGGTATTGTAGTGAATCTGTAGAAGATTTTGGGTAATAAGAACATTGTAATAATGTTATTTCTTCCCAAATGAACATAGGATATATTTTCATTTATTTGGGTCTTTAATTTCTTCCATATTTTATAGTTTTCAGAGAACAGTACTTTTTACCTCCTTGGTTTAATTTTCAGTTCAGTTCAATCACTCAATCTTGTCCAGCTCTTTGTGACCCCATGGACTGCTGCACTCCAGGCCTCCTTGACCATCACCAACTCCTGGAGTATACTCAAACTCATGTCCATTGAGTGGGTGATGTCATCCAACCATCTTATCCTCTGTTATCCCTTCTCCCCCTGCCTTCAACCATTCCCAGCATCAGGTTCTTTTACAGTGAGTCGTTCTTCACATCAGGTGGCCAAAGTATTGGAGTTTCAGCTTCAGCATCAGTCCTTCCAATGAATATTCAGGACTGATTTCCTTTAGGATGGACTGATTGGATCTCCTTACACTTCAATGGACTCTCAAGAGTCTTCTCCAACACCACAGTTCAAAAGCATTGATTCTTCAGCACTCAGCTTTCTGTAGAGTCCAACTCTTACATCCATACATGACTACTGGAAAAACCAAGCTTTGACATTTGTTGGCAAAGTGATGTTTCTGCTTTTAAATATGCTGTCTAGGTTCGCCATACCTTTTCTTCCAAGGAGCAAGAGTTTTTTAATTTCATGGCTGCAGTCACCACCTGCAGTGATTTTGGAACCCCCCAAAATAAAATATGTCACTGTTTCATTTGTTTCCCCATCTATTTGCCATGAAGTAGTGGGACCAGATGCCATGATCTTCATTTTTTGAATGTTGAGTTTTAAGTCAGCCTCTCCTAGGTATTTTATTTTGTTATTCAATTCTAAATAAAGAAAATGGGAGTTTATTTCTTTTTCAGACAGTGCTTTGTTAGTGTATGTAAGCTCAGCTTACTTTTTTGTATGTTGACTTCATATCCTGCAACTTTATTTGGTTCATTTGTTATTTTTCACAAATTTTTGGAGGAGTCATTAGGAATTTCTATAGAAATGGTCATGTCATTTGCAATGACAGCTTTATTTCTTTCATTCCAAATGTGATTCCATTAATTTTTTCCCTAATTACTCTGTCTAGGATCTCTAGTATTAGGTAGAATGAAAGTGGTGAGAGTGGGCAACTTTATCTTGTTCCTCGTCCTAGATGAAAGCTTCCAGACTTTTATCATTGAATGTGATGTTCCTGCTGGGTTTGCAGATATATTACTTATGATGTTGAGGCAATCTTTACTAATCCTATTTTGTTAAGAGTTTTTATTACAAAAAGGCTATTTAATTTTGTCAAATGCTTTTCTGTGTCTATTAGGATAATGTGATTTTTTAACATGAGCTACTAAAACAATGCCAACTCCACCTTTCTCCAGATTTTGTTATAAAACCAGGTAAACCTCTATGCAATCTTTAGTCCACTTTCAGATGATACTCATTATTATGTGAACTCTAGGAGGACATGGAGTTTGTTTTTTTGATCTTTCTCATAAAGGTCCGTATAGTGCCAAGAACATAATCTAACACAAAATATATGCTTAGTAAATGTTTATTGAATAAATAATTATAATGTTTATTGCTAATTTAAAAGATTGATATATCTTTAAAATGACATCTATCTTTCTGTGTGATTTCATCTAACATTAATATCCCTGCTGCTGCTTTTTCTGTTTGCAATTAACTGGTACCTCTTTATCCACATCTTCATATTCAACTTTTCTCTATCTCTTTAAGTCTGTTAATTATAGCTGAGTTGTTTTTAAACTTAACTCAATATGTTCCATATTTCAATTGGCGATTTCAGCTCATATTTACTTTAAGAAAACTTTTTTCTTCTTACTGTTTCTTATTGCTTTTATTATTTCTTTATTATTATTATTATTAGGATTTTTTTTTACTGCCTTATTCTTTTCTTTACTTATATGATCAAGTTGCCATTCCCTTGAATTTTTTCCTTGTTAATGATGAAATAGAAAGATGTGTATAAGAGACAGTCTTTATTATTATTATTATTAGGATTTTTTTTTACTGCCTTATTCTTTTCTTTACTTATATGATCAAGTTGCCATTCCCTTGAATTTTTTCCTTGTTAATGAGGAAAACTATATGATGCTTGTTATAAAATTACATATATCTCTCTCATTTCCTAGTGAGAAGATACTATTTCCCCCATACAGGTGTTCTATTTTTTTTTTTTTCTTGCTTCCCTCCCTTCAAATAAGATAAGCCTTCTAAAATACATTCTCATTCCTACTTTTCTCTAAGACTTTGTAAATGAGATGTTTGAAGCATGTTATTTTTCCTATGATCATGAGACAATTTAGTGTGCTATTTATTACTATTAGAATTTTTCTTAAAATATGTTTCTTTCCTTTTAAGAATCTTAAATTAAAAGGGAATATTCTTACACATTTAGATACAACCATATTGTCCACCAGCTTCCCTGGTGGTTCAGTGGTAAAGAACCCAACTGCCAATACGGGAGACACAGGTTCAATCCTTGAATTGCAAAGATCCCCTGGAGAAGGACGTGGCAACCCACTCTGGTATTCTTGCTTGGGAAATCCTATAGAGGATTTCCTGGCAGGCTACAGGCCATGGGGTCACAAAAGAGTCAGACATGACTTAGCAACTAAACAAACAACATATTCTTCACTAGTGTTTTATCTCCGTTTTTCCTACTTCAAACTGTCTGGTCAAATTCATGTGTAGCTAGGTTAGAGTTCTTTATCAAGAATTTTCCTGTATGAAATAGATGAGATAATCTGTGGACCCTCACATGTCTGTGAATACCTTTTATTTTGGCAGTGAATGATATATGGACTGTATATGGTATTCTCTCAGTAGTCCATTATTGCTTCAAACTGTCCTCTAGATTTGAAGATAAGAAGCGTGAGACTATCTACTCTTAATTTGTAGGAAATGTGTGCTAGTTAAGTATACACATTGGAGAAGGAAATGGCACATCACTCCAGTATTCTTGCCTGGAGAATCCCATGGGTGGAGGAGCTTGGTGGGCTACAGTCCACGGATTGCAGAGTCAGACACAACTGAGCGACTTCATTTTCACTTTCACTAGGTATATACATACATATACATATAATAGATACACAAACATATACCAGAATTATCCCAGAAAATCCTGAGGCATACGTATCTATCAATCAACATTTCCTGAATTTCCATGAGCCATTTTGATCTATAAACTCAGTTTTAAGAGAGAGTTTTGCACAGAAAAATTACATTTTGTTATATACGGCTTCCACTATTATTCCACTATAATCTGCTTCTTGTTCTTTCTTTTTCACGTGGTAATTCTCCTGAATCTGTATCTGAGTCTTATGTCTTCCATTGTGATTTAAATATAATTGTATTTTTGTTTTGTGGTTTTGACTACTTATTGATCTTTCAGACATAAACTTTCTTTCTTCCAGTTTTATTGAGAAATAATTGGCATGCAACACTGTGTAACTTTACAGTGTAGTGTAATGATTTAAGATATATACACAATGAAATGATAATTACAATGTTTAGTAAATATCCATCATCTCATCTAGATACAAAATTTAAAAATTTTTGTTGTAATGAGAACTCTTAGGATTTATTGTCTTAACAACTTTCATACATAACAGAAAAAAGTATTAATTATATTTATTAGGTATGTTACATCTGTAGTACTTATAACTGGAAGCTTGTATCTTTTGACTGCCTTCATCCAGTTCCCCATCCTAGACACACTGCCTCTGATAATCACAAATTTGTTCTACTTTTCTATGAGTTTGTTTGTATGTATATTTGGTTTTGAAGTTTAATTAACTCTGTTCTATTTCTCTATGAGTTTGTGTGTATTTTTGTATGGTTTGTATGTTCTTTTTTTGTATGGTTTTTATATAAGTTTAATTGTATGGGTTTTTTTTTGTTTAATACAAACCATTGTTTGTATGGTTTTTTTGTAAGTTTAATTGACTTACAACACAATGGTAGTTCCTATTATACAACACAATGATTATTTTCTATACACTTCATGTGATTTTGAATATTCATTTCTGTATATTTGAAAATAATCACTGTAATAAGCCTAATTATGATATGTCACCACAAAGATATTACCTAGTCATTGACTATATTCCCCCTCTGTACATTTTATACTAGTTCATTTATTAATACTAAATGAAAGCTTTTACATCTTAATCTTCCTTAGCAACTTCTTTCTACCCCTGACCCCATTTTCCCTGGTAACCATCTACTGTACTCTGTAAATATAGCTCTGCTTCTGTTGTGTTTTGTTTGTTTGTTCACTAGATTCCACATTTAAGTGAAATCATACAGTATTTGTCTTTCACTGACTTTTTCACTTAGCGTAATACTGTCTAGGTCCACCCATGTTGTAATAAATTGAAAGATTTCATTCTTTTCAATGGTCGAATAATACTCCACTATGTGTGGAATATTATTCTTGTTTGGGAGACATATCCAAAAAAATATTACTAAGAACAGTGTCAGAGAGTATACTGCCTAGTGTTTCTTCTAGATATTTTAGGTTTTCAGGTCTTCAGTTCAGTTTAGTCATTCAGTCGTGTCCAACTCTTTGCGACCCCATGAATTGCAGCACACCAGGTCTCCCTGTCCGTCAACAACTCCCAGAGTTCACTCAAACTCATGTCCATCGAGTCGGTGATGCCATCCAGCCTTATCATTCTTTGTCATTCCCTTCTCCTCCTGCCCCCAATCCCTCCCAGCATCAGAGTTTTTTCCAATGAGTCAACTCTTCGCATAAGGTGGCCAAAGTATTGGAGTTTCAGCTTTAGCATCAGTCCTTCCGAAGAACACCCAGGACTGATCTCCTTTAGAATGGACTGGTTAGATCTCCTTGCAGTCCAAGGGACTCTCAAGAGTCTTCTCCAACACCACAGTTCAAAAGCATCAATTCTTCAGTGTTCAGCTTTCTTCCCAGTCCAACTCTCACATCCATACATGACCACTGGAAAAACCATAGCCTTGATTAGACAGACCTTTGTTGGCAAAGTAATGTCTCTGCTTTTGAATATGCTATGTAGTTTGGTCATAACTTTCCTTCCAAGGAGTAAGCATCTTTTAATTTCATGGCTGCAATCACCATCTGCAGTGTTTTGGGAGCCCCCAAAAATAAAGTCTGACACTGTTTCCACTGTTTCCCCATCTATTTCCCATGAAATGATGGGACCAGACGCCATGATCTTCATTTTCTGAATGCTGAGCTTTAAGCCAACTTTTCATTCTCATCTTTCACTTTCATCAAGAGGCTTTTTAGTTCCTCTTCACTTTCTGCCATGATAGTGGTGTCATCTGCATATCTGAGGTGATTGATATTTCTCCCGGCAATCTTGATTCCAGCTTGTGCTTCTTCCAGCCCAGCGTTTCTCATGATGTATTCTGCATAGAAGTTAAATAAGCAGGGTGGCAATATACAGCCTTGACGTACTCCTTTTCCTATTTGGAACCAGTCTGTTGTTCCATGTCCAGTTCTAACTGTTGCTTCCTGACCTGCATATAGGTTTCTTAAGAGGCAGGTCAGGTGGTCTGATATTCCCATCTCTTTCAGAATTTTCCACAGTTTATTGTGATTCACACAGTCTATCTTTAACCCATTTTTAATTTATTTTTTTGTGTGGCATGGGACAGTATTTGAATATGATTATTTTACAGGTAGCTATTCATATTTTATATTTCTTCCTGTTTAGTCAAGAAAATTTTTCCTCTTAGAACTACTTTTGCAGCATCCCATAGATTTTAGATTGTTTTGTTTTTGTTTTCACATGTTTCCAAGTATTCTTTTTTAAATTTCTTCAATGATCCATTTGTTGTTTAGTAGCATATTGTTCAGCCACCACACTTTTGTGGGGATTTTTGGGAGATTTTTGTTGTAGTTGACTTCTAATCTCATAGTGTTGTGGTTAGAAAATATGCTTGATGTGATTTGTCTTCTTAATTTTAGTAAGATTTGCTTCATGGCCAACATGTGATCCATCTTCAAGAACACTCCCTGTATTCTTGAAAAGAATGTGTATCCTGCTGCTTTTGGATGGAATGGTCTATATGTATTTATTAAATACATTTGGACTAATGTGTTGTTTAAAACCAGCATTTCCCTGTTGATTTTCTGTCTGGATGATCTGTCTATTGATGTAGGTGGGATTTTACAGTCCTCTACTATTATTTTGTTACTGTAATTATCCTTTTTGTCCTTTTATGTTTTATGTATTTTGATGCTTCTATGTTGGGTACATAGATATTTACAAGTATTGTATCTTCTTGGATTTATTACTTGATCATTATGTCTGCTGATCATCAGAACTGGGTCTTAGCGTCTCTGGCTATAGAGCACAGGAGAAATAGAACTAGTGTTGGTCTGCTAGTGCTAATGGTCGGGACTGATTCCTAACACAGCCAGTTTCAGGGTTTAGGGTATCCCAAAACTTGTGTTGTTCCACTGGTGGGTGGACAGGGTCAAGGCCTAGGGGATTCTGTGGCTAATACTCTCTCACTAATTGGCAGTGCTAGTTGTCTTTTTTAATTAAATTTATTTATTTTTAGTTGAAGGATAATTATTTTACAATATTGCATTGGTTTCTGCCATATGTCAACATGGATCAGCCATAGGTATACCTATGTACCCTTCCTCTTTTACCTCCCTCCCACCTCCCAACCCATCCCAACCCTCTAGGTTGTTACAGAGTCCCTGTTTGAGTTTCCTAATTCATAGAGTAAATTCCCATTGGCTATCTGCTTTTCATATGGTAGTGTATCTGTTTCCATGTTACTCCCTCCTTCCTCTCCTCCTGCCCATGTCTATAAACCTGTTTTCTGTGTCTGTGTCTCTGATGCTGCCTTGCAAATAGGTTCATCAGTACCACCTTTCTAGATTTCTTATATAATGTATTAACATACAATATTTGTTTTTCTCTTTCTGACTTATTTATACCCTACACAAAAGGCTCTAGGTTCATCCACCTCATTAGCACTGACTCAAATGTGCTCCTTTTCATGGGTGAGTAATATTCCATTGTATATACGTACCACAGCTTCTGTATTCATTCATCTATCAATGGACACCTATGTTGCTTCCATGTCCTCGCTAATGTAAATAGTGCTGCAATGAACACTGGGGTACATGTGTCTTTTTCAATTATGATTTTCTCTGGATATATGCCCAGTAGTGGGATTGTTGGATCAAATGGTAGTATTATTCCTAGTTTTTTTAAGGAATCTCTATAATGTCTTCCATAGTGGCTGTATCAATTTATATTACAACCAACAGTGTAAGAGGGTTCTCTTTTATTCACTCTCTACCCAGCATTTATTGTTTGTAGATTTTTTTATGATGACCAGTCTGACCAGTATGATGTGATAGCTTATTGTGGTTTTGATTTGCATTTCTTAATAATGAGTAATGTTGAGCACCTTTTCATGTATTTATTAGCCATCTGTATGTCTTCTTTGGATAAATGTCTGTTTAGGTCTTTTGCCCACTTTTTGATTGGGTTGTTTGTTTCCCTGTATTGAGTTGCATAAGCTGCTTATATATTTTGAAAATTAATCTTTTGTTAATTGTTTAATTTGCTGCTATTTTCTCCCATTCTGAGGGTTGTCTTTAAAGGTATCTGATTATAGTGTGCTGGGGATCCTAGAATTGTGTTAGCCTGGTGGTGGTCAGGCTGGGGCTGATAATGTCCTTGGCTAGTGCCTGCCCATTGGTTGGTGAGGCTAATTCCAGGCCCAGTGCTGGCCTCTGTTGGGTGGATCTGGGTCCTGAGGGTCGGAGGATAGTACTGGTACATTAGTGGGCATGGATGGGACTTAATCCTGCTGGTCTCAGGGGGTCTTAAGGCAACAGATGTGCTGATGAGTGGGGCTGTGTCCCTGTCTGGATAGCTGCTTGGTTTGACATGAGATATCTAAGTACTAGGGGTGAGAGACTGGTGAGGGGGATTAGGTCCTTGCACTAATAAGCTAGAAGGAGGGTTCCCAAATGGTGCTTTCCAGCACCAGTATACTTTCTATTTGTTTAATTGAAATTTACTTAGGTATTCTTAGTAAGAAGCAATTAAAGTATATAATATAATAAATTGCAAAGTGTTCAACCTGGAAATTGTTTTTATTCCTATCCAAAAATAGGACATTTTAATTATCCTTGTTAAAACCATTTTTTCTGGCATTTCAGAGTAACCAAAAACAATGAGTAAGTGATGCAATATATCCACTAAAGCAGAGTGGCAAGAAAGTATAAATTTAGAGGAAATTTAGAGAGAGTGTGATTGACACTCTGACAACAATGAGAGAAAAAAACGTAGATCAAAATTATTTAGGGTAATCAAAAGATATTGTTTCCAGAGGTATCAAGGGAATTTTTTTGGAATATATTTTCTATAATTTATTTTGAATAATTCTAAACCAGGGTATTAACATCACTTTTGTGTTAGTAATCAGATATGACAATAAAATAAGGGAAAATAAATGAAAGTAAAAACTAGCTCCTTTCCTTTTCCTTTAACATAAATCTATGTTAAAATAGGAGAATGTTGGGTGCACACAGCATTCAAAACTTGAACTTTTCATATTAAAGTGAGGGAATGGATTAGTCTTTTTGATATCCATGAATTGCAGGGAGTTACACAAGTCACTAATACCATGTGTAGATAGAGAAAAATGAGGGGAAAATGTATATTATTCCTGCTTCAGTCATTGCATAAAATAAAAACAGAATTGGATTTTGACACAGTGAAGCAGAATTGAGCCAAGACTGAACAGGCATAGCTCTATTATCTTTTCTATTCTTACATAATTATGATATAACAATGAGAACCATATGTGGAATAATGAAAATCAGGAAATAGTCAAGATTTCCCTAGGAGGGAACCTGGGGTATGGGAAATCTAAAAGGATTTGGTAGGTGCATTTTAAGTCACACAGACAAAATGAGACCATAATTTGAATTACTTATGAGATGTTTAAAACTGGTCTATGGAAGACAGAGGATGAGATGGTGGGATGGCATCATCAACACAATGGATACGAGTTTGAGCAAACTCTGGGAGACAGTGAAGGACAGGGAAGCCTGGAGCCCTGCCATCCATGAGGTGGCAAAAGGTTGGACACAACTGAGCAGCTGAAAACAACAAATGTGTATATTAGCCCCTCAGAATAAGGCTCTATTGTTTCTCCAATGCATTTTAATCTAAGTTTTATAGTTAGTTGTATGTCAATATTGTTCCTCCAGCTTTGTCCATTTACGGTTGCTTAGAAAGAAATGGAAAGATCTTATGGACCTTTT
This sequence comes from Cephalophus harveyi, assembly GCA_006410635.1. Taxonomy (NCBI): domain Eukaryota; kingdom Metazoa; phylum Chordata; class Mammalia; order Artiodactyla; family Bovidae; genus Cephalophus; species Cephalophus harveyi. The sequence continues at coordinate 21,896 of SJYT01023828.1, read as the reverse complement.
GGGCTTCTCTGTTGGCTCAGAAGATAAAGAATATGCTTGCAGTGCAGGAGACCTGGGTTTAAGGGAATGGTTACCCACTATAATATTCATACCTGAAGAATTCCATGGACAGAGGAGCCTGGAGAGCTACAGTCCATGGGGGTCACAAAGAGTCAAACATGACTGGGCAACTAATACTTCCTTCTGGTTCAGTTCAGTTCAGTCGCTCAGTCGCATCTGACTCTTTGCAACCCCATGAATCACAGCACGCCAGGCCTCCCTGTTCATTACCATCTCTCCGAGTTCACTCAGATTCACATCCATCGAGTCCGTGATGCCATCCAGCCATCTCATCCTCGGTCGTCCCCTTCTCCTCCTGCCCCCAATCCCTCCCAGCATCAGAGTCTTTTCCAATGAGTCAACTCTTCGCATGAGGTGGCCAAAGTACTGGAGTTTCAGCTTTAGCATCATTCCTTCCAAAGAAATCCCAGGGTTGATCTCTTTCAGAATGGACTGGTTGGATCTCCTTGCAGTCCAAGGGACTCTCGAGAGTCTTCTCCAACACCACAGTTCAAAAGCATCAATTCTTTGGTGCTCAGCCTTCTTCACAGTCCAACTCTCACATCCATACATGACCACAGGAAAAACCATAGCCAACCAAGGTGAAATGGCTGAGAATGGACCAGTGTTTAGAGACTCTTGCTTCTAGGAGATACAAACATGTAAACCTTCACTCTAAATGCCTATACTTATATGAAGATAACTGTTTTGTATAGCTTTTTTTGTTTGTTTTTATAGAAGGTACTTTTATTTAAAAGACATGTATTATACATATACAGTATATACTAGGGTTAGTTGACATAGAAAATTTTTTTAAATTAATTAATTAATTTATTTTTTACTTTACAAAACTGTATTGGTTTTGCCATACATCAACATGAATCTGCCATGGGTGTACATAAGTTCCCACTCCTGAACCCCCCTCCAGCTATATATGTTTTGTATAGCTTTGAAAAACAGCTTCATTATTACCTCAGAGGTGTTACAATGTAAATCCATGAAACACTGAATTATTATCGCCAAGTGTAAACCTTGTTTTGACAATAATTACTTTCTTGTGTTTCTTCCCTCTAATTTCTGTGCTTTCCAGTTTCCTCCAACATACTGCTACCACTTTAATCTTTCCAAAGCATATCTTGCTGAGCATAAGTTAATACTGTCTATAAAAACTTTTTGTGTCTCACTGTCAGTTACACAATACAGAATTCTTTCATGGTTTTTAATATACTTTTTGTAATATTTCAGGATTGTGAAGTTTGAATGAAATCCTTAAAGATCAGTAATAGTGTCATGCATTCTATACTTCAAATAAACATCTCTTGTGTATACATGTGCATGAGCATCCATATCATCAATATTTCACAACCTAGACTACACTTTCTTCCATATTTACCTTTTTACCTTTCTTATGTATCTCCTGTAAATTTTCTTGATATATATTCTGCTTCTTAATCATTGTAGTACCTTGTTTACAGGACATATAACTGCCTACTTTGTGTTGTTTGCAGTATATTCATCTTACCTCATCATTCACTTGTCTTTAAATTCTGGAGGGAAGAATCTATATCTAATTTATATTAAAATTTTTTCCCAACTCCAGGATCTAATGTGAAAGATGCTTGATAAATATTTATTGAATGCATAGTATTGTTTAATTCATACATATTATGTTTTCATATTTGTTTAGCAACACAAAATAGATCAGTTTCATCACCAAGATACATCAATGCCCAACACAATGCCTTTCATATATAAAAGATTCAGAATTATTTGAAGGAAATAATGAATAAATTAATAAAAATGTGAATATTGATTGTTTTGTTATGCATGTTTCAAGTCCCTTATTCACTGACATGCCTAGCTTCTCATTTTCCAAGTATGAATCTACTTCAGGGAAAATGATAATTTGTTCCATAAAGGTGAAGGCAGTATTAAGTCAACCTTTGGGGATTTGGAGTGGTTTAGTTATGTTACAGTAGTGAAAAGATCTAGTAAATTAGTTGTCACTCTGGATTTTGCAGTCTCCTCATGGGTTAATGCTGGTTCTGTTTAGCTTAGGATCTATAAGACCATACCCTTCTGTAATAGAACAGTCTATAACTTCCGTTAAATTTAAAGGTAAGATCTAGAAGATGATTATGCCTTTTAGATTTGGCTCAAGATTAAACAGGATTTTGATCATAGGTTAGCACTTGTCAAGTAATTAAGACTACTAATTACACAAAAGCAGAAGCAGTATTCTAAAAGACAATAGATCTAACCTTTACAAGTACAGAAAAAAACCCATATTCCATATTCAAATTTGTCTTTTTTCTATGTTGTTCCTTAAAAACCCATGCCTCCTAGACATTCAATAATAGTTACCATTTATAGATGATAGCATTACAAAGCACCAGCATCATAAAAATAATTTTCTATGAACCCTTTTCTTGAGAAAAGATTGTATTTTCCAGTATTCTGCCTACTGTGAACTAATACATTTGCCAAAGTTTTTTTGAATTACCTAAAATAGTTCATTATAAAAATATAGTGACCCTTTCTTCATTAGACATAGATCACTTGGAAAACTTTTAAGCCTAAACCGTCATTAATAGAAGTTTGTTATACCATTTATCTGGAAATGGAGAATACTTTTTAAAAAAGTGTTCATTTAATAATGAAAAAAATAAATGAAACTTTTATTTCCTGTTATGGACTAAAAGTAGCTATTCTCCTTATTCTTCTCAGATACAGGAAAGAATGTTGCTTCTTGTTCATACTTTTAGATTTCTGATAACTATGACTCATATTCTTTGTCATATTTCAGGTAGATGGCTTAATGCAATGATTGATGATAATGTTGATGATAATGACAGCTAGCATTAGTTAAACACATGTGTCCTTGTGCTCTACATTTTGCATAAAATACTGCATTTAGTCTTTGAAACAGATCTAAATGTGTAATAGTATTTCCCCATTTTATAGACAGGAGACTGAGGCATAGCAAAGCTACATAATTTGCCATGGGCTACATATTTACTAAATAAGAGAGCCCATCGAGTGTTGTCTAATCCCACAACATGGTCTCTGTATTATTATAGAATACTGTGAATACTTGATTCTCAGGTTTCATGACCTGAGAAATGAAATTTCATCAAGAAATTGAAGTTATATTAAGAATGTATATAATTCAGGCAGTTTTATTCTGAGAACTAAATAAAGATTTAAGAGAATGGAATTTTAATGTCAGTTAAGCAGTTGATTTAGTTCTCTAATTAATTCTCGGTCTCTTTCTTTCTTTCTCTGTTTTCCCCCATATAATATTAAAGATTTGAGTGCCTGGGCAAGTTGCTGATAAGTCACCAACATGAAATCCTTTAAAGCACAGTATAAAATGAAGGTATGGAAGTCAAGTTACAGTCAAGGAGTGTTTCCTTGAAATTTATTAATATTATGTGAAACTAACATTGGAAATGGCAATCCACTCCAGTATTCTTGCCTGGAGAATCCCATGGACGGAGAAGCCTAGTAGGTTACAGTCCACGGGGTCGCAAAGAGTCGGACACGACTGAGCGACTTCACCTCACCTCATAAAACTGTATGACTTGAATACTAGAAATCATCTCGTTCAGTATTTCCTGCTCCTTTTTACTCTAAAAACTCACAGTTATATACATTCCTTTTTAAGGCACTCTTTACAATTCAGCCTTCAGAATCTTTTACAGCTACTGTTTATTTTGATTGGTTGGCATCCACTTTAACTCACTGATCTCTGTATTGCCCTAGTTGTTAGATTTTTTTTTTAATATCATTTCTAGTCTTATGATTTCCCTTAGGAATTTTGAAATCAATATTGGATGGTAGATGAGCTGGTCCTAGTCCATCAAAAAACAGATACCAAGACTAAATTACATTTGAATATATTTTAATAGAGGAGTTGCTGGTATAATAAATTGGGAGGGAGCTGGGATGACTGGGATAGCTATCAGTCATCCCAGTGTCTTTCCTTTGATCCCACAAAAAAAGTCATAGAAGGAAATAAAATATCCAGTTACCCGATAAACCAAATACCGACATTTTAACAATTCCATTCTAAACAGTGAAAAATTCACCAACTTCTTGTTAATGTATTTATTTATTTATACAAAGAATAGATATTGAAATCTCAAATTGTTGTTGTTGTTATTGTTTTTTTTTTTTGCATATGGAAGGAAAAAAACTGACTATAAATTTGAATGTTTGCTCACCATTTGGTATTTACCTTCTACCAGTTTCTGATATCCAAGAAACAATTGGTAAAAGGTTAAAATATAGAATTCTGTTTTAAATAAATATGACTTTCTGGTGGCAATGTTTGAAAATTATAAGTGAACTTAAATTCCTTGATCTGCATCAAACAACCACCACCACAATGAGCAAACACACACTTTAGGGCTAGCAGTTCTTCCTTATCACTTGATTTGGTACTTTTTGTTTTCAAACTGAGATTAGAGGGTAAGTGAACCAGCAAAAGACAATTAAGTTGAAGCTACACTTGCTTTCTCAAGTACTCAGCAATATGAATGCAGACATAATGCTCTTTTTATTCACCAGGGACACAAATAAATCAACTTTAATGTCAATAAAGTCAGTAATGATAGATTTCATCACTAAAATATAACTAAACAATAATGACTAGGAAGAAAGTAAGTAGCTCACAGCAGCAGAAGAGATTTCTTTTTTGTCCTCGGTGAAGTCAAGGGTATCTGAAAAGACTGGCCTTTTCGCCTCTATTATTAACTGCAAATCATTCTTGTCATGTTAGAAAGCAGATTTTTTTTTTTTTTTAACCAAGTGTTAGACACCATAATGTTTGGATCACATAACCTGACCTTATTCCAGGCAACTTAAACTCCATTTCCAATTAGCAAGCATGCTTATAGTGGAGATGAAGTTTATCTGCCTATTAAGCCTTTCCGATTATATCAATTTGGCCAGACATTTGTATTCTCTATTCCCCTCTGTGCTGATGTTACCGTGTGGCCAACCATACTAATTTATTTTCATTGCTGTGTTGTTTAATTTTTTTCATCTGCAAGAAACTACAACAAAAAGGTCTATTTTGAGACGTTTCTATTTCTATTCCTATGGAACTGAAAAATTCTTCACATCACCAGCAGGGAAATGGCAAGGTGGAAAAGGGGCTTATTTATACAATTTTAAAAAGTTTTTAATTCAACAGCCACATTTGGGAAATAACTAAAACCACCACTTGAAGAAAGATGGCATAAATTGTATGCCTCCTCTACCTTACAATACAGGGGTACCTGCTCAGTCCCTCAGTCATGTCTGACTCTTTGTGACCCCATGGACTGTAGCCTGCCAGGCTCCTCTGTCCAGGGGATTACCCAGGCTCCCAACCCAGGGATTAAATCCACGTCTCCTGTATCTCCTGAATTGGCAGGCAAATTCTTTACTCCTGAGCCACCAGGGAAACCCTGAAAATTATTGAATTGTACAGTTCATTCCAATTATGTCTTAAAACAATACATTGTCATTTTATATATGGAGTATTAACCCTTGGTCTTAACATTCAGTGGCCCTGTAGCCATGTGTCAATGTATCAGCTGTGTGTTGTGCTGTCTCTTCGATCATGTCCAACTCTGCGACCCTGTGGACTTAAGTCCTCCAGATTCTCTGTCCATAGGATTCTCCAGGCAAGAATACTGGAGTGGGTTACCATGCTCTCCTCCAGGGGATCTTCCCAACCCAGGGGTTGGACGCACGTGGTTCTTATGTCTCCTGCACTGGGAGGCAGTTTCTTTCCACCAACACTACCTGAGATGCCTGTAGATCTTCCCCACTCAGGTATCAAACCTGGGTCTCCTGCATTGTAGGTGGATTCTTAACCATCTGAGCCACAAGAGAAGCCCAGTCAATATCTGAACAAATAATAATACAATTAGCTCAGTTAATCCACCCTTCTTTTTGCAGCTTTTTAGAAAGCTCTTATTAAAAGTAACTGTTTCAACCAAGCTCATGGTTGCTGTGGAGATTTTGTCTAAATTATTCCCATGCTCATAATATTAGAAAAAATATTTAAATAAAGTTTTCATTTTAAATAAAGGTTTAAAAATCCCAATCTAAAGTAAAAGTAAACAGACTATTTTTCCCACTTAATGGTTGTAAGCCATCTGATACTTCCTAAATACCATTTTGTACTTCAAATGCTTATTGAAAATGTTTACATTAAAATAGCTTAACTTTATAATTCAGTTTAATCCCTTGTGCCCAAATACAACTATCATTTCTTCTTTTTTTATCTTGATTCATTTTCTTAAATTGTTATGAAGTTATTATAAGGAATAATTTGCCATAAAACTGAAAAGATGTGTATAAGAGACAGGAGCTGGGATGACTGGGATAGCTATCAGTCATCCCAGTGTCTTTCCTTTGATCCCACAAAAAAAAGTCATAGAAGGAAATAAAATATCCAGTTACCCGATAAACCAAATACCGACATTTTAATTTATAGTAATGTAAATAACAGACTATCCAAAGTGCAGTATGTTTGTGATCTTTATCTTAAAGATTGCTATTTAAGCTACTGTGGAAAAATGAGAATTTCAACATTCCTCCAAAGAAATATAGATAGCACAGAGATCATAATTATATTCATTCCAATAGCAAGTGAATTAGCAAACCTTTCATCTTTCCAGCTTGCACTGCTTTAATATTTCTTATTGCCACTTTGAAAAAAAAAATCAGTATACAGATAACCTTACAATAGATATGAAAAGTTAATAAATTTGTATTAGATGCATAAGTATTACTATTTCCTATATAATTTATGTGGGAAAATGTCACAATCCTTTAAAAAAAAAAAAGAGAGTTTTAAGCAAATGCTCCCAGATTATAGGTTCTAGTATCTTGTAGTAAACTCTTACCAGTGAAATTATCTAGAAGATAACAAGTTAAAACTCTGAAAATAATACAAAACAAAACTTCATAGTGTCTTAGAAAAAGCTGGTAGATTTGGAGAGCAGTCAAATTTTGGAAAAGGGTCTATTACGTGGTGTTTCCCAAGTCTGGCCTTTTCCCTGAAGGTGAACAACTATTGTAGCGTGGCACAGGGCACTAAAATTCAGCTAATATATGTTATATGCTTTGGAGCTACAAATCTAGAGCACAGAGATCAAGGCAACCAGAATAGCTGGGGGAAAAAAAAAAGGAGTGACCCGGAAAAATAGAGATCGAGGGAAGAAGAGCACCAAATTCTGTGTATAAATTCTTCTTCAACTCTAACTGAGCTGAAAATCATGCAGTGTTGAAACACTCTCAAATTGGCTTGACCCAAGGCAAAAATGACAAAACTGATCTTTGAACTGCTGCCTATCACAGAAAAGACAGAGGCTGCAAAGTTAATTTAAGAAAGTTAATTGCTGTATACAACAAAATGGAAACAGACTCATGGAGGTAGAAAAGAAACTAGAGGTTACAGAGGGAAGAGAGGAGGGGCAAAATAAGGGAATGGGATTAAGAGATACAAACTACTATGTATAAAATAGATAAGTAACAAGGATATAATGTATATCCCAGGGAATTATTGCCTTTATCTTGTAATAACTTTTAATGGAATATAAACTATAAAAATACTGAATCACAAGATGTATACCTGAAACTAATATATTATAAATTAAATGTCAATCTTAAAAAGTGCTTGTTCCAAAAAAGAGAGTTAATCACCTACTAAAACTAAAATGTCTAAACTCTTTGAGGGAGTAGGAAGCCAGAGTATACAAAGAAAGTGTTCAAGATATAAACAGTACAGTTCAAAAATATTTTGTATATAAAACCAGAATTATAAGACTGATTTTCAAGGAAAACAGTAGTCAATAAGGGCCAGAACTGAGATGACCCAGACAAGTACTTTGAAGGAATTATCATGACTATGCTCAATAACCATAGATATTTTTTACTTATATTAAAAAAGAAAAGTTATTCAAATATGAAAGTTATTTTAAGCTGGTAGGAAAATATTAAAGCAAGCCCAAAGTGATTAGAAGGAAGAAAACAATAAAGAGTAGAAATCAATGCAGTAGAAAACAAATAGACATAATTAGCAAGTTAGATTTTTTTAAAATATCAAAATAAAGGATGGCAAAAACAAGGGGCCAAATAGAAAGCAAACAATTAAAACTAAATCCATCCAGAGTCATAGATACATTAAATATTAATTATTTTGATTTTCATTGAGATATGATTGACATATTTAGTATATACCAAAATCAGAGTGATTATATTCTTTGCAGCCAAAGATGGAGAACCTCTATGCAGTCAGTAAAAACAAGACTGGGAGCTGACTGTGGCTCAGATCATGAACTTCTTATTGTCAAATTCAGACTTAAATTGAAGAAAGTAGGGAAAACCAAGAGACCATTCAGGTATGACCTAAATCAGATTCCTTACAATTATACAGTGGAAGTGACAAATAGATTCAAGGGATTAGCTCTGATAGACAGAATGCCTGAAGAACTATGGACGGAGGTTTGTGACATTGTACAAGAGACAGTGATCAAGACTACCCTCAAAAAAAAAGAAATACAAAAATGCAAAATGGTTGTTGAAGGAGNTACAGTGGAAGTGACAAATAGATTCAAGGGATTAGCTCTGATAGACAGAATGCCTGAAGAACTATGGACGGAGGTTTGTGACATTGTACAAGAGACAGTGATCAAGACTACCCTCAAAAAAAAAGAAATACAAAAATGCAAAATGGTTGTTGAAGGAGGCAAACAAATACCTGAGAAAAGAAGAGAAGCTAAAGGCAAAGGAGAAAAGGAAAGATATACCCATTTGAATTCAGAGTTTCAAAGAATAGCAAGGAGAGATAAGAAAGCCTTCCTCAGTGATAAGTGCAAAGAAATAGAGGAAAACAACAGAATGGGAAAGGCTAGAGATCTCTCCAAGAAAATTAGAGATACCAAAGAACATTTCATGCAAAGATGGGCACAATAAAGGACAGAATAGTATGGACCTGACAGAAGCAGAAGATATAAAGAAGAGGTGGCAAGAATACACAGAAGAACTATACAAAGAAGATCTTCATGACCCAGGTAACCACAATGATGTGATCACTCACCTAGAGCCAGACATTCTGAAATGCAAAATCAAGTGGGCCTTAGGAAGAATCACTATGAACAAAGCTAGTGGAGGTGATGGAATTCCAGTTGAACTATTTCAAATCCTAAAAGATAATGCTGTGAAAGTGCTGCACTAAATAAGCCAGCAAGTTTGGAAAACTCAGCAGTGGCCACAGGACTGGAAAAGGTCAGTTTTCATTCCAATCCCAAAGAAAGGCAATGCCAAAGAATGTTCAAACTACCACACAATTACTCTCGTTTCATATGCTAGTAAAGTAATGCTCAAAATTCTCCAGGCCAGGCTTCAACAGTATGTGAACCATGAACTTCCAGATATTCAAGTTGGATTTAGAAAAGGCAGAGGAACCAGAGATCAAATTGCCAACATCTATTGGATTGTCGAAAAAGCAAGAGAGTTCCAGAAAAACATCTACTTCTGCCTTATTGACTATGCCAAAGCCTTTGATTGTGTGGATCACAACAAACTTTGGAAAATTGTTAAAGAGATAGGAATACCAGCCTACCTGACCTGCCTCCTGAGAAATTTGTATGCAGGTCAAGAAGCAACAGTTAGAACTGGACATGGAACAACCGACTGGTTCCAAATTGGGAAAGGATTATTCCAAGGCTGTATATTGTCACCCTGCTTATTTAACTTATATGAAGAGTACATCATGAGAAATGCTGGGCTGGATGAAGCACAAACTGGAATCAAGTTTGCAGGGAGAATTATCAATAACCTCAGATTCACAGATGACACCACCCTTATGGCAGAAAGCAAAGAACTGAAGAGCCTCTTGATATAAGTGATAGAAGAGAGTGAAAAGTTAGCTTAAAACTCAACATTCAGAAAACTAAGATCATGGCATCTGGTCCCACCACTTCATGGAAAATAGATGGGGAAACAGTGGAAAGAGTGAGAGACTTTATTTTGGGGGGCTCCAAAATCACTGCAGATAGTGAATGCAGCCATGAAATTAAAAGATACTTGCTCCTGGGAAGAAAAGCTATGACCAACCTAGACAGCCTATTAAAAAGGAGAGACATTGTTTTGCCAACAAAGGTCTGCTAGTCAAAGCTGTGCTTTCCCAGTATTCATGTATGGATGTGAGCCTTGGAATATAAAGAAAGCTGAAAGTGAAAGTGAAGTTGCTCAGTTGTGTCCGAATCTTTGCAACTCCATGGGCTGTAGCTTACCAGGCTCCTCCATCCATGGAATTTTTCAGACAAGAATACTGGAGTGGGTTGCCATTTCCTTCTCCAGGGGATCTTCCCATCCCAGTGTTCAAACCCAGGTCTCCTGCATTGCAGGCAGATGCTTTACCATCTGAGCCACCAGATAAGTACAAAGAAAGCTGAGCGTTGAAGAATTGGTGTTGGAGAAGACTCTTGAGAGTCCTTTGGACTGCAAGGAGATCCAACCAGTTAATCCTAAAGGAAATCAACCCTGAATATTCATTGGAAGGACTGATGCTGAAACTTCAATACTTTGGCCACCTGATGGGAAGAACTGACTCATTGGAAAAGACCCTGATGCTGGGAATGATAGAAGGTGGCTAATAGAAGGGGGCAATAGAGGATGACATGGTTGGATGGCATTACTGACTTGATGGACATGAGTTTGAGTAAGCTCCAGCAGTTGGTGATGGACAGGGAAGCCTGGTATGCTGCAGTCCCTGGGATTGCAAAGAATTGGACATGATGAGCTATTGAACTGAATATATATACATTTTTAAACTAGTCTAGTCAAGGCTATGGTTTTTCCTGTGGTCATGTATGGATATGAGAGTTGGACTGTGAAGAAGGCTAAGAGCCGAAGAATTGATGCTTTTGAAATGTGGTGTTGGAGAAGACTCTTGAGAGTCCTTTGGACTACAAGGAGATCCAACCAGTCCATTCTGAAGGAGATCAACCCTGGGATTTCTTTGGAAGGAATGATGCTGAAGCTGAAACTCCAGTACTTTGGCCACCTCATGCAAAGAGTTGACTCACTGGAAAAGACTCTGATGCTGGGAGGGATTGGGGGCAGGAGGAGAAGGGGACGACCGAGGATGAGATGGCTGGATGGCATCACTGACTCAATGGACGTGAGTCTGGGTGAACTCCGAGAGATGATGATGAACAGGGAGGCCTGGCGCGCTGCGATTCATGGGGTCGCAAAGAGTCGGACACAACTGAGTGACTGAACTGAACTGAATCAAAAATCTAGTTGACATCCTTTACCCTACATATGTACACAGTTTTTCCTTGTGATAAGAACTTTTAAGATCTACTCTCTTAGCAACTTTGAAATATGCAATACAGTATTATTTGGTCATCCTGCTGTATATTACATCCCAATGACATATTTATTTTATAACTGGAAGTTCATATCTTTGACCATCTTCACCCACTTTGTCCCAACACACCCCAATCCTCCCATCTCAGGCAACCACCAATTTGTTCTCTGTATCTTTGTGCTTATCATTTATTTATTTTTAGATTCCACATATAAGGAAGATTTCTCTGTCTTCCTTACTTCACTTAGCATAATGCACTCAAAATATATCCATTTGGTCAGAAATGGAAAGATTTCATTAATTTTTATGGCAGAATAACATTCCTTTGTATATATGTACATTCTTGTTATCCCTTCATTCATGGATGGACATTTAGATTGCTTCCATATCTTGGCTATCGTAAATAATTCTGCATTGAGCATAGAGGAAAACATCTTCTAAGTTAGTGCTTTATATTCTTAGAATAAATACCCAGAAGTAGATTTGCTGAGTCATGTGGTAGTTCTCTAATTTTTGAGGAGATTTCATGCTGTTTTTCATAATAGTTGCATAATTTATATTCCAACTGACAGTGCATAAGAATCCTTCTTTCTCCACATCCTTGCTGACACTGGTCATTCCTTGTCTTTTTGATAATAGCCATCCTAACAGGTGAGACGGAGAAGGCAATGGCATCCCACTCCAGTACTCTTGCCTGGGAACTCCCATGGATGGAGGAGCCTGGTAGGCTGCAGTCCATAGGGTCGCTGAGTCAGACACAACTGAGTGACTTCACTTTCACTTTTCACTTTCATGCATTGGAGAAGGAAATAGCAACCCACTCCAGTGTTCTTGCCTGGAGAATCCCAGGGATGGCGGAGCCCAGTGGGCTGCCATCTGTTGGGTTGCACAGAGTCAGACACGACTGAAGTGACTTAGCAGCAGCAACAGGTGAGAGGTGATACTCCATTGTCACTTTGATTTACATCTACCTGATGATTAGTGATGCTGAGCCTCCTTTTTATGTATCTATTTGGAATCTATATATCATCTTTGGAAAAATGTCTATTCAGATGCTTTGCACATTTGTAATCACATTTACTTTTACTGATGAGTTTTATGAGTCCCTTATAAATGTTAGATATTAACCAATTGTTAGATATATGATTTTCTCCCTACCATAGCCTTTCATTTTGTTCATGGCTTTCTTTGGCCAAGACCAATGTCAAGGAGTTTACCATCTATTTTTTCTACTAGGATTTTTATGGCTTCAAGTCTTACATCAAGTTTTTAATCCAGTTTGAGTTTATTTTTATCTGACACTGTGTAATAGGTGATCTAGTTTCATTCTCTTGCATGTGGCTATCTAGTTTTTCAGGCATAATTTATTGAAGCAATTGTTCTTTCTGGTGTATTATTAGCCGTTTTTCATAAACTAATTGATCGTAAGCAGGTATTTTTATTTCAGGACCCTCTCTACTCGTTTACTTTGACTTATGTGTCTGTTTTAATGTGATACCATATTGTGTTTTTTTTTTTTTTTGATTACTAAATCCCTGGGTTGGGAAGATCCACTGGAGAAGGGAATGGCTACCCACTCCAGTATTCTGGCCTGGAGAAGTCCATGGACTATACAGTCCTTAGCACCGCAAAGAGTCAGACATGACTGAGTGACTTTAACTTCACAAAACTTTAAAATATTCTTTGAAATCAAGGAGTATGATACTTCCAGGCTTGTTCTTCTATATCAAGACTGGTTTGTATATTTGAAGGGTTTGTAGTTCCATACAAATTTTAAAATTGTTCGGTATTTTAAAAATACCATTTAAATTTTTACAGGGACTACATTGAAGCTGTAGATTGATTTGGGTATTATACAAATTTGTATCATATTATTTCTGTCAGTGCATAAGCTTGGGATAGCTTTCAATTTATTTAAGTCTTCTTCAATTTTTTTCATCAGTGTATTACAGTTTTCAGAGTACAGGTCTTTCACCATCTTGGTGAAATTCATTTCTAAGTGTATTACTCTTTTGTACACAGTTGTAAATGGGATAGTTTCCTTAATTTCTCTTTCTGATAATTAGATATTAATGTATAGAATGCAATACATTCTTATATTGCTTTTGTATCTAGCGACTACTGAATTCATTTATTAAACAGTTTTTTAATAGTCTTTAGGGTTTTCTATATATCATATTGTACCATCTGCAAATAGTGACAGTTGTAATTCTTCCTTTCTGATTTTCATGCTTTTTATTATTTTTCTTGCATAATTGCCCTAAGTAAGATTTCTAATACTATGCATAATATAAGTGGGGATAGTGGGAACCCTTATCTTGTTCCTGATCTTAGAAGAAAAGCTTTTAGCTTGTCATCACTAAATATCTGTGTGCTTGTCATAATGTGACATTAATGACATTGAAGTAATTTCTTTTATTCCTAGTTTGTTGAGAATTTTTATGATAAAAGGATGTTTAATTTTGTCAGATGCTTTTTCTTCATCTATTGAGATGATCATAGGATTTTTATCTTTAATTTTGTTAGTGTGGTGTATCACATTGATTGATTGGTGGGTGTCAAACCATCCTTGTATCTCCGGAGAAAATCCACTGGATCATTGTGTGTGATCCTTTTAATGTATTGCTGAATTCAGTTTGATAATGTTTGCTAATGAGATAATTGATAATTTATAATTGATAATGAGAATTTTTGCATCTCTGTTCATCATCATCATCATGGATATTGGCTTCTAATTTTCTTATGGTATACATGTCTGATTTTGTTTTAACCTTGTAAAATCCATTTGGAAGTGTTTCTTCCTCTTCTGTTATTTGCAAGAGTTTGATAAAGATCGATTTCTAGTTTCATGCCATTTTCTTAGAAAAGATGCTTGATATGATTATAATCTTAATTAAGACTTGTGACCTAACATACAGTTTTTCCTAGAGAATATTCCATATGTGCCTGAGAATAATATGTATTTTCTCAGGAGAAAGCCCCATGCAAATGCTCCAAGATGGTCTTAAAGACAGTCTAACATCTCACTTTCTCACTGCTTATAAGCCTGAGAATCTGTTTGGAAGTGGGGAGGAGATAGCCACTTTTGCTTCTCCTTCCTGCAACTGAATTATTGATTTTACTCTGTATGTATGTGTACATACTTTATATATATATATATATATATATATATATATATACACACACAAGCATACACATATATATAGCAATTTAACAATATATGATAAACATAATATAGATATTTGACTAAGATGGCTTTTAATTGATAAGAAATTCGATACTAGTAATTTTTCATAAACTGACAAATTAAAATGTCCATGTATAGATATTTAAGTTGATGCTACTCGATGGAAATGCTTGGGTGCACAGTAGATATAACCCTTTTTCATCATTCATTAATCTACATGTCAGTCTTTATTAAGTGTATGATATTATGCATTGAGATATGTCTAACCTAATCAAAAGTTTTCCCTTTAAACTCTGAGTTTAGTATGTGAAATGAAATGTATACTTACATTGGTTGCCTAGGAATACTTCTTGAAACATGTTGTACCTATACACAGTATTTCATTATTCATCTAGAGCAAGAGATCCATTTAAAGAGAAGTTAAATTTCCCCATGAAACAAATTTCTCTCTGGAGAAGGTAACCAGTATACTGGTATTTAAAATGAAAAGAGCTTGATTTTCCTATTACTTAATGCTAGTTATCTATTCACCATGTCTCTATATTTGAGAGTGCTGCTGCTGCTGTTGCTGCTGCTGCTGCTAAGTCACTTCAGTCGTGTCCAACTCTGTGTAACCCCATAGACAGCAGCCCACCAGGCTCTGCTGTCCCTAGGATTCTCCAGGCAAGAACACTGGAGTGGGTTGCCATTTTCTTCTCCAATATTTGAGGGTTTAGTTCAGTTCAGTCGCTCAGTCATGTCCAACTCTTTGCAACCCCATAAACTGCAGCATGCCAGGCCTCCATGTCCATCACCAACTCCCAGTGTTTAACCAAACTCATGTCCATAGAGTCGGTGATGCCATCCAACCATCTCATCCTCCGTTATCACCTTCTCCTCCTGCCCCCAATCCCTCCCAGCATCAGAGTCTTTTCCAATGAGTCAACTCTCCACATGAGGTGGCCAAAGTACTGGAGTTTCAGCTTTAGCATCAGTCCTTCCAATGAACACCCAGGACTGATCTCCTTTAGGATGGACTGATTGGATCTCCTTGCACTTCAAGGGCCTCTCAAGAGTCTTCTCCAATACCACAGTTCAAAAGCATCAAATCTTCGGTGCTCAGCTTTCTACCCAGTCCAGCTCTCACATCCACAGTCCAACTCTCACATCCACTGGAAAAACATAGCCTTGACTAGCTGGACCTTTGTTGGCAAAGTAATGTTTCTGCTTTTGAATATGCTATCTAGGTTGATCATAACTTTCCTTCCAAGGAGTAAGTGTCTAATTTCATGGCTGCAATCACCATCTGCAGTGATTTTGGAGCCCCCCAAAAATAAAGTCTGACGCTGTTTCCACTGTTTCCCCATCTATTTTGCATGAAGTGATAGGACCAGATGCCATGATCTTAGTTTTCTGAATGTTGAGCTTTAAGCCAACTTTTTCACTCTCCTCTTTCACTTTCATCAAGAGGCTTTTTAGTTCCTCTTCACTTTCTGCCATAATGGTGCTGTTGTCTGCATATCTGAGGTTATTGATATTTCTCCTGGCAATCTTGATTCCAGCTTGTGCTTCTTCTAGCCCAGCATTTCTCATGATGTACTCTGCATATAAGTTAAATATATACATATATCCCCTCTTTTTTGTATTTCCTTCCCATTGCACAATGAGCAGAATTCCCTTTGTATACAGTAGGTTCTCATTAGTTATCTGTTCATAGATTATAGGCAAGCAACAGCTAAAACATACTAAACATACCAAAGAACCTTCTTTCTCTATAATAGTTAAAATTTGATTTATATTTTTAAATTATATTTTTATTGTTTTATTTATTATTTATTGAGTAACGGTGATGAGCAGTTTTAGAGCAAAGCATAACACTTTTCTCCCACTCTTACAGTATAGGCAATTTGATTCAGAAATCACACATACAAATGCTAGATATAGAGCATTTAATTATACTTGGGAGATTCACCAATGCCTACACAGAGGAGATTTTCATTTGATATTTAATGATATATATGAGTTTTCCAGAAAGAGTTTAAGAAAGATAATTAAAGAAAGCAATTGGAAGAAGAGTAAAGTGCATGCATAAGTCATAAAGGAAAGAATATTTGTAATGTCTTCGAAAATGAGAAGTTTAGTGTGATTCCAACATAATGCACCAAGGGTATGTAGTTAGGCTACAACCTGTGTGTATGTGTGTGTTAGTCACTCAGTCACATCTGACTCTTTGGACCCCATGGATTGTAGCCCACCAGGCTCCTCTGTCCATGGGATTCTCAAGGCAAGAAAACTGGAGTGGGTTGCCATTTCCTTCTCCAAGGAATCTTCCTGACCCAGGGATTGAACCAAGGTCTCCTGCATTGCAGGTGGATGCTTTACCATCTGAGCTACTAGGCTTCATCTTACATGTAGCTAAACAAACAGGTGATTTACTAAAGAGACTTTTACATGCATTTGATGATAAAAGTTGTCCTCAAGCTTAGAATACATATGGATATTTAACAAAATAGAGTGTATTTTAAAAAGCAACATAGCTGAATGTACAATTAAGAAACAGGAATTATCAAATATAAGGTAGGGATATAATTAGGTAGACAAAGAGAAAATTGAGTAGACTGAACCTATCATGTTATGGTGAGCTAGTGAGACTTGGCATACCCTCAGGATAAGAGATAGAATTTTAAAGAAGAGGATCTTTCCTCTTTCAGTTGCCTCACATAATTGAAACCCTCATGCTTCTTTCAAGCTAGTAGGTATTTTTCAGTTATTCCAAGCAAATGAAATAATTTATAACTAGTTCTGCAAAGAAGAAAATACACAGAATCCTGGCAGTAGTAATAAACACAGTCATCTAGGAGTGATTAAAATGCCACAAAAAAAATGCCACAAGAACACAGAAACCATAGCAATTCCATAGAAAATAACCCCGTTTGAAGATTTTACAGTAAAAAATTACAAACCTATCATGGGGACTTCTCTGATGGCTCAGACAGTAAAGTGTCTGCTTACAATGCCAGATACCCAGGTTCAATCCCTGGGTTGGGAAGATCCTCTGGAGAAGGAAATGGCTGCCCACTCCAGTACTTTTGCCTGGAAAATCCCATGGATGGAGGAGCCTGGTAGGTTACAGTCCATGGGGTCGCAAAAAGTCATACATGACTGAATGACTTCACTTTCACTTTCAATGGATAATAACACTATTAAGAAGAAACACTTTAGAAAAAAAATAGAATAATTCTCACACCTAAACATAATAAAGAACTAAACATAATAGTTTGAAAGATAACTTTTAGTTGAAAGATAACTTTTAAAAGTATATTTAATATCCACAAGAAGAAATATCAGACCCAGAAATCAAAGGCAGTAAGAAGTAAAATGTGAAGGAAAAAACACAAAAGGAAATCTTGCTGTAAAAATAGTTATACATATATTAGCTATTTTACTTTAGGTAATATAAACAACAGATAGATTCAGGGGAAGCAAGAATTAGATCAGAAGATAGTTTTGGAAATCACCCAGGATGCAAAATAGGTGTGAAAATGATAAAAGAATAGTAGAGAGATATGATGGATACACTGATGAGAATTATCACACATTCATTCATTAAAAATATTTTTATTCTATATGTCAGCTTTCATCCAAAGCACTTGGGATACATCTATGAACAAAACAGACATAGCCTTATCCCTGTGAAGCTTACATCCTAACCAGATGTACAAGTGGGAGTGAATTATTGTTCCAAACAGGGTGTTCAGGAAAGGACTCATTGAGACAGTCCTTCCAATGAACACCCAGGGCTGATCTCCTTCAGAATGGACTGGTTGGATCTCCTTGCAGTCCAAGGGACTCTCAAGAGTCTTCTCCAATACCACAGTTCAAAAGCATCAATTCTTTGGTGCTCAGCTTTCTTCCCAGTCCAACTCTCACATCCATACATGACCACTGGAAAAACCATAGCCTTGACTAGACGAACTTTTGTTGGCAAAGTAATGTCTCTGCTTTTTAATATGCTATACAGGTTGGTCATAACTTTCCTTCCAAGGAGTAAGTATCTTTTAATTTCATGGTTGCAATCGCCATCTGCAGTGATTTTGGAGCCCCCCAAAAATAAAGTATGACACTGTTTCCCCATCTATTTCCCATGAAGTGATGGGACCAGATGCCATGACCTTCGCTTTCTGAATGTTGAGCTTTTGGCCAACTTTTTCACTCTCCTCTTTCACTTTCATTAAGAGGCTTTTTAGTTCCTCTTCAGTTTATGTCAGATGGGTGGTGTCATCTGCATATCTGAGGTTATTGATATTTCCCCTGGCAATCTTGATTCCAGCTTGTGCTTCTTCTAGCCCAGCGTTTCTCATGATATACTCCGCATAGAAGTTAAATAAGCAGGGTTACAATATATATCCTTGACGGACTCCTTTTCCTATTTGGAACCAGTCTGTTGTTCCATGTCCAGTCCTAACTGTTGCTTCCTGACCTGCATACAGATTTCTCAAGAGGCAGGTTAGGTGGTCTGGTATTCCCATCTCTTTCAGAATTTTCCACAGTTTATTGTGATCCACACAGTCAAAGGCTTTGACATAGTCAATAAAGAAGAAATGGATGTTTTCCTGGAATCTCTTGCTTTTTCCATGATCCAGTGGATGTTGGCAATTTGATCCCTGGTGCCTCTGCCTTTTCTAAAACCAGCTTGAACATCTGGAAGTTCACAGTTCACATATTGCTGAAGCCTGTCTTGGAGAATTTTGAGCATTACTTTACTAGCATGTGAGATGAGTGCAATTGTGCAGTAGTTTGAGCATTCTTTGGCATAGCCTTTCTTTGGAATTGAAATGAAAACTGACCTTTTCCAGTCCTGTGGCCACTGCTGAGTTTTCCAAATGTGCTGGCATGTTGAGTGCAGCACTTTCACAGCATCATCTTGTAGGATTTGAAATAGCTCAACTGGAATTCCATCCCCTCCACTAGCTTTGTTCATAGTGATGCTTTCTAAGGCCCACTTGACTTCACATTCCAAGATGTCTGGCTCTAGGTGAGTGATCACACCATCATGATTATCAGGGTCATAAAGATATTTTTTGTACAGTTCTTCTGTGTATTCTTGCCACCTCTTCTTAATATCTTCTTCTTCTTTTAAGTCCCTAGCATTTCTGTCCTTTATTGAGCCCATCTTTGCATGAAATGTTCAGCGAACTATAATGGACTGGAATGGGTGAATTTAACTCAGATGACCATTATATCTACTACTGTGGGCAGGAATCCCTTAGAAGAAATGGAATAGCCATCATAATCAATAAAAGAGTCCGAAATGCAGTACTCAGATGCAGTCTCAAAAACGACAGAATGATCTCTGTTCATTTCCAAGGCAAACCATTCAATATCATGGTAATCCCAGCCTATGCCCCAACCAGTAATGCTGAAGAAGCTGAAGTTGAGCGGTTCTATGAAGACCTACAAGACCTTTTAGAACTAACACGCCCCTCACTCCAAAAAAAGATGGGGTTAGATACTGTATATTGTAGGGAATTGTAAGAATTTTAAAGAGATTCAGTCATTTATGGAGACATTGTGGTTTCTGATAATCAAAGGGCTGAAATCTAAGAACTGATTTATGTTATAGGATAATTCTATTCTCGTATAATGGAAATAGACTATTGAGAGAAGGAAGGTAGAAGTTTCAAAACCTGTTAATAAGGCTATTGCCAGAAATTCGATCCAAAAATAATTAATAGTGAAAATTAGGAGATAATATTCAGAGCAGATAAATTAAGAATATTGCAAAATTAAGTAATGAGTCATGACACTGAAGCAGTAAACCAAGTCACCTCTCTCTCCTCTTGGCCTCCTCTGACACCACACACACACACACACACACACACACCAATGAAAAGGAGAGCAACTAAAATCAGTCAGAACTTACGTATAAAAATGATAGACTGAAGTTTATTGCTCATTAGCAAAAATAGAATCCAGAAGGCAACTCCATATCTTCAGCATTAAAAGTCATTTCAAGTACTGGTAAAAGAATAGCTTATATCAGACTAATCTGCTCTCTGATAATAATTGTAAACGTCCAATAAAGTACTTTAAAACTCAACTACTTGAAGGAAAAGCCTTGGAGAAATGCAAATTGATTTGAACTTTGTGATAAGGAAGCAAAAGAGGCAACAGGTATATTTCAATGGTTTTGAGGACACAGTCCTCTGTCCCCATGGAGTGGGTCAGCTAAACTCAAGCAGAAAACTCTAGATTTTTGACTTGATGCTTCAGAGGAAAGAATTTGGGGCTGCTAGAAGGATGGAAATTTAGGAGGAAAATGCTCAGAGAAGCAGGTAGTTCAGGGAATGAAGGCCCAAAATTGGCAAATGAACTCTCCTCAAATTGTTGATAATTTTTGTAATTTGAATGCATGGATGCCCCCCAAAAGCATAGTGAAAAGCAAATGAAAATCAGAAGGGCTGAAAAGCTAATTTCAGCTTCAACTTTAAACAAAGTCAATTATAATTCTACATTTTATTTACAGTTGGAATTTCTTGGTTTGTTTCCTAGAAACAGAAAATTAGCTCTTAAATAGATTGTGTTAACTAGGAAAGAATGCATCAGTAGGGATAAAAATAATTTTAAAAAATTATGAACACATAAAATGCACATAGCATTTCAATCATGTTACATGTTAAACAAATATATACACTTACAGTACTCTAGTGTATAATTATAAGTTCCAGCTCAAGTTGTTTATCTACCCAACAAAATGTATTTTCCTTGCCTACAAGCCCAATAAAACCCATTTTTGTCTCCCTCTTCTGCAAATTCATATCTCTACCTTCCCTTCAAAATGCCATACAAAATTCTTCCATGTACAGCTTTTATTAAATCAATTCCATAGAAATCTTCTAATTTCCTCTAGAAAAATATACAGGCACATAATTTTAGTATTAAATACCTAACTATCTTTTCCTTTCATTTTTCTTTTCCTGTATTTATGTTTCCATATTAGTATCAGTTCAGTTCAGTTCAGTTGCTCAGTCGTGTCCGACTCTTTGTGACCCCGGGAGTTGCAGCATGCCAGGCCTCCCTGTTCATTACCATCTCTCAG
The DNA here is from genome assembly GCA_006410635.1 of Cephalophus harveyi. Classification (NCBI taxonomy): domain Eukaryota; kingdom Metazoa; phylum Chordata; class Mammalia; order Artiodactyla; family Bovidae; genus Cephalophus; species Cephalophus harveyi. The sequence goes on along the minus strand of SJYT01023828.1, from coordinate 212 downwards.
AGTTCACTCAGACTCACGTCCATCGAGTTCGTGATGCCATCCAGCCATCTCATCCTCTGTCGTCCCCTTCTCCTCCTGCCCCCACTCCCTCCAAGCATCAGAGTCTTTTCCAATGAGTCAACTCTTCGCATGAGGTAGCCTAAGTACTGGAGTTTCAGCTTTAGCATCATTCCTTCCAAAGAAATCCCAGGGTTGATCTCCTTCAGAATGGA
>SJYT01023827.1:93200-110732 GCA_006410635.1 Cephalophus harveyi | reverse complement strand
CAATAAAACCCCTTTTTGCTTTTGCATTGCTGTGGATATCTTATTCTCTCAGTTTTGGGGACTCGGACTTCGGGCACAATAAATGGCTATCGAATGAAAGATCTGAACTTTGAACCAAAGTCTGTCCAAGTCCATTGCTAATGATTTTCATCCTATTCTGAAAGAACAGAATACAAGTACTATAGGAACTCATGAAAAACAGACGTCTTTTGATTAGGGTATACAGATAAAGCTTGATTAGCGGAGCAAGGACTTGAGCAGATTTTAAAAGGTGAGCAAAATTGAGAAGCACAGTATAATATTTTGAAGTAGTGATGGAATGTTATTCTAGGTATAGGTACAACATAACCAAAATCATGGTGAAGACAATGAGAACATGAGGCAAGACTAGAGAGATAAAAAAATCTGGCATCAATGAGAAGAGGCTTCCTTTTGGAAGGATAGTATGAAATCAGATTAGTTTACACTTGGCAAACCTGAATTCTTGACCTTATCTATTTAGTAATACTAAATGATTGCTAAATATTTTTGAGCCTTTAGTACAATGTGTAAATGGCCTTATTCCTGCAATTTATGAGCTGAGATTCTAAGCAAATAAGTTATTTTAGAAGCAAACAAAGACAAACCCGGAGAACTTTTATATCTCTTGCCATGCTCATTTCCCAACCTCCCTCCCCAAAAAAGAAATCTTACTGACTCTAGGGAAACCACAAGAATTTCCAAATTTGGAACCACTGATAACATCACTATAAAAGTAAATGCCCTGAATCGCCCTCCGGCCACAAGATACATTCAGCTGTTACACTCAAATACAGGTAGATAGTTTATCCATATAACGGAAGTACATTTTTTAAATTACTCTATTATAAAAATAAAGTTAAAAGAAAGTTTCTAAAATTCACTTAGAAGAAATTGTACCCACAGTAATCAAATCCCCTGGGGGAATACCATGGTACATTATTACTCTGGTAAAAGTTCATTGTTTTTTCAGTTGCTTCTCTTTCCTTGCCACCCACTCATCGTTAACCCATTCATTCCGGCTTATCTTCTCTCTTTGAATGTAACAGAATGGGTGCCCTAAGCAACAGAAATTCATTTTCTTATGGAACTACAGTCTAGACACCCAAGGTCAAGGTGTCAGCAAGGTTGCTTTCCTGTGAGGCTTCTCTTTGGCTGGCAGATGGCTGTCTCCTCATGGTGTCCTCACATGGTTTTTGGTCTTTATTCTGTGTGCTCACATCCCTCTTGTCACTTTTCGTGTGTCTAAATTTCCTTTTTCTATAAAGACTCAGAATAAATTGGATAAGGGCCCATTCTGATGACCTCACTGTAACTTAATCACGTCTTTAAAGGCCCTGTCTCCAAATGCAATCTCATCCTGAGGCACTGGGGGTTAGGACTTAGACTTACGAACTTTGAGGTCACACAGGCAGCCCATAATACTGTGGCTTCCTAATCAATAAACCTAAATGCCTTTTTCTGTATTCATTATCCTTAAATTCTCTGTGGCATTTAATCGTGCTGTTGACTTCTTCAAGTATTTCCTCCCTCTCTTTGAGCAATACACCATAGCATCTCACACCTCTGTGCCTTTTCACATGCTAATTTTTCTTCCCTCTTTACTTCCATTCCCAGTTGAACATCATTCCTTTGAGATCCTTTCCATGACTTTTCTAGTCACCTTGTATGTACCCTCTACTTGCCTATCATAGCAATAAGAATAATAATAGAAAAAATGATTTTAAAAAAGAGGAGGAGCTAACATTTGTTGAGTAGCTTCTGTGTGCTGGCACTGTTCAAAGTCCCTGATTAACTTTTAATAATAAACCTACTAGGCACAATTATTATTCCCATGGTATAGATAACAATATTGAGGCATACACAGTTGCAGTGAATCACAGTCATAGCTGTTTGCTTATCTACAAGATTTTAACCTCTGTGGAGGCTATTGTAGCAATTCCTGGTACTTAACATGCTGTTTTACTTGCAGCTCCCCACACAGAGTTCTGTGCTTAGTCACTCAGTCGTGTCTGACTCTTTGAGACCCAATGGACTGTAGCCCACCAGGCTCCTCTGTCCGTGGGGATTCTCCAGGCAAGAACATTGGAGTGGATTGCCATGCCTTCCTCCAGAGGATCTTCCTAAACCAGAAACAGAACTCAGGTCTCCCTACAGGTGAATTCTTCACCATCTGAGCCACCAGAGAAGCCACAGTTTTGGTTCCACTGAATTGATGTGAGTTGAATTGTGACTCTGTGCTTCTAGTTCTCTTTCTCCTTCCTGTTTGGCAACTTCTCCTCTAAATGCTTTGTTGACTCTTTTTCCTCTTCGCACTTTGTAAATGCAATTTTCCTTTTTTTTTTTTAACTCTGAGAGTTTTTTATCCTTCTGTTTCTCTCTACATATACTCTTTCAAAAGGATTTCACCTTCTAGAAGTGTCAACTCTCACAGATGTTCAAATAACTCCTGGATGTGCATCTATAGTTCTAACCACTCTCCTAAAGGCAGGTGCCTTTCCACCTGCCTCTGTGCTAACTTTGGCAGGAAGTCCTACTGCTTTTCAGTGTCCAAAGTGAAATCATGATGCTGTCTAAGGCAGCTTCTTGCATTTACTCCCATTTATCTTCATGGCAGCAGTACTCTCTTACTCACCCAAGTTGATACCAAAAAATTAATCTCAATTCTTTTCAATTCTTGTCTCAATTCCTGTCTCCTATAGCCAGTCAGTTGCTAGTCGTATAGATCCTTACACTGCAATTCCCATTCTTGGTTCTGCTAATTCCCATTTTTACTGTATCCACTCAAGATCTCATTACCTCAAGTCCAGACTTGACTTCCTAACTGGACTTCCTTCTTACATTTTGCTCTTGAATATGCTGCCACATTTGTCTTCCTATAGTGTCACTCCGATTATATCACACCTACTCTCAAAGCCTTGAGAGACTCTTGACTCAAATGAATTATGGATAGTTTCCTCAACCTGACATCTAAAGTCTTCCTTCTTACATTTTGCTCTTGAATATGCTGCCACATTTGTCTTCCTATAGTGTCACTCCGATCATATCACACCTACTCTCAAAGCCTTGAGAGACTCTTGACTCAAATGAATTATGGATAGTTTCCTCAACCTGACATCTAAAGCCTTTCTCAGCAAACTGTCCTTTCCTTTGTTCCTGTTCATTCAAACCTTTTTCATTCTCTATGTTGCACAAAGTCCCAATCTTTGCTCACAGAATCCTTCATACTTTCTCACTTCTGCCTCTCCTGCAGCCTAGAATAACCTCTACCCACCCTCCCACACACACCAGTTCCACCAACCAAATTCTATTGAGCCTTCAAACCTCAAATGCAAGTTCTTCAGTGATATGACCTGGATGTGCTTTCTCCTGCTTTTGACATTTTGAATGGAAACACCTCTGGGTCACTGTCATGGCAAGAGATACTAAATTTTGTTCTACATTATATTGTTTGCTTGTGAATTTACCTTGTCCTCTGGCTCCTTAAGGGAAAGAGTTTGCTCAGCTGTAGAGCTAAGCACAATACCTTGTATGTGCATGATACTCAAAATATTTGTTAAATTGAATCATCATAGAAGTAGTGGCGGGAAGCAAGAAACATCATTTTTGGCAAAGGAGCTGTCTACTTTCTTCAACCTTACTTATACTATTACTTATTAAGGGATCATAAGCAATAAAGTTGTGATTCTTCTGTATCTTCCACTTACAGGACTGCTTTCATATAGTCTGTTATACTTGATGTATGTGAAGGAGCAGGAGAAGGGTCACAGCCATAAGTATTTTCTGAAGAGATTCTCTAGCATACAGAAGGTTTGTATTTTAATATCCTTGATAGATGTGAAGAATGAAACATCCAAAGTAGGACATCTCTCAGCCAGAAGTAGGACATTTGCAAAAGACCATAACAACAGGTGTTCCTGGAATACCCTGGAGTTTTGATTCAGTTCTATTTCTGCAAGATTTCAAAAAAAATAAAAAAAACTCTGATACGAATGATTACACACAGCATAATGGGATTTAACATTTTTCTGCCTGGAAAAGATAGAAAAGATTTAAGCCAAACTTCAACTGATTCTTTCCAAACAAACAAAAAACAAGAAAACAAAAAGGATTGCTAAATATAAATGTTCTACCTGAAGAGCCCCTTTGAATAGCACATATGAAACACTGGCTTGAAGCAATTTCCTGACCCTCACACTCAAGACCTAACCTTAATCCCATTTCGGACTTTTTCATCAAAATCATTAAAGTTTATGCAAGGAGTCTGATGTCTCTTTAATTCTCCAGTATAATATGATTCCATAAGATTTAAGGTTGACATCTAGGCCTCTTAGGGCCATGTGAGAAGACCAGATAGGAGAAGAACATGCCACTCACGCTTACCACCCAGGACACTCATAGCCCAAATCCACCAGGACTACTCTCACTCCATGTAACCGGGTGCTCAAATGGGCACATCTATAAAATGCTTGCTATATTCATAGCCTTAGTTCCAAGTCATTTGTCATGGTCTAATTTCCCTGTGCTTTTCACTTCTACAAAATAAATAATGGGTATTAAGGCCTGACTTAAATGCTGACTGGCTAATCATCTTCCTTTCCTTAATATCTAGATATCCAGAGTGCTTAGAGTCTTTGGAGGGTCTCACTCCCTCGATATCCAGGGATCAGGACCAGGATTGGACAGAACTGCCTCAGAGGGACTGACTCTTCAAACTCAGACAGCTCTTGTAAGCACCCTTAAAATTCTATGAGTGTCTGTCTTTTGTTTCCCTTCAAAGATATTCCTTGCCCTTCCTCTTGCCAGGTTCTGTTTGACAGCCTCCCCTGTCTTCTGATTTCCTGATAAATTCATCCAATGGGAAGAATTAACAGAGAACTGGAGAGATGCTATGGAGAAAATGTTATGGTATTTATATCCCTTTCTTTCCTTCCTGTGGGTCTCTGTAAGCATCCATGTTGCCATAACTCTGGCAGCCCTTCCCCTGATGGCCCAGTCCCTTCAAGGCACCCTCCTCAAGGCTCTATTTCCAGCCAAGTATCTTGGGTTCTCCCACTGACATTCCAAACTCAGAGGCAGCAGTGACTTTCTGCTTTGCAAGTCTCTGACTGCCTCATGATCCATTTGATTTGTCGTTTATCTATGACCTCTCCAACTTTTCCCTTGTCTTAATTTTCTTTGGCTTGAAAGATACAGGTGGTTTCTATTTTCTAAATGGACTATGACTAATATAGGGAGTATTCCAGTGGTTTAAGATATAATTGAATTACTGTGGGTGATGGTCTTAGAGTTGAATGAGACCATCTGGTACTCCCAGATCTAAGATCCTTAACCCAAGATGAACTTCCAAATAAGCTGAAGAACTTTTTCAAAATCTAGATTCTGAGCTCCTGTTTAAGGTTTGTGGAGGAGGTACCTTAGATACAAGCAATATTTTAAATTGCCACAGGTGAATCTGAGGTACACTCCTGATTAAGAACCACCATTCCAAGGTAACAATTTTAAAAATCTATTTTAAAATCTAATTTTTATCACGTTGATAGAATAGGAAAGAAAATCAAACTACTGAAATTGTCTACATTAGTTACGTGTATTTGACACCTGTATCCACACTTTTAATTTCCTGTCTATCAATGTTCTGCTCTCTGCCCAGGCAGAATGGCTTCTATGAACTCATCATTTAGGCTTCTTTGCCCTCTGGCTTCTGATTTGGTTGATGGGAGGTAATTGCTAGAGATCATAACATGAGAAGACAGAAAAGCTGGAGTCTTTGTGCAGCCCATGGTCTCCATGCTGCACTGGACTCTGGCCATAGTTGCACTCTAGAGCCAGACATCCTGGAGTGCAAAGGTAAGTGGGCCTTAGGAAGCATCACTACAAAGTTAATGGAGGTGATGGAATTGCAACTGAACTATTTCAAATCCTAAAAGATGATGCTGTTGAAATGCTTCATTCAATATGCCAGTAAATCTGTAAATCTCAGCAGTAGCCTCAGTACTGGAAAAAGTCAGTTTTCATTCCAATCCCAAAGAAAGGCAATGACAAAGATTGTTCAAACTACTGCACAACTGTACTCATTTCACATGCTAGCAAGGTAATGCTCAAAATCCTTCCAGCTAGGCTTCAGAAGTATGTGAACTGAGAATTTTCAGATGTACAAGCTGGATTTAGAAAAGGCAGAGGAACCAGAGTTCAAATTGCCAACATTCACTGGATCATAGAAAAAAACAAGAGAATTCCAGAAAAACATCTACTTCTTCTTCACTGACAATGCTAAAACCTTTGACTGCATGGATCACAAAAAACTGGGGAAAATTCTTAAAGAGATGGAAATACCAGACCACCTTACCTGCTTCATGCAAAACCTATATGAAGGTCAAGAAATAACAGTTAGAACTGGGCATGGAACAACAGACTGGGTCTAAATTGGGAAAGGAGTATGTCAAGGCTGTATATTGTCACCCCGGTTATTTAATTTATATGTAGAGCACATCCTGCAAAATGCCAGGCTAGATGAAACACAAGCTGGAATCATAATTGCTGAGAGAAATATAAACAACCTCAGATACACAAATGATTCAATCCTTATGTCAGAAAGTGAAGAGGAACTAAAGAGCCTCTTGATGAAGGTGAAAGAGGAGAGTGAAAAATCTGACTTAAAACTCAATACTCAAAAACTAAGATCATGGCCTCCAGTCCCATCACTTCATGGCAAATAGATGAGGAAACAATGAAAACAGTGACAGACTTTATTTTCTTGGGCTCCAAAATCATGGCAGATGGTGACTGTACCCATGAAATTAAAAGACACTTGCTGCTTGGAAGAAAAGCTATGGCAAACCTGGACAGATCAGTTCAGTTCAGTCACTGAGTCATGTCCGACTCTTTGCAACTCCATGGACTGCAGCACGACAGGCCTCCCTGTCCATCAACAACTCCCAGAGTTTACCCAAACCCATGTCCATTGAGTTCGTGATGCCATCCAACCATATCATCCTCTGTCGTCCCCCTCTCCTCCAGCCCTCAATCTTTCCCAGCATCAGGGTCTTTTCGAATGAGTTAGCTCTTCGCATCAGGTGGCCAAAGAACTGGAGTTTCAGCTTCAACATCAGTCTTTCCAGTGAACACCTAGGACTGATCTCTTTTAGGATGGACTGGTTGGATCTTCTTGCAGTCCAAGGGACTCTCAAGACAAAAAGCATCGATTCTTCAGTGCTCAGCTTTCTTTATAGTCCAACTCTCACATCCATACATGACTACTGGAAAAACCTGAGCCTTGCCTAGACAGATCTTTGTTGACAAAGTAATGTCTCTGCTTTTTAATATGCTGTCTAGGTTGGTCATAACTTTCCTTCCAAGGAGTAACTGTCTTTTAATTTCATGGCTGCAATCACCATCTGCAGTGATCTTCAAGCCCAGAAAAATAAAGTCAGCCACTGTTTCCACTGTGATCCCATCTATTCACCATGAAGTGATGGGACCGGATTCCATGATCTTCATTTTCTGAATGTTGAGCTTTAAGCCAACTTTTTCACTCTCCTCTTTCACGTTCATTGAGAGGCTCTTTAGTTCTTCTTCACTTTCTGCCATAAGGATGGTGTCATCTGCATATCTGAGGTTATTGATATTTCTCCCATCAATCTTGATTCCAGCTTGTGCTTCTTCCAGCCCAGCGTTTCTCATGATGTACTCTGCATAGAAGTTAAATAAGCAGGGTGACAATATACAGCCTTAGTGTACTCCTTTTCCTATTTGGAACCAGTCTACTTTTCCACGTCCAGTTGTAACTGTTGCTTCCTGACCTGCATATAGATTTCTCAAGAGGCAGGTCAGGTGGCCTGGGATTCCCATCTCTTTCAGAATTTTCCACAGTTTATTGTGATCCACACAGTCAAAAGCTTTGGTATATTCAATAAAGCAGAAATAGATGTTTTTTTAGAACTCTCTTGCTTTTTTCAAGATCCAGCAGATGTTGGCAATTTGATCTCTGGTTCCTCTGCCTTTTCTAAAACTGGCTTGAACATCTGGAAGTTCACAGTTCACATATTGCTGAAGCCTGGCTTGGAGAATTTTGAGCATTATTTTATGAGTATGTGAGATGAGTGCAATTGTGCAGTAATTTGAGCATTCTTTGGCATTGCCTTTCTTTGGGATTGGAATGAAAACTGACATTTTCCAGTCCTGTGGCCACTGCTGAGTTTTCCAAATATGCTGGCATATTGAGTGTAGCACTTCACAGCAGCATCTTTCAGGATTTGAAACAGCTCCACTGGAATTCCATCACCTCCACTAGCTTTGTTTGTAGTGATGCTTCCTAAGGCATCTGAGGAGGGCTTACAAATAGCTGTGAAAAGAAGAGAAGCAAAAAACAAAGGAGAAAAGGAAAGATATATCCATTTGAATTCAGAGCTCCAAAGAATAGCAAGAAGAGATAAGAAAGCCTTCCTCAGTGATCAGTGCAAGAAATAGAAGAAAATAATAGGATGGGAATAATAGGACTATAGCTCTCTTCAAGAAAATTAGAGATACCAAGGGAACATTTCATGCAAAGATGGGCACAATAAAGGACAGAAATGGTATGCATGTAACAGAAGCAGAGGATATTAAGAAGAGGTGGCAAGAATACATAGAAGAACTGTACAAAAAAGATTTTCATGACCCAGATAATCACAATGGTGTGATCACTCACCTAGAGCCAGACATCCTGGAATGTAAAGTCAAGTGGGCCTTAAGAAGCATCATTATAAACAAACCTGGACAGTGTTATTAAAAAGCAGATACATTACTTTGCCAACAAAGATGTGTATGTGCAAAGCTATGGTTTTTCCAGTAGTCATGCATAGATGTGAGAGTTGGACCATAAAGAAAGCTGAGTGAGGAAGAATTGATGCTTTTGAACTGTGATGTCAGAGAAGACTCTTGATAGTCCCTTGGACCACAAGGAGATCCAGCCAGTCCATCCTAAAGGAAATCAGTCCTGAATATCCATTGGAAGGACTGATGCTGAGGCTGAAGCTCCAATACTTTGGCCACCTGATGCAAAGAGCTGACTCATTTGAAAAGACCCTGATGCTGGGAAAGATTGAAGGCAGGAGGAGAAGGGATGACAGAGGATGAGACGGGTGGATGGCATCATCGACTCAATGGACATGAGTTTGAGCAATCTCTAGGAGATGGTGAAGGACAGGGAAGCCTGGCCTGCTGCAGTCCGCGGGGTTGCAGAGTTGGACACAAATGAGCAACTAAACAACAATGTTTATAGTTCCTTTCTTTCATGGCCCCAAACTGTTTTCTGGTTTTATAACATTATCAGTTTCCCTTGACCTTTCAGGCCTACTATTTGGAACTGACTTCCGCTAGATGCTGCACGTTTCACTACCCTTGTGGGTTCTCTTACCTTCATCCTCCTCTCTTAGCAGCTGCTTCATTAATCTCTGCTCAGTTAATCCCTCTAAGTACACATTCTTTCCTCATGGACTCTAGCAGAGATACTGCCTATCTAGAAATTTTAATGAACATAACTTCAGATTGTTTTTAAAAATCAGAAAAGTGAAAGTGTTAGTTGCTTAGTCATGTCCAACTCTTTGTGACCCCATGGACTGTAGCCCACCAGGCTCCTCAGTCCATGGAATTCTCCAGGTAAGAATACTGGAGTGAGTATCCATTCCCTTCTCCAGGGGATCTTCCAAACCCAGGAACTGAACCTGCGTCTCCTGCATTGCAGATAGATTTTTACCATCTAAGCTACCAGTGAAGCCCCCTTAAAAATCAGAACCACTTTACAATATTATGAAAGAGTTACAAAATGCTAGTATCACAGGGCATTTCATTATATCCTGTTTTAAAGTATATTTAGAAGGAATATTTGGCTCATCATATAAGAAAAGTTATTAATATAAAAGTCAAAATGTGATATCTATGCTATTTCATCTATTTCTGATAATGTTTAAACAAAGCTTCTCTTCTGAGAGTTTTTTTTAATAATAGTGACAAAGAAATGTGCTATCTCACAAGTGAGTGTGAGCTCACTTGTTAGAGTTCAAGCCATTCTGCTCCTTCCTTCTACTAACTGTATATTTTGAATCCGTCCTGATCCACCTGTGATGCCCTATAGTAACCTAAGTTCCTCTGAAGTCTGCAACCAACTTATCTGATGTCTCTTTCTCTTCACTGTGCTAAAGCACTTCATTTCTTTTTAGCCCAAACTAATTTCCTTCTCGCTTTCCATCAAGGTGCCTTACCAAGAACTACTCTGACCAGATGAAGAATGAAATAAAATGAAGAAACACAAGCTAGAAGACGTAAATGAAAAAATCACAGAAAAGAAGGGAAAGAAGACAGAGTAGAAGATAAATACACTATCTTGTAACCATTTCATTTAGTTGCCTACAATTTCCAGACATAGCCCTTGTTGTCAATTACAGGGGAAACTTGAAATCTTCAAAACTCCTGTATTCCTTTCCAATGACCCTTTACTAGTTAATGGCTATAAGTAGTTTCATTGAAGATAGAAAAAGAAATATGGTGAAGGAAAAGAGGAAGATATATGTAAAAACATGACTTATCAGTAAGGGGCATACACACATAGATGATACTGATTTTGGAGCAAAAAAAACAGAACAGGTATGAGTTTGGACCCTTCATTTGATTACCTAGTACAACCTCTTTCCATCTCATGTTGAATGTTCTCATCTGACTCAATATCACCAGCAGTTAAAATATACTTGATATTCTATTTTGCTTCTTTGTCTAATCTGATTGGTAATTCTTTATAGTTTCTTACTTGCTTCAAATACTTTCATGCTTGATTTCCGTGTTTCAAACATAATTCTTTCAAGCCTATGTCTAATCATTTCCTTATCTGTTTCTAAGGCCTGTTGTTTTTACCAGGTTTTGTTGGGTTTTTCTTATATGCTTACTTCTTCTTTACTTTGAACTGCTTATGGAAATGTCTGAAGGTTGGGATTAGAATGGGTTTCTTCCAGGACGGTTTGTATTTGCTCTAACAAACTGCTGAGGCACTACAAGTTTATAATCACTTGAATTTATTTTTGGCCTGAAGTTTTCTGGACATCACAAATGTAATGTGATTTTGTGCTACAAATCTATGTAGGGCCAATTCACAGTTCCAAGTTCAAAATGGCATAGTTTTCCCAATCTGTTCAAAACCAAGGTTTGAGCCAGTTGATTAGTCTGACAGTTGCCTGGGAGGTAGTTATTACTATTCCATCATGTTGTTGAGAATAAAGACCTTCGGGGGGCGGGGGGGTCCAAATTTTACATGAGTATGATTTCCAAATAGACTTCCCATTGTGAGAAGCCCTGGGTTTTTCTCTTGTTCTCTGTATCCTATGAGGGCATATAAAGTCCAAGTTCATTCTATGTTGTAAATGTTCTCAAGTTGAAAGCCAGCTCTGGGCTCAGTTTACTTCTCGAATTGTCTGTTTTTACATGGTCACCAGTTTAAAATTCATCACTCTTTTAAGTACATCCATGCTCTTTAGATGTTTTGTTTCCCATAAGTTTTGGTTATTTTCAATGGGATTCAAATATTTAGATTACCACAGCTCCAAAAATAGAGATATAGGAGGGGTATTATCATAACTCTGGACTCTGAAAAGACTTTTTTAAATGAGTGTCTTTTTAAACAGCACAACACTGAGTAACTAGTCAATTTCTTTGAATGCAGCTGCATATTTTAAATAGCAAAAATATTCTTCATATGAGTATTTCTTATGCTGGGAAACACTAAGGGCATAAAGTTTTACACATAGCTTTCTGAAGGATGTCCTCTAAGGAGACAGGAAAGTTAGCCATGAATGTTGTTTCAAGGAAGCAAAGTTCTGTATTCTGGATAATTAGCCCCTCAGTATGCTTTGCAATAAAACCAATTTTGATTTACTAAGTTTGAAAACATTGAATACTACATTACCTATATGATATTATCCTGGAGATTAATAAAATACATTACCATAAAAAGGCTGAAAAGACTTCTAAAATAGAGAAATCTTATTTTTGTGAAACTGATTTGAAGCTGAAATTTTTCCTTTTTTCTAGAAGAGAGGAAACTAGCATGCCATATAAAATATTTTGTGAACCTTGCCTTAAGATACGCTCCAGTGTGTTATATGCCAAAGATAAAGAATTTTCATAACAGAATACATAATACCTCCCTTATATGATTTTTATCAATAAATTATTAGCTGCAAATGAATGACAGAGAAATAAAGATTAAAAGTTTCTAACAAGACTCAGAATAGCAGGCATTCCGTCCTTCCTCATTCCTTCTTAGATTAGCTTTTTCATTTACCTTCTTGGACAGTATACTCTCCCATTTCCCACTGCTTTACTGGCTGACCATTCCCAGGGGCTTGACTGCAAGTTTCTTCTCACCTACTCAGGGTCCTAATGGTTAGTGCTTAGGTATCTTCTCTATTTACACTCATGACAATGGTGATCTTATCTGGTCTTAAAACCTAATATGTTTATGCCGAGATTCCCAAATTTATATCTCCAACCCAGACTTCTTTCTTCAACCCCAACTGCAAATATGTAGCTGTCCACTTGACATCTTCACTTGGATGTTTCAGACTCAGTCCTCCCAAAACTGAATTTCTGAACCCCAAATCTGCTCTTCCTATATCCTTTGCTATCTTGCTTAATGTCCTTTGTTCCAGACGCCAAAATCTTGAAGGTATCATATTTGCATTCTCTCTTTTCTAACCATGTAAATCCAATCCACCAACAAATTCTATTGATTCTACCTTTAAGGTATATCCAGAATAAACCCTTTCTCCTCCTCCAATGCTCCATTCTTGATCCAGGGCACCATCAACTCTTACCTAGATTATTAATAGTTCCTCACTAATCTTCAACCTCCAATCATCCTTCCTTGCCCACTGTATCAGTCAGGTTCCTCTAGAGAACAGAACCAATAGGAAGCTGACAGATATGATATACACAGACACACACACACACACACATATATATATAGATATAGAGAGAGATACAAAAAGAGAGAAGAAGTTATTATAAGGAATTAGTTCATGCAATTATGAAAGCTGACAAGTCCCAAGGTTTGCTTTCAATAATCTGAAGACCCAGGAAAGCCAATGGTATATTTTCAGTCCAAGTTCAAAGGCCTAAAAACTAGGAAAGCCAATAAAGTAGTTCCAGTCTAAAGACAGGTCAGCAGGCTCGAGACTCTAAAAGATCTGATATTTCAGTTCATTTTTCAAAGCAGGAAAAAAGCCCAATGCCCCTGCTCAAAGACAAGCATTAGAAATTCCATCTTATTTGGAAGGTAAGTTAGTCTTTTGTTCTACCCAGGCTTTCAACTAATTGAATGTGGCCCACCCACATTAGAGAAGATAATCTGCTTTACTCAGTCTATTGATTTAAATGTCAAATTCATCCTAAAATAACATTGATGTGAACTGAAGTGAAGTCACTCAGTCATGTGTGACTCTTTTCGACCCCATGGACTGTAGGCCACCAGACTCCTGCATCCATGGGATTTCCTAGGCAACAATACTGGAGTGGGCTGCCATTTCCTTCTCCAAGGGATCTTCCCAACCCAGGGATCGAACCCGGGTCTCCTTCATTGCAGGCAGACACTTTAACCTCTGAGTCACCAGGGAAGCCCAAAATAACTTTGAAGAGACTCTCAAAATAATGTTTGACTAAATGGGTACCCATGGCTCATTTACATTAACACATAAAATTAACCATTATACCCAATATAATCAATGTTCATTATAACACAGATTGTTCTATTAAAACAAAATCTGTATCTTGTCATGCCTCAACTTCTTCATTGGCTTCCCATCTCTTTATAATCATTTACAAGGCCCTCTCCAGTATGCACGCCTTATTCTTCACTTCCTCTCTTTCTTCAATTTCTGATGCTCATTTAGCTCTTGAGTATCATTCTAGTTTTCCTGCTCCCCACTCAGGGTCTTTACACTTCTGTTCCTTCTGCCTGGATTGCTCGTGCTCTCAGATATCTATCTGAATCAATCATTCCCATCAATTCTTTGCTTCAGTATTTTCCTCTCAGTAAGATTTTCCCTGGCCATGCTATCCAAAATTTAGGCTCTGCATTCCATACTCCTTATCATCGTCACTGCTTGAAATTTTTCTCCATTGTGTTTATCACCATGAAACTCACTGAATTTTATCATTTATTTTATTTTCTTGATATGTCACTAGAAGATAAGCTCCATAAGGGCAGAGAAGTTTGTCTGCTTTATGCATATCATATTCCTGGTGCCTAGAAAATTCTTGAAGCACAGAAAATGTTTACTAAATATTTTTAAATGAATGCAGGCTCTCCATCTTCATATATGTTTCACTATGAATAAATTTAAATCTGACATTTTTTCTCACTTTAAATAACAAGTTTTCTGACTAAAAACAGAGAGGCTGCAAAAGCACCTGTAGGTTGAATTTCTCAAATAGGAGCTCCTGCTCTGTTTATGTTCTGAGATAAGTACTCAATGGAAGCCTTGCAATTTTTTTTTATAGGAAATGACTAGAAAATACTTCTCACTTCAACTGGAACTGAAAACACTAAGTTTGGAATCTCAAAATATCTCTTATAGTGTTAAAGAGGCTTTGCCATGTTAATTTTTCTCAACTCCTCGATCACCATTATTTTTCTAATATACATGAAAATCAATTGTAGAGCAGTGATAGACAGAGTAGATTCTCCATTTAAGAGGAAAATGATCAATTTGAACCTTACCCCAAAAGTTCAGACCCAACATGGAGATATGTCATGTAGGTCTAATTATTAAGTGATCAATAATGCTGGTTCCTTAGAGAGGTATGTGAAATTCCTTCTCCATTCAGTCCACTGGGTAACATTTAAGAATAATAGCTTATCACTGAGGAAAGTTTGCTCATCTTTTGCTTTTTTACTTAAGTTGTCCTTCCACAGAGGCCCAGCACATGGGATTAATTTCTTAATAATCCAAATTATCTAGAATTAAAATAGTGTATCTTAGTCATTCCTAACCCAGACATTTTAGTTACCTGTGATTTTAACTAAGTCAGGTTTCAAAAAGTCCACAAGGCAGGAAAAATGAATATCTACCTCTTTGCCTACTTTGCAACAGTTACTAGGCTAGGCGTGTGTGTGTGTGTGTGTGAGAGATTCCTCATAATGGACTCTGAGATGGGCAATGTTACCCCATTTCCACAGGTGAAGTAATTTGACTGAGGCTAAACTCTTTGACTGTGTATATCACAACAAAATGTGGGAAATTTTAGAGAGACAGGAATACCAGACCACCTTACCTGCCTCCCACAAAACCTGTATGCAGTTCAAGAAGCAACAGTTTGCACCAGGCATGGAACAGTGGTCTGGGTTCAAATTGGGAAAAGAATGTGTCAAGGCTGTATATTGTCATGCTGCTTATTTAATTTACATGCAGAGTACATCATGCGAAATGCCGGGCTGGAGGAAGCACAAGCTGGAATCATAATTTGCCAGAAGAATTATCAATAACCTCAGATATGCAGATGACACCACCCTTATGACAGAAAACAAAGGGGAATTAAAGAGCCTCTTGATGAAGGTAATAGCGAAGAGTGAAAAAGCTGACTTAAAACTCAACATTCAAAAAACAAATATCATGACGTCCAGTTCCATCACTTCATGGCAAATAGATGCAGAAACAATGCAAAAAGTGAGAGTCTTTATTTTCTTGGGCTCCAAAATTACCATGGACAGTGACTGCAGTCATGAAATTAAGATGCTTGCTCCTTGGAAGAAAAGCTATGACCAACCTAGGCAGCATATCAAAAGGCAGAGACATTAGTTTACCAACAAAAGTCCGTATAGTCAAACCTATGGTTTTTCCAATGGTCATGTACACATGTGAGAGCTCAACAATAAAAAAGGCTGAGAGCTGAAGAACTGATGCCTTTGAACTGTGGCTCTGGAGAAGACTCTTGAGAGTCCCTTGGATAGCAAGGAGATCAAACCAGTCACTCCTAAGGGAAATCAACCCTAAATATTCATTGGAAGGACTGATGCTGAAGCTGAAACTCCAATACTTAGAGCCGACTCATTGGGAAAGACCCTGATGCTGGGAAAGATTGAAGGCAAGAGGAGAAGGGAATGACAGAGGACGAGATGGTTGGATGGCATCACAGACTCAATGGACATAAATTTGAACAAACTCCAGGAGATGGTGAAGGACAGGGAAGCATGGTGTGTTGCAGCCCGTGGAGTCTCTAAGAGTTGGACATGACTGAGAGACTGGACAACAGCAACAATTATAGCTAATATATGTAAAAAGATTATAAGCATTTCTAATTAAATGTGACTTTTCTTGCTATGTTGTTTTCACATAAGATTTATGAGATTTATGGCAAACAAGTGTAAGACTATCTCTGTCAGTGACCTTAAGGTGAACCTTTCCTTTCATATCCCATGAATTTGGAAGGATTCATGGAGCTGCATAAGATGAGAGCAGCTGTGTCTTTTCTCAGCTGATTGTACAGCCTTCAGTTTTCCCCAAACCTGTGGAAATTAATAATCATATGGAATTTGGAATAGGAAACTTCAATTTAAGTTTGAAATCTATTATTAACACAGCAGCCAGAATAATCTTTTTAAAATATAAGAAGTTCCACTGCTCAAATCTCTTGGGTAGAAGCAGCAGCCCTTACAGTATTCTTCAAGGCTCCACATGATCTATTAACTTCTCCAATTCAATCTCCCTTCATTCTCCCTCTTGCTCACCCTTGCTCCTCAGACTTCCCCTACCATGCATGCACATCCACCTTTTACTCATTCATTTTCACTCATTCCTCTATCTGGAACGCTCTTCCCCAAGTAACCACGTGGCTCACTTCAGCACTTTCTTCAGGACTTTACAAGAATGTAAGCTCGAAAGAATCTCCATAGTACTCGATTTTGGCCATGTTCACCATCACCCAGTGTATCTACCATCTCCTACCACTTCCACACCTGGCACCTCTATCCCACACCCAGCACTTCTTACCCTTTTTCCTTGCTGTAATTCAACATGTTATATATTTATGTGTTTATATTGGTTATTACCTGTCTTTTCCCTCCCCACATTGAAATGTGAAATTTATAAAGGCAAGGATGTTGTGTGTTTTGTTACTGTTATACATGAACATTTATACCCGAACAGAGTGTGTGTGTGTGCTAAGTTGCTTCAGTCGTGTCCGACTCTTTGCGACGCTATGGACTGTAACCTGCCAGGCTCCTCTGTCCATGGGGATTCACTAGGCAAGAATACTGGAATGGATTGCCATGCCCTCCTCCTGGTGATAAAACTTGAGTCTCTTATGTCTTCTGAATTGGCAGGAGGGTTCTTTACCACTAGCGCCACCTGGGAAGCCTGTAATAGACATTCCACAATTACTGGTTTTTTCAATCAATGAATCTGAAACTAGATGATGCAGCATTTTCCTGACTTTTGAAAACAATCAATTTGGTTCCAGTCAGTCCATGTACATAAGCTCATAGAATAT
>SJYT01023827.1:12709-92703 GCA_006410635.1 Cephalophus harveyi | reverse complement strand
ATCTCATCCTCGGTCGTCCCCTTCTCCTCCTGCCCCCAATCCCTCCCAGCATCAGAGTCTTTTCCAATGAGTCAACTCTTCGCATGAGGTGGCCAAAGTATTGGAGTTTCAGCTTTAGCATCAGTCCTTCCAAAGAACACCCAGGGCTGATCTCCTTTAGAATGGATTGGTTGGATCTCCTTGCAGTCCAAGGCACTCTCGAGTCTTCTCCAAGACCACAGTTCAAAAGCATCAATTCTTCGGTGCTCAGCTTTCTTTATAGCCCAACTCTCACATCCATATGTGACTATTAGAAAACCAGAACCTTGACTAGACGGACCTTTGTTGGCAAAGTAATGTCTCTGTTTTTTAATATGCTGTCTAAGTTAGTCATAACTTTCCTTCCAAGGAGTAAGCGTCTTTTAATTTCATGGCTGCAATCACAATCTGCAGTGATTTTAGAGCCCAGAAAAATAAAGTCAACCACTGTTTCCACTGTTTCCCCATCTATCTGCCATGAAGTGATGGGACTGGATGCCATGATCTTAGTTTTCTGAATGTTGAGCTTTAAGCCAACTTTTTCACTCTCCTCTTTCACTTTCACCAAGAGGCTCTTTAGTTCTTCACTTTCTGCCATAAGGGTGGTGTCGTCTGCATATCTGAGGTTACTGATATTTCTCCTGGCAATCCTGATTCCAGCTTGTGCTTCCTCTAGCCCAGTGTTTCTCATTATGTTCTCTGCATAAAAGTTAAATAAGCAGGGTGACAATATACAGCCTTGACATACTCTTTTTCCTATTTGGAACCAGTCTGTTGTTTCATGTCCAGTTCTAACTGTTGCTTCCTGATCTGCATTTAAAAGCCTCTAAAATGAACAGCATACAAACCACAATCCTCATTTACTAGGAGGCCTTGGCTGTGGAAGAAGAGAAGGAAAAACTGTAGAGAAAAGTTCTGTGGTTACGAAAACCTTTTCTAGAACTTTCACCTGTTTCTTTCTCTAAAATCAGCCCTTCCCAGTCACAGTATTGGCCCCACACCATAACACGAAATTTCATACAGAACCGTTCAGAATAAGAAGAAATATTCTCTCTTCTTATGACAGAAGAACTCAACATACAGAGAGAAATATATTGGAGCTCCTGTGAACTTATATTTGCTAAGAAGTAGCTAATTTATTGTCAATGTGTGGCCTCACGGTTCTATTTCATCTAAATATCTCTATATCACCTGAATTTCTCCATTTTTACTTATTTGCTTTCAGGGATAAACTGGTTTTCACTTTACCAAAAATATAATTTTTTTACAGTAAAATTTATTTATTGTGACTATACATAGTATGTTTACACAGCCTCAACATTAGTTTATAACCCTAAAGCTTTAGGAGGTGGTGTTGTCGTGTAAAGGTGGAAAATTCATTATCAACCTAATGTATATTTTCATATACATGACTGATGGCCACATGTAAGTAAATACCTGGATTTGAACCAGTAGGAGAAGATAGACAATTTAAGTAAATGTCAGGGAAATCTAATCTTTGTGAAAAAACATATTTCCATCAAGAACATAAATCACAGTATAAGTTTATGGACCAATAGATATTTCTAGACAGAAATGCAATTCCTTAGGCAATTAAACCTTTATTCCTTTTAGGGACAGTAATTCAGTGAATCAGCCATATTGCAACAATGGCCTGAATATCCCATTCCTCACCCTTGACTCTAATAATTCATTCTGTTTAGTTCCATTACCTGCATACATGTCAAATTTACTTTTGTACATGAAATTCCATGAAAAGTGAAGTTTATAGGCACTGACATTGTCTCATCTTCCTTTTACAAATACTAATAAAATAATTTAAATACTGACTCTGCTGAACTGGTCAAATTTTTATACTATGTCCTTGTATGGGTATTTGAAGCTATATATACATCGAATCACAAGCTGGAAACAAGACTGCTGGAAGAAATATAGCAACCTCAGATATGTAAATGCTATCACTCTAATGCCAGAAAACAAAGAGGAACTAAAGAGCCTTCTGATGAGGGTGAAAGAGGAGAGTGAAAAAGTTGGCTTAAAACTCAATATTCAAAAAACGAAGATCATGGCATCGACTCACATCACTTCATGGCAAATAGATGGGGGAAAAGTGGAAGCAGTGACAAATTTTATTTTCTTGCACTCCAAAATCACTACAGAGTGTGACGTCAGCCATTAAATTAAAAGACTCTTGCATCTTGGAAGGAAAGCCATGACAAATCTAGACAGTGTATGAAAAAGCAGAGACATTACTTTGCCAACAAAGTTCCATCTAGTCAAAGCTATGGTTCTTCCAGTGGTCCTGTGTGGATGTGAGAGTTGGACCATAAAGAAGGCTGAGCACCAAAGAACTGATGCTTTTGAACTGTGGTGTTGGAGAAGACTCTTGAGAGTCCCTTGAACTGCAAGGAGACCAAACCAGTCAATCCTAAAGGAAATCAGTCCTGAATATTCATTGGATGGACTGATGCTGAAGCTGAAGCCCCAATACCTGATACTAAGAGCCAACTCATTGGAAAAGACCTTGATGCTGGGAAGACTGAAGGCAAAAGGAGAAGACAGCAGCAAAGGATGAGATAATTAGATTGCATCACCAGCTCAGTGGTGATGAATCTGAGGAAACTCCAGGAGATGGTGAAGGACAGGAAAGCCTGGAGTGCTGCAGTCCACAGGGTCTTGAAGAGTCAGACACAACTTAACAACTGAACAACAATATACATCATTATTAATAATTGTGATCAAGCAACAAGTATAGCAGAGCATTTTGGCTTTGCCACATGATATGGAGGATCTTAGTTCCCTGATGAGAGATGGAACCCGTTTCCCCTAGAGTGGAAGCATGGGGTCTTAACACTGGACTGCCTGGGAAGTCCCAAGTATAGCATCTTTAATGCTATCTTATATAAATTCTTTGGGATGGACTAAGTTTTAAAATATTTTGTTTATTCACATTTTTTGAAACTTTCAGAACTTTAATGATTCATGTAAAAAAATATCATTAAAGAATCACTAAAGTGATTTTTCTAATTATTGCACCAGGTCTTAAAATAGTAATTACAAATTCATAAGAAGAGTTACCACCGAGCAAGGACACACACATCATCACACTGAGAGATTATTTAGCCTTTTTGCACTCTCTTTTATGCTACCAATGACCTTGCAAGGTAAGTGTGAGTTCAGTCTATTTGGCAAGTGAGCCTGTTGCAAACATGATTAAACCTGCTAACCAAAAGAAATTTATATTTTTAAGAATCTATTTTGCTTCTTTTCAGAAACCATCATTTGGATTCTGTAGGTTTTATGAGTTACTAATAAAACAGTTTATCCTTCCTTCTCTCTAGCTCTCCCTGCCTTAGATAACAATATCTCAAGTTTAACTAACTAATGTAGCAATAATTTTTATTCATGCACTGCTTTGCACATAGAATATATTCACAACTAATAAGTAACATGTATTCATAAGTAATTACTGAGAAATTACTTGATAATTATTAAATAAATTATATATGTTATCTTAGTATTTCAGGACATAACTGATAATTCATAATACACTTCCTTCTATAACTGTTTAGTTCTGATATTTGTACTAGAAGCCAAAATCCTTTAAATTATGTGGGATGCTTCTCCTCTTATGGTTATTTTATGGGGAAAATATCATCATCTGTAAGGTTTTCTGAATGCCTAAAATGAGTTTTAGAAAATTCAACCTGGTCCCTGACCTTTGAGAATTTACAAAAGAAGGCAATATGACTCACTTTCTAGTCACTGTACATATATCACTGAATTGTGTAATGAAGAATTAAAGACACGAAAGAAAACTCATAGTACCATGCTCTGGGTCACTGTTCTCTAATTCTAAGAGAAACTCAGACCCTTAGAGTCACTTTAATTTGACAATAGACATAATTCCAACTACCTTACTTCATCCCCCTCACTGTTCCATTTTCCTCTCTTCTCCCTCATATATTCCTCTGGGATCTTTCATCCTTACCTCCCTGCCTCTTTTGGCATCTACAGTACCTCCACCTAAACTCAAGTCTTCATTCTGTTTCTCCTGCCCACAGTATTGTTCTGCTCAGTGGCTCCAGTCTCGTCTTCCCTCTCGTAGGCTTCACCAAGGGTGTGTGTGTATGCTCAGTTGTTCAGTCAGGTCCAACTCTTTATGACCCCGTGGACTGTAGCCTGCCAGGCTCCTCTGTCCATGGAATTTTCCATGGCAAGAATACTGGCGTGAGTTACCATGCCCTCCTCCATAGGATCTTCCCAACCCACATCAAACCCACATCTCGTGTCTCCTGTATTGGCAGAAGGATTCTTTACCACTGCCCCACCTGGGAAGCCTTCATCAAAGATGTCCTTCCATAAAGCTAATGGACTTATATTACTTTTCAACTTAAACCTTTAAAGAATTTCTAATTAACTGAAGAACTGAGAAAGACCTCTTTAGCATGGCACACAAGGCCCTTTATTTGCTGGCTTCCACTGCCTAGAAACCCAGTGTAGGAAAGCAACTGAGGTAGCTGAGAGCCTCTCAGTAGGCATGATTACAAGTACTGCCCAGTCAGAGGCTTTGCACAGAGGTCTAACGTGGTGGTCTTCAGAGACTCCAGGATATCTAGTCTTTTTGGACCTCTGAGAAGGCAAAGAGCCAGCAGGATCAGGAAAAGCTGTACTTTCTTAGCCCAACATTTTGCTTGAGTTGACAGAATTGACTGAATGTTTTGTTATTTTCAAAGTATAAACTTCTATTAAGCATAAATTCAGGAGGGTTTTTTTTTTTTTTTTTAGTCTGAAATACAGTTACTTTCACTGATTTAATAGGAAAAAATATTGCCCTACAAGCATTTTGAAAATTGTACTCTAATACCTGAAATTGATAACCTGAGTTTTCTTAAGCTTTTACTGAAAATTTATTAGAAAGATTTTTAAATATTTTATTACAAATGGTTTAATATAAGTAATTTTCAAATGACAGCACAGAACACTAAAACCTCAGAAATAATTTGAGTCAAATCAGAAGTAAACAAAAAATACCTGGTTCAGTTCAGTTCAGTTCAGTCACTCAAGTCGTGTCCGACTCTTTGTGAGCCCATGAACTGCAGCATGCCAGGTCTCCCTGTCCATCACCAACTCCCAGAGTCCACCAAAACCCATGTCCATCGAGTCAGTGATGTCATCCAACCATCTCATCCTCTGTAGTCCCCTTCTTCTCCTGCCCTCAATCTTTCCTAGCATCAGGGTCTTTTCCAATGAGTCAGCTCTTCACATTGCTGAGTTTTCCATATTTGCTGGCATATTGAGTGCAACATTTTCACAGCATCATCTTTCAGGATTTGAAATAGCTCCACTGGAATTCCATCACCTCCACTAGCTTTGTTCGTAGTGATGCTTCCTAAGGCCCACTTGACTTCACATTCCAGGATGTCTGGCTCTAGGTGAGTGATCACACCATCGTGATTATCTTGGTCATGAAGATCTTTTTTGTACAGTTCATCTGTGTATTCTTGTCACCTCTTCTTAATATCTTCTGCTTCTGTTAGGTCGATACCATTTCTGTCCTTTATCGAGCTCATCTTTGCCTCAAATGTTCCCTTGGTATCTCTAATTTTCTTGAAGAGATCTCTAGTCTTTCCCATTCTACAACTGTTCTATTATTCTCCAAGATAATAGTGCAATGCCATTTCTTATATGCTACTGTTTAAGTATACAGTTATAGGAAAGATGGAACTCAGAATGTGATTTTCTGAATATTCTCCATTATTCTAGCATATGCCATTTATTTAATTTTTCAATTACTTTGCCATATTTTCAAGGCAGATATGTTAACTGTATAATTTTCAAGGACTGAAAAATAGGTTTAAAAAGATACGTGGCAGCTCCATCTTCTTTTTAGTCACATATCAGGCAGCCTGAGGGCATTTACTACCCTATGTGTAAATGTATATGGAGTCATAATGGATTTATGACTTAAACTTTATGGAAATTCTACTGAAGAATTAAATAGAAATCAGATTCTCCTCATCATGTGAGCAGAGAGCTAAGGTGCTCCATAGCTTCCCACTGGAGTTTTCTCTGATTTTGCTAGTTCTTCACTCTGTACCATGATGGAGTCTGTATCACACTTACAGTATAACCATAACTCTTTACAGTAAACAACCATATTAGGCACAGAAAAGACATTGTATTAATATATATAAAATCACAGGAGACTTGTTCCTGGCAGATGGTGGGAGCATCCACGCTTCCCTATCAGGAATCTTCGGCTACAAAGGGCAGAATAACAGAGTAAAAGCGGTTCAACAACAGCGGTTTACTGTCATATAAAAGTCTGGTAGTAGGTTTCGGGGAAAATGCAGCAGCTTCAAAGAGCCTATCAGAGACTTAAACTTCCAAGCTTGTCCTCGTTATTCTCTACCATCCATAGAACGTGTCCAGTGTTTCTCTTCAGGGTTGCAAAACTGATGTTATGCTTCTAACTACAACCATCATGTTCACACATGACAAAATGCAGAAAGAGAGGAGCAGTTCTCTCTCTCTCTCGGCGTAAATTAAGGCCAAATATGGACTTCCCTGGTGGCTCAGATGGTAAAGAATCTACCAATGCTGAGACCTGGGTTCGATCCCTGGGTCAGGAAGATTCCCTGGAGAAGGGAATGGCAGCCCACTCCAGTATTTTCACCCAGAGAATCCCATGGACAGAGGAGCCTGGTGGGCTACAGTCTATGGGGTCGCACAAAATCAGACGTGACTGAGCGACTAATACTTTCACTTTCACTTTTCAAGTTCAAATATTACATGTTGGATTTACAACGGATGAAACTGGGAGAGTCTCCTATGGTCTAACTACATGTCCCCTCCCCACACTGTTCCGATGGATAAGATCCCATACACAACCTTCCTTATCAAGGTGACCCGTGCAGTTCCTGTTTATCCTTGAGTAGCAGGTTTCAGTTTCCTGAAAGCCCATGAATTATTCAAGCAAGTCAATCACAGCCTCCCACAAGGACCAGAGGGCACCTCATCCTTTTGCTGCAAAGCCTCCCTCCCACAGCCCTTGATTGTTCACCCTGCTCCCAAGTACAATCCCCGGGTGGCCCGGTATGACACCATGTTCTTCTCTGCTCCGTGTTTGTGACTAGTAAACTGCCATCAGACTTACCTGTCCAGTGTGAGATGTCACATGTTCAGCTCATCTCATAGCCCTAGGGTGGGAATCCCTCCCAGGTGGGAATCCCTCCCTCTCTCATCAAAGGAGTGAATTAAAGGTAATGAAAACAATCACTGAAGAAAATATTTTCCTGAGTTTCCTCAGAAACCCCTTAGGTTTCCTTATGGCTCATCCACCAGAAATCAATCACATGGCCATCCCTGAATTAATAACTGGCAAAGAGGACTGTAATGATTACAGTTGGCCTAGACTGGTGAGGCACCCCAGTGGCAAAGACTCCACCTGCCAAAGCAGGAGATGCAGATTCGATCCCTGGACTGGGAAGATCCCCTGGAGAAGGAAATGGCAACCCACTCCAGTATCCTTGCCTGGGAAATCCCATGAACACAGGAGCCTGGCAGGCTACAGTCCATGGGGTCACAAAAGAGCCAGACACAACTGAGCAATTAAACAACGACAACAGTGAGGCACCACACTCTGCAGACCGCCTTCTCTGCCTAACGTCAGGACAAAAACTGGGCTTCTGTTAGCTGGGGAAAAGAGCCAAATGGGCGAGGAGGCAGTCACTGCATGAACAAAAATGTCTTGTTAAAACCCTCTGGCCACCTTCGGTATTATTAGGAGTGTCTCTGCAAAGAGCAGCACTACCAGGTCTGTTTCTAAACAGGTACTTCTTATTCTGCCCATCACTGTAATGGGCGCAGGTCATAAGGTTAACAAGGGATGTAAAGGACGATGACCAATAACAATGCAGTCTGCTCACATTCGATACAGCCAACCTTTACGTGCAGCACATAGTGCTACCCACTTCCTACAGGTGGAGGGCTAAAGCCTGGAGTTCAAGGATACCGCATGCTAACTGGTGAATTTAGGATTCAAATGTGGCTTTATCTAACCACAAAGCTCACGCTCCCTTGTTACTACACAATTCAACCTGGCCGGGGCATGGCTCTCGAAGCCACAGGAAGCTGCTAAAGCTAAGAGAATAAGCTGCTGACACCACAGAGTTTGCATGATGGGCTTGAGTTCTGAGTAAGTGAGGACTGGGGACTTTTTTGGCATGAGGAAATAGGACCCACAGAAGCAAAGGGAGTTTTCCTACATAGATGCATTGGGTTTCCAGTCAGCTCTCAGTCATCTAGAAACTGATTAAACAGCCTAAGGATTCAGGTTTACCTCA
Source organism: Cephalophus harveyi (assembly GCA_006410635.1). Taxonomy (NCBI): domain Eukaryota; kingdom Metazoa; phylum Chordata; class Mammalia; order Artiodactyla; family Bovidae; genus Cephalophus; species Cephalophus harveyi. The sequence continues at coordinate 84,337 of SJYT01023827.1, read as the reverse complement.
ACCTCCTTCCCCACTTGAGTCTTATATTTTAATCACCCCTAAATAGAAGGGAAGCAAATAAAAAAATGATATTCAATCAGTCATATTTGTGCTTAATTAACATATTTGATGAACCTTTCCCGAGGGAGGTCTAATGTAAGGGCTTTGAGGACTTCTATGGATTCTAAATCATAACTTTTTTGAGAGCACATGTAATTTATTTTTTCTAATTCAACAATCCAGGTCTTTTGTTCCAGCTTTTCAACTCACTCCTATTCAAAGCTTTTATTTGAATCTATTTCATAATAAAATTAGGAAGGTAAACTAGAGAGTAAAAAAGTAAGCATAGTTTCATAGTCAAACTAAAAGAAGCATTATTTATTTTTTAAAAAAAGACGAACCTGAGCATGGTAGGCTGAACAGGGGCCCCCAAAGACACCCATGTCCTAATCCCTGGAGCGGTGAATGGTACTTCATACAGCTAGTATGTGATTGCTAAAATCTAGTACATTAAGGTTCATGAAGGTTAAATAAAATATTAATCTAATGAGAAATTGTATTGTGCTAAGTGGAAATACACATGACTATTCCTGCCATCTTTCTTTCCTCCCATCCTCTTCTCTCCAGCTCCTTGCAGCCTTTCATGTACCGTGAACCTCTGTGATTTCCAGTGATGCTGCTGACCATCTGAAGGGACCCAATGACAAGGTGAGCAGAGAAGTGGCAGTGTCCAAGTGTTTGCCATTGAGTGTTTTCACTGAAAACACAACCCTCTGGGGAAAATCCTATTTTAATAAACACAGTCTTAACATAAGATCCCATTTCATGACGTGATTCCCATATCCTGGCCAGTGGCCCAAATTAGGATTTGCTATCTGGTTTAACAAATTCTATTAAGAAAAAAATGTTATAGATAGACAGATCCCCAACTGTCCATGCTGAAGTCAGCCAATTTGACAATCACTTTGTCATTTTCATTCCATATTTATACTTTCAATTGTAACTAAATGTGTCCACCAAGATTTCAGTGGAGATAAGAACAGGCAAAGTGGAAAGAAAATGGTTCTGGGGTCATTCTGAGCCTGATTTAGATCCAAGTTCAGCACTTTTGAACTCTATGACCCTGGGTAAGGTTCCAGGACTTGATTTCCTCTTTTTAAAATAGAGATTATAATAGTGTTACTATTCCAGATCGCTGCAAGGGTTAGAATTAGTGTAAAGTATCAAGGTTCTAGGGCTTGATTTCCTCTTTTTAAAATGGAGATAATAAGTTTCAGATGGAACTATTATTTCAGATGGCCACAAGGGTTAGCAAGGAAGACAATAATGTATCTATCTGGCATATAAAAAATAAACTTTTTGACAATATACTATTGTCATTATAGGGAGTTTTCTAAGGTCTGGAGAGGACACTAAGAGATAAATTTGATTGTGAAGGACAATTGGGTAGACAGCCAACAAGTGAAAATAAAACTAGAGATAGTTCTCCTGCTGAGAGATATTCATCTAAATTAAAACCAAAATTAGCAAAGCATTCATGGGACTCTCTCAAGTTTGTTATGATACAAAGTCCCTAACATCTATAGAACTGGAAGACTATGTCAATAAATCCTGGCTTTTCCAAGTTGGCTAGAAAAGAACTTGCTCTGCATCCACAGAATTTACATGATGGGGTAGAAGCCCTGCACTGGGATTGAAGACTTTTAGTTCAAGCTCTGCCGGTGAGTTATGATGGAGTATGACAGACAATTTCCCAAGACAGAAAGTAAAAAGACAAGTTAAATCACTTGCACAGGGGTACAGGTATCAGAATTAGTTTGACTATAAAAAAAAGAAAACCCGAAGTAATCTTCGTTTAAGCAAAAGAAAAGAGGGTTGGTTACTGTCCAGAGCTGCTTGCTGATTCCACAGTCATCACCCCTTCCATTTTTGTGCTTTCTCTATTTCATTCTCAAGATTGTCCATGGTTCAGGCTGTCTACTGGAGAGCCTACCATCACATTCACATTCCAAAGAGAAGAAAGGAAAAAAGGGGTATCTTCTGCTGAATCAGCAACCTATAAGAGCATACTGCTTCTCCAAATACTATTGGGGTATAATTACTAAGAAAAAGAGATGAAGAAATGTTTGACAGCAGTATAAGAAAGAGATAGGAAATAGGTCTAGAGTTTTTTTTTTAATCCATGTTGTAGTAGGGTGGTGGTTTTAAAATATGTCCAAAAATTATGTGACACTCCTGTCTTTCAAAAGTGGAGTTTAATTCCCTTTCCCTTGAGTGGGGGCAGTGCTTAGTGATTCTAATGAATAAGACTGTGATGAAAGTGGCTGTATTAGATTTCTAAGACTAAGTCATAAAAGGCATTATGGTGTGTTTCTCCCTCTCTTTCTCTCTGTTTTCTCAGGGCAAGAGCCAGCAATCATGTCATCAGGACACTCAAGGAAACTATGCATTGGTTCACAGGGCAAAAAGCTAAAACCTCCTGCCAACAGCTGTGGGAGTGAGCCATCTTGGAAGCAGATTCCTGAGCCTCAGTCAAGCCTTCAGAAAACTGCAGCTCCTGCCAATATCTTGACAGCAGCCTCATGAGAAGCTCTGAGCCAGAACCACTCAGCTAAACCATACCCTGATTCCTTACCCATCATAACTATACAAGATAAAAACCATTTGCCGTCTTAAGCCACTAATATTTGGGATAAGTATGCAACGAGTGATAACTAATACCAATGGCTAAAATATCCAGAGACCAAAGAGACCATGTCATTTTTGTAGTCATCACATATTTACTGAGTACCTACTATGGACCAAGTAGTGTTCTAGACGCTGGAGGTACATTCTAGAGATGATAAGCACACAGTTGGGTAAATAATATACGGGATGTCAAAAGGAAAAATAAATGCATGCTCTCAGTCAAAGCATTAAATGCAGATAACAGAGCCTACAGTTGTCTCAGCAAAGGAATTTATTGAGGGCTAATAGAAAGCTCATACAATATCCCCTAGAACTCTACTAGAAAGCTGACTTCTTAAGAGGCTGCTGCTGCTGTTACTGCTTCTGACATTTGCATCATGCTACCTTTGCCATCGTCGGGAAAGCTGCTTTTGCTCCTCTTAACCTAGGAACTCATGGCTTCTACTAACACTTGCATTAATATCATGAATGCCTATATTTGGCCTGTGTCACAGAGCTGGCTTCCGAATCAAAGCTTTCCATTGGTTTTGGTGGTATCTACTCTCCACTATCAAGAGAGGCCAGAAAATCCAGGTTTTTTAAAAATCGTACATTAGAAAAATTGGCATCTGTTTCGTATTCACAATATAAGCAACAATTAACATGAGGAGAAGATGTGCAAAATAGTTGGGGAAATCATAAATGACACACATTCACTATACAGAGGAAGAGGCTGGAGAGTGAGAGCTACTTTAGACAGTGTGATTGGGGAAAAATATCCCTGAGAGGGCAACATCTTGACGGGGACCTGAAGGAAATAAAGGAGGAAGTTCAAAGGCCTTGAGGAAAATAGCACGCTCGGTATCTGAGAAACAGAAAATAGACCAGTGTAACTAAAGCAGAGCAAGTGGGAGGGATGGGAGGAGGAAGAGAAGACAGAGGGGAAACTAACTGCGAGGCTAGGAAAATGGGGCCAATGTAAGCCAGTTCCTCCACCTTTCTATTTGCTAAAGTATAGGCTATTAAATCATAAGTTGAGGGTAGGAGAAATGGGACTTCCCAGGTGGCTCCATGGTAAAGAATCTTCCTGCCAATGCCGGAGACGCAAGTTCAATCCTTGGGTGGCGAAGATCTCCTAGAGAAGGATATTGCAACCCACTCCAGTACTCTTGCCTGGAGAATTCCATGGACAGAGGAGCCTGGTGGGCTATGCTCCATAGCCTCGCAAAGAGTCAGACATGACTGAGTGACTGAACATGCACACACACAATAGAAATTATTCCTTGAATTAAGCTTAGGATTTTCAGGACTTTTGTCTTTTGCCAGCTCTTTCCTCCACCTTAAAATAAGTATACATAAATACTGTTTGGTAGTTCAGTTGGTAAAGAATCTACCAGCAATGCAAGAATTAATTAAAGTGTTATTCACTAAGTTGTGTTCAGTTCTTTGCGATCCTGTGAACTGTAACCCACCAGGCTCATCTGTCCATGGGATTCTCCAGGCAAGAATACTGGAGTGGGTTGCTATTCCCTTCTTCAGGGGAATCTTCCCGACTCAGGGGTTGAACCTGGGTCTCCTGCATTGCAGGCAGGCAGATACTTTAGCATCTAAGCCATCTCCAATTCAATTCCTGGATAAGAAAGATATCCTGGAGAAGGGATAGGCTACCCCCTCCAGTATTTCTGGGTTTCCTTTGGCTCAGACAGTAGAGAATCTGCCAGCAGTGCAAAAGACCTGGGTTCAATTCCTGGGTTGGGAAGATCCCCTGGAGGAGGGCATGACAACCCACTCCAATATTCTTGCCTGGAGAATCCCCATGGACAAAGGAGTCTGGCGGGCTACAGTCCATCGGGTCACAGAGTCTGACAACTGAGCGACTAAGCATAGCACAGCATATACTGTCTACCTTAATTTGATTCCCAATTTTGTTCTTAAAGCTCTTTTTGTTGTTGTTGCTGTTGTTTTCTTTTTCTTTTTTCCTTTGCTGTATCACAGGCAAATGCTTGAAGTAAGTAGACAGTTGAACTGGGATGGAATACCAGATATCTATTTGCAGAAGATAACAAAAAGTCTCCAAGAGAAGAATTCATTCTTAGGGAAGAGTCAAAGTACACTAGTTAGAGTCAGAGAAAAACAGGCCAAGTGGGAGAAAAGAGAGACTTAAATACCACTTTGTCCTACACAGATTTTTCTTGATCAAAGCACCTAGGACTAAGTTGAATCCTGAGGGAAACAGCTATAATAAAAACAGTAAAGTACTCAAAGATCTGCACTGGTACAAAATGGCACCACGCTGGGTCCAGCAACTTATGCAACGTGAGCAAGGACAGGAATGAGCACTAAAAAGATACTGTCATAAAAAAAAACAGATGCTGGCAATGACCAAGAATAGGGCTCATTTTTAGCACACCATGTTAGAGCTGCCTTTTTGGATATCATAGAAAACAGAAGACAGATATGACAGCGCCCTAGTGTAGAAAAGGAAAAACTTGGCTTAATGTGAGGTATCAAACAGGATCAGTTTGAGTCAGAAATGTGATGTGTGAAAATTCAGTTCTACTTGTCAAAAAGTATTAAAACTGTTCGTTTTCATTGAATGGGAAAGAGTGAAGCCAGAAAAGTGACAACAATCCTCAGGCTTAAACAGGTTATATTAGAAGCATTCCTAAATACAAGAAGTTAGGGCAAATCCTTTGTTATATAATTGTATGTTTAAAACATTTTTGAGGGGAGAAGCTGCTGCTGCTGCTGCTGCTAAGTCGCTTCAGTCGTGTCCGACTCTGTGCGACCCCATAGATGGCAGCCCACCAGGCTCCCCGTCCCTGGGATTCTCCAGGCAAGAATACTGGAGTGGGTTGCCATTTCCTTCTCCAATGCATGAAAGTGAAAAGTGAAAGTGAAGTCGCTCAGTCATGTCTGACTGTTACCAACCGCATGGACTGCAGCCTACCAGGCTCTTCCGTCCATGGGATTTTCCAGGCAAGAGTACTGGAGTGGGTTGCCATTGCCTTCTCCGTGAGGGGAGAAGAGGCTAGTTTAAAAAGAAAACCCAGGAGTAAAGGTGGGGATTGGGTGGTATTATTAAAACCCTGTAGCCAATTTCAGTTGCCTTGCTTTGTCCTCAGAGGTAAGTTATTCAAGTTTCCAAATCTACTGAGAATGAGTAGAAAGACAAAGCCTCCATGAATAGCTGTTCATGTTGTACTTTGAATAAAGATCCCACTTCCAAGAGATATATTTCATATCGATTCCAGCATTTATATTTTATAACTCTTCTTGCCATAGTAAACACATTGCTTGAGGTAAGAGTTACCTTTTTCCAAATTTCATTTGTACATGAAATACAGAAGGACACAGAATGGATTGCCATTCCCTTCTCCAGAGGGTCTTCCCAGCCCAGGGACTGAGCCCTGGTCTCCTGCATTGCGGACAGATTCTTTATCACTTGAGCCACAGAAGGATAAACCAAAACCAAATAGCTATCAAGCTACCTTTATCCTCAGAAATGTTCCTTCAGGGTTTCTTTGTTTCAAGTCAGAGAATACATTAGGCTCAACTTCCCTGTTTCAGTTCAGGGCAACTTACAACAAAAATGAAAAGTTTATCTGAGATGGCCTCTTTAGTCTATCCAATAAGTTTCCATCAGAAAAACCTTCTTAACCAACCCTCACCTCTTCTATTACTCAAAGTATCAGGATACCCCCAGGCATCTCCAACAGGGACATTAGGAATCTAGCTAATCCTCTGAATCACAAGGGGCCAACTTTGCAAAGGCCACTACTTCCAAACATTCCATATTTCTTCTTTGATTCCATGTGAAACTTTAACTCCATAAAACACAATGCCTTTGTGAATCATGGGGTGGGAGACATAGGACCACTCATTATTTAGTACCTCTACCTTGGATCGTCAAGACATTGTGTCTGCTGCTCAGAAACATGCCATTTGAACACTGAACAAGCATGAGGTATGTTGACTTCATCAGGTCTGTGACATTACTTGGAGTATAGCCTGCTCTAAGGCCTTAGAATCAAAACTGTTAATTCAATTATGCCCTCCATCTACAACATCTTCAGGCACCAAAATGAAGCCACCATTCCAGATTATTATGCCCTTAATCATTCTGTGCTTTGTTTTTCTTACTCTTTCTCTGTCTTCCACAGAAGCACAATTCATAAGCAAATACAACAACTGAAACTCAAAGTTCTGACACTGTTCTCCAGTGAACTTTATCCACACCCTTCTTCCTAATTTATTGACTGTGTTACATCCATACTTTATGAAGGAGACCCAGGTTTGTTCCATGGGTCAGGAAGACCCTCTGGAGAAGGCAATGGCAATCCATGCCAGTATTGTTGCCTGGAGAATCCCATGGACAGAGCAACCTGGTGGGCTATAGTTCACGGGGTCACAATGGTTCGGACACAACTAAGCGACTTTTTCACATCCATACGTTATAAATTGGCCTCTTTAAAAAATTTTCCCCAGTTACACAGTTTTAGTATGTTATCTGTATTCTACTGAAACTCTCTCATTCCATCCTCCATGTAGAGGATAACTATATTAACTTTCATTCATATTTTCTATTTATCTTTCTGTGCTGTATTCTGAGTAATTACTTTAGATACATAATCCAGTTCCTTAATTCCTTCTTCTTAATTCTCTCAGCTACAGAATGGGAATATCTAGAGATCTCTTTAATAAAATTAGAGATATCAAGGGAACATTTCATGCAAAGATGGGCACAATAAAGGACAGAAATGGTATGGACCTAACAGAAGCAGAAGATATTAAGAAGAGGTGGTAAGAATACACAGAAGAACTATACAGAAAAGATCTTCACGACCTAGATAACCATGATGGTGTGATCACCATCCTAGAGCCAGACATCCTGGAATGTGAAGTCAAGTAGGCCTTATGAAGCATCACTACAAACAAAACTAGTAGAGGTGATGAAATTCCAGGTGAGCTTTCAAATCCTAAAAGAGGATGCTGTGAAAGTGCTGCACTCAATACGCCAGCAAATTTGGAAAACTCAGCAGTGGCCACAGGACTGGAAAAGATCGATTTCATTCCAATCCTGAAGAAAGGAAACGTCAAAGAATGCTCAAACTACTGCATAATTGCACTCATCTCACACACTATTAAAGTAATGCTTAAACTTCTCCAAGCCAGGTTTCAACAGTGTGTGAACCGTTAACTTCCAGATGTTCAAGGTGGATTTCAAAAAGGCAGAGAAACTAGAGATCAAATTGCCAACATCTACTGGATCATTGAAAAAGCAAGAGAGTACAAGAAAAACATCTACTTTTTCTTTACTGACTGTGCCAAAGCCTTTGACTGTGTGGACCACAACAAAATTCTTAAAGAGATGGGAATACCAAACCATCTGACCTGCCTCCTGAGAAATCTGTATGCAGGTCAGGAAGCAACAGTTAGTCTGAGATGGTTGGATGGCATCACCGACCCAATGGACATGAATTTGAATAAATTCTGGGAGTTGGCGATGGAGAATGAGGCCTGGCTTGCTACAGTCCATGGGGTTGCAAAAAGTCAGACATGACTGAGCAACTGAACTGAAGTCCAATCTCTGATTGAATCCATCATTGAGTTCAACATTGTGTATATTCTTTTTTATTTATTTACTTATTTTCTATTTTTGGCTCTGCTGCATCTTTGTTGCTGTACAAGCTTTCGCTAGTTCCGGTGAGCAGGGGAAACTACTCTCTAGTTGCAGTGCTCAGGCTTCTCATTAGGGTGGCTTCTCTTGTTGTGGAGTACAGTCTCTATGTGCATGAGCTTCAGTAGTTGTGGCTCCAAGGCTCTAGGGTACAGGCTCAGCAGTCGTGAAGCACAGGCTTAGTTCCCCCATAGCATGTGGGATCTTCCTGGACCAGGGATCAAACCAGTGTCCCCTGAATTGCAAGACAGATTCTTAACCATTGGACCACCAGGCAAGCCCTAACATTGTATATATTCTAATCTAGAATTTATATTTGTTTATTTTCCCAATGTTCCTGGTTAACTGATATTCTGTTATTATTTTTCCACTTGTATGATACATTATGTCTGTACTACATAGGATAAGCCTGGAGTTATGTTTCCCAAAATTTCCCTTCTCCATATAGTTTTGGCCTGGAGTCTACAAATGGGAAACCATTGCAAAAATATTGAAAGTGGGACAGAAAGAGAAGTTGCTATTCTCTGAAGGTAGCTGCATTAACAGCTCCTCAGTGGATCTGAGATTAAGAGCAGTTTCCCACCTCACTCTTGAAAGACACCTACTTCACTATTATGGGTAGGATAATTGATAGAACTTCCCTAGAGGTTGTGGGAAATGATTGTGGTTTCCCAATGAACTCCAAAAAACCACACACTCCAGTGACTCAGACTAAGAATACTGATGGTGACTTTAATAATTTTCCATTTCTTCCAAAGATATGACGCTTCTAATTCCTTGAATTAATTTTTGAGAATTGAAATACATGAAGTAGCTTTTGTTTTTCTTACTGAACCTTGACTAATTACCCCAGGTAAAAATGATCATTTCCATCTTTATGCCCATACTTTAGGAATACAGACATTGATTGCAGTTATTTTTAAAAGTGTATTATATTGTAATTATTAATGTATCTATACTCCTCCCTTCAACCTCTACCCAGCATATTGTAAAACAGGTAGTTTTCTTTTAATTATTGTATCTCTAGCATCTAGCATAATCCCCAGATTAACAGGACTAAAAAGAAATAATTTCTTTTTAACATCATGAACCATAATTATAAATCAGGTCAGAGAATTTTTCTTCAAAATACTCAACAATCAGAGCACAGGACATTATCTACTTCCCACAAGTGACACAATAGTTGTTTTTTTTTTTCTAAACTTCACGTGCCTTGTACTCTTTCCAAAGTTTGTCCTGTCCTCCAAGCAACAACAAAGGGGAAAAGTACACCTACATCCTTTGCCATGTTTGGAAAATCTATCGCTTTTTACATACAAACATAAACACACAACCAGACACACACACACATATTTTGTTATTTGCATTTAGCAATCTCACTTCATCAATAACTCAGGCAGTAGGTTCAGTTCACTACTTAACCTATCACCCCCAAATTCAGTTTACTCTCTTTCCACAACAGTCGTATAAAAATGTGTTAAATAAATGTTTATGTAACATTTTTTACATTTGAAAACTCATATTCAGAGGGTCAGTTTTTATTGTATTCCCCTATTAACGTATCTGCATTTTGGATCACTCAGTCTTGCCTACAGTAAAAATGACAGTTGCTCTAATTTTCCCACTGTTTGGTAAAAAGCAGTGCTCAGATTGTGTTTGGCTGTGTTGTATGGCATGGCTCCCCCAGCTTCTGAGGAACAGTCCTGCTAAGAGTCATACTGCTTGAAGAGAGCAGATCTCTTTGCAGCACAGTCATTCAAATATCCATAGTTACTACCTCACTGTTGGATAGATGAACAAATGAATGGATACAAATAAAGCACATCCATATTTATACTTAAAAGCATATTTTTAAGTGCCAAGAAGAGTAGAAATGAAATGAACATTTACTGATCTCAACTACATTGTAGTTGTTTTATCTACCTTATTTCATCTAATCACATGAACTAGATATTCAGTTCAGTCCAGTTGCTCAGTCGTGTCCAGATTCTTTGCGACCCCATAGACTGTAGCATGCCAGGCTTCCCCGTCCATCACCACCTCCCATAGCTTGCTCAAACTCATGTCCATCGAGTGAGTGATGCCATCCAACCATCTCATCCTCTGAACTAGATATTATCCTTGCCATTTAACAAAGGGAAAGCTGAAGTTCAGAGAGATCATTTACACAATTCATAAATAAAAGAATTAGGATTTGGACCTAGATCTATCTGGCTACAAAACTCCAACTTCTTCAATGACGACTGCTTAGTGCTGATGCTCCAATTTTTATGAGTTGTTAAGAAAGTATTATGAAGAATGATCTACTAAATCAAGCATATTACTTGTGACTTCCAAGTTGTAAAGATGTCAGTTATACCCTATTTTTCAGACAAAACTCAAGAATTTTTTGAGAACCTGACCCATAATACACATTCTAAATAATTATCAAATATGTTAAATAAATAATAAAATAAATGCTTTGCTTTTACATAGAAACTGGAAGTGAGGATCACAGAATGGAAAAATAAAGTACATCAGAGATCTGTCATTTCCTTTTTTTAGATTATTTTAGTTATTAATGCAAACCGTACCTTCAGTTACATTATTTAGCTCCCAGTTCAGAGTCCACAGGTTACCATAGTGACAAACTGTCAGCACTTTATTCAAGCACAAGACACCCTTGCTGTGAGGTAAGTAACCTACCCATTCAATAAGCTGCTGGTTATGATTCTTATATAGTCTCCCTTACATTAATAACCAAAGTGAAGTTCATTGGATTTCATTTGACCTATGCATAACTGCAAAGTCAAAACATATCTTAAATTTTGCCAGCAACAAAACTTTCTTATGAATCAGCAACAACCAGTAAGTAGTTTAAAAGGGAACTGCTAGAACTTTCTTCTTATCATGCTAGCTAATATACCCTACTCTGTTTATTCTTGGATATAAATAAAAATATATTGATGTTTAATGATGATGGTAATAAAAGTAGCTAAGATTTATTGAGCACTAAGCAAGTTGTACTTTACCTACATTATCTCATTTAGCCATTATCATAAAGGTTCTCTCATCTTTATTTTACAGATGATGAAAATTGAATTTTAATCTTGACTAAAGTGTCATTCCTGGTGAGCCCATAGAGAATAAGTCATATTCTTATGAAGCTGGCCTTTCACAGTTTCTTTAATAATTTGAGCAATTTTCAAAGCTCTGTGAACAATTTATAGAATTTTAAGAACTGAGTTAAGTCCTTCATTGGCCAAGTATCCTTGTGCAAGTAACTTGATGGAATCATAATAATACACTAAATACAATTTGTGTATTATCTATTTCCTTCACAAATATATTAATTCCATTAGAGCAGAGAGCTGGTCTTTCTTGTTCAGAGTTAAACACTGCAATTGTACCAGCATAAAGTAGGTTCTCAGTAATAGCTGAATGAGATAGCGAGCAGATACATGAATGAATGATGTACTATCAAGAATTATAAACTTATAGAACTACTTTAAAATGTTTTATTTTAAATCATTATGTCCTTTTCAAATTTATGGCTTTATTAATGTGAATACATATTAAAAATAAGAATTTTCTTTTAATTTATGTGAAGATAGCATTATGTAGAACCTCATTTATTGTAAGGAAAAATATTCTCATTCAATAATTATCATAATTTTACATTTCAGTAAAATTCCAAACAATTTTTAAATGTTCAAAATATTTATATCACAGGCCTAACTTCTTCTTTAAAAAATTTTTTTAAACTAACCAATCAACCAACCATCTACCTAATTAGCCTTTCATAAAAGAAAGTACATATTACAGCCAAAGAACTAGACAGGACTTAATCCCAGAATAAAAGATAATGCTTCTCAAGGAACAGAAAGTAATCCTACACTTATATAATTATGTGACATTATTCTTACTTTTCTCAATTTCCTGAAGATGGTTGAAAACTCTGACACAGGCTAGCATTGATCCACCAAGGATCCCCATTTTGTATCATATGAAAACCTTTAAAATTTAGTATCAGTTTCATTGTTAAATCCATTAGTTTATTTTCTTAAAAATATAGATTAGATTCAGGAACTCATACTAAACACCATGGTGTCAGGCACTTTCACAAACAGTCAACCCTACTCAAAATGCTTGGACGATTTTAGCTCCATCGGGTAGATTAGAATAGTGGCACTAAAAGAAAAAACAATTTTACAAAGTCAAAGATATTGACTGTATCTACTGCTCTTTTTACAAAGTTATCTCTGCCTTATCTTTCAAGACATATTCCAATGAGGTCTTTTCTAACTATCCTTATCCTCACTCTTCTACCTACTAACGGGGAGACATTGATCTCTTTCTCATTTCTACCTTCATGCTTACTTCTATTATAACAACTCTTATTGGCCTTGCATTTGACATATCTGTCACCCGGGCCTAGACCATGAGTTTCTCAAAGGGCAGAGACAATCTTTCAGCTGCTTAGTATCTCAAAAAGCAGACATAGTGATACTTGGACAGTTATCTCAATAAATTCTGGTGGAATGAATAAATAAATTTCTCATTTTGCAGCAAAAATGAAGTTTAAAGCATAAACTGCCAATCTGATACTTAAGTTTAGATTTGCCAAGAACCTGTCCACAAAGATTTCAAACCATGGAAAATATATGACATCATTTTAGAAGATTCAGGAGATCCTTTATATTTTCAACGTAAGGCAAAGGTGGTTTTAGTTTTAAATAATTTCAGAAATTAAAGAATCAAACACCATTAATTTATAGATTTAAAAAAATGGAACCCAGGATGGTCATGTGGCTCTACTCATGCAAAACTGAATATTCAATCAGAGGCCACAACCTATATCACCAAACTCCCAATCTAGTCTTCTTCCTTTTCTACATCATGCCATTTAAGTAATATTCACATTGTTGTCTGATTATCCTTATCTATAAATAATTCAGCCTTGATATTTACAATTAATCAATTATTTAACTTATATGCAGAGTGCATCATGCAAAATGCTGGGCTGCATGAAGCACAAGCTGGAATCAAGATTTCCAGGAGAAATATCAATAACTTCAGATATGAAGATGATACCACCTTTATGGCAGAAAGTGAAGAACTAAAGAGCCTCTTGATGAAAGTGAAAGAGGAGAGTGAAAAAGTTAGCTTAAAGCTCAACATTCAGAAAACTAAGATCATGGCATCCAGTCCCATCACTTCATGGCAAATAGATGGGGAAACAGTGTCAGACTTTATTTTGAGGGGCTCCAATATCACTGCAGATGGTGACTACAGGCATGAAATTAAAGGACACTTGCTCTTTGGAAGAAAAGTTATAACCAACACAGGCAGCATATTAAAAAGCAGAGACATTACTTTGTCTGTCTAGTCAAAGCTATGGTTTTTCCAGTGGTCATGTATGGATGTGAGAGTTGGACTGTAAAGAAAGCTGAGCACCAAAGAATTGATGCTTTTGAACCGTGGTGTTGGAGAAGACTCTTGGGAGTCTCTTGGACTGCAAGGAGATCCAACCAGTCCATCCTAAAGGAGATCAGTCCTGGGTGTTCACTGGAAGGATGGATGTTGAAGCTGAAACTCCAGTACTTTGGCCACCTGATGCAAAGAACTGACTCATTGGAAAAGATCCTGATGCTGGGAAAGATTGAGGGCAGGTGAAGAAGGGGATGACAGAGGATGAGATGGTTGGATGGCATCACCAACTCAATGGACATGAGTTTGAGCAGGCTCCGGGAGTTGGTGATGGACAGGGAAGTTTGTCCATGGGGTTGCAGAGTCGGACACAACTGAACGACTGAACTAAACTGAACTGAATGTTTCAGGTGAAGAGGAGTAATATGAGGAATACGAGGAGATGAGACAGACAAACAGGGAAGCTGCTTATCAAAAAGATAGGAGACATTGTGATGGACAGGGAAGTTTGTCCATGGGGCTGCAGAGTCGGACACAACTGAACGACTGAACTAAACTGAACTGAATGTTTCAGGTGAAGAGGAGTAATATGAGGAATACGAGGAGATGAGACAGACAAACAGGGAAGCTGCTTATCAAAAAGATAGGAGACATCATTTATATTACATGCAAGTAACGTGGCAGCTTTATGGGAAAATGGCTAATGAAAGTGGTCCAGGGAGATGAAATAACAAGGGTAAAAAAAATCCTTGTGCTGTACACAATCTTAAGGAATTAAAGAGCAGGATGCAGGCAAATAATTGAAAGAAGAAGTGCTGGGAAACAAGATTGGATAAGTAGTCAAAAGATCATACAGGTATGTGGAGGTAATGGTAAAGTCTTTAAATTCTAGTCTAAAAGTTCTAGGGAGCCGCTGGATAGTTAGAGCAGGACAGTGACACAATCTGGCCATAAAATCAGGGAGACCAGTCAAAAGGTGTTCCATCAGGAGATGGTGGTGGATTAGACTTCAAGAGGTGAGACATAGTCAACTCTGGGACCTCATTTCCTAACTCTGGGGCATCAGAAAAAGAGGTGTGAGAGACTAGTTTAAGATTTTTTTTTTTTTTTCCCAGAAACTGATCCAATTTCTTTATTTTTCAGGTTTGTTTATACACTTTTTGTTATACATAGGGATGAATACAGAGTCACACGGGGGTCAGCAGACCTGACCCTTGTCACAATCAGGTGCTTCATATAAAATTATACAAAGGTCTTAGGGGTTTTACATCATCTTATGGCCATGAGGCCTGCTGACATTTTATGGTTCTTTCTGATAACGGTCAGTTAACCAGAAAACTTACTTTTTCCAGGGGTAATTTTTTCTTAAACCAAGCGCCACCCTCCAAATAAAGTTGCATTCCTATAGGGTGAGGGTGAGTGGATTACAATCAAGAAAGGAATTTACTTAACCTAAGGTTTAACATGATTAATAGTAAAGGTTAATGCTTATTTCTCCTATATGCTAGTTATATTCATTATAAGGGCAGGGAATATGGAGATTTAGCAGCAAACATTGGCTCAACAAATGAAAACCCTTCACCAGTGTTCCCCTTAAGATCTATTTAGTCTTAAGATAGTGATAAAGTTACATTTTTGCATAGCAAGGACACAGTGATTTATAACAAAATACAGTGATCTATAACAAAAGAGAAAATTCATTAACTCAAAAAGTCTAGCATTGCTAACATCAAAAACTACTATATTTCCTTTTCTATATTCCAAATACATTGATTAATATATTCCCAGGTGCCTAAGGATATGGAGGCCTGGCAGCAATCATTGACTCAACAATGAGAAAAGCCCTATGCTAATTAAGACTTTCAAAATACTCCAGACTCTCTGTGCTGTTTATGGTTGAGAGGTTGTCAGACAAGCTAGTCTGTCAGCAGAGAGATTTGACCTGAGACACCCTTGTCACACCCAGGGCAGGGAATTAGCAGTAATTATTGGCACAACAAATGAAAAAAACCCTTCACCAATATAATTTCTAATCAACCCACTATACTATACGTATAATTTTCTAACTTCTCGAAAGAGTCTGTATTTAGAAAGTTTTAAAGCATCTCATGCCTCTCACAGTTGGGAGGCTGTAAACAATCACATGTGGCTGGACGAACCTGATCAGGCAGACTAGAGGACCTTCAGAGGAGTTTGTAAGTTGAAACACTCTTGTCATGCCCAGGAATTCTTATTAACTGGAGCTACAAGTTAACTTCTCCGAGAGAAATGGTTATGGGGGAGAGCCCCCCATAAAGTCAGAGGTGTAGGTGAGAGCATAAAACAGACTCTGGTTTTGGGGGTAGATGCTCGGGAACAGGGGATTTCCTGAGGCTTGATCCCGCCTTTGCGTATGCCAAGCCTCCTTCCTCATGACCTTTGCCATGGGCAGAGTTCCTCATGCTGGCTCCCGGCAATCCGTGATAAACAAAATGCCAAATTTTTAAATAATGGCAAGGTGGCTTCTGTTTGTTATGAGACCCTGCTATGCTCTTCAAGGAATAGGATTTTCACAATCAGCCTGTGGTTCCTGGGTCTTTGTGGCACGGTGACCCCTTAGGGCCACAGGCATGAAGGTTGACAAGGACAGGAGAAAAGATTGAACAACGCATGACTTTATGAAATCAGTTTTCAAATGTTAAACTGTAGAGTTTTTATTAACTGTTTCCACTGTTAAATATGTCAAAATATGGGAGGATATTTTGCTAAGTGCACATAAGGACACACGTTTTTCCTTTTGTATCAGAATTCTATACAGCCTTGGATATATTGCCCAGCCTGATTTTAATTCTGTCATCCACAAAAGGGATAATTACATAACACAATTATAATTTTATTATAATTATATAATTATAGTACCAGCCCCATGGTGGTGTTGTGAGGTGGTGATTAACTTAACACAGTACCTATGTTCAACACATATTAAAAAGTAATTTTTAAAGAGTTCATTTTAGTACTCTCCATAATTCTTTAATTTAACCATGGAGAGAGTAAATACTCATGAATTCACAGCAAGCTGATCCAGTTCAGGTTGTAAGACAGTGATTTAGTATTAACTGAACATTTGTTGAGTGTTAGGACTCATGTATGTGTATCCTATACCCTAGCTAATTCCATCTACATTCCTCATTCTATTCTAAGGGTCCAGTGTGAAGAACTGACTGATTTGAAAAGACCCTGATGCTGGGAAAGATTGAAAGCAGTAGGAGAAGGGGACGACAGAGGATGAGATGGTTGGATGGCATCATCAACTCGATGGACATGAGTTTGAGTAAGCTCTGGGAGTTGGTGATGGACAGGGAAGCCTGGTGTGCTGCAGTTCATGGGGTCACAAAGAGTCGGACACAAAACTGAACTGAACTGAACTGACCTACCTTTGGTGACAGGTGTCACAGAATACACCTCAACTCTCACCTGATAAGAATGATTCTAGGGCATTTGTTCTACAAGAAAGATTGGTAGCGGATCTTGCACAGAATCTTTGTTCTTGGCTGTTTTTCCTTTCTTCTTTTGATAATTTTAAAAATACTAATGTGCATGAGGACTCAGTCAGGTCTGACTCTTTGTGACCCATAGTCAACTCTTTGCAGTCTATAGTCCACCAGGCTCCTCTGTCCATGGGATTTTCCAGGCAAGAATACTGGAATGGGTTGCCATTTTCTTCTCTAGGGGATCTTCCTGACCCAGGGTTCGAACTCCTGTCTCCTTCATTGGCAGGTGGATTCTTTACCACTGAGCCACCTGGGAATCCCTAAAATATTAATAAATATTTCTAAAACTTCATGAAATTTTTTATTTTAAGATTTTTGAGGAAATCAGTGAATAAAGGGTCACTTACCATGATGGAGAATACCACAGGAGGAGCAGGGATTGGAGGAGGGTAAGATACCAGAAATTCACTCTAGAACTAAAGTTGAGGTGCCTGTGAGATCTACTATCAAACATTAGAAATAGTCTATAGTTCAAGGAAAACTCTGGGCTGAAGACCTAACTGGGGCATAATCCACCTGGAAATGTTATTGGTCTTGAGTGGAGATCATCTAGGCTGTGACTATAAGTAAAGAAAAAAAAGAAATCTGTGGACTGAGTCCTGGATTCTCCAATGTCTAAAAATCCTGAAAAGGAAGACAATACAGCAAAGGAAGATGAGTGACAGGGGTCCCTGAGGGTGTTCGTGTGGGATATCTCCAAAGCCAAGTAAAGAAAACATTGTCCAGGAAGGAGAAAGTGAAAAACTCCATCATGGGCTCTTGAGCTAGGGGCCAATATTGACACTTACTTCAGCAAATGAGACCTTTGTTATCCCTAGTAAGAGCTGTTTGAGTGGAATGATAGGAGGAAAGCCTGACTAGAGTGAATACACTGGGCACTGGGAGGCAAGGAAGGCAAGACAGCGTCTATAAACAATTTCTCCAGAAAGTTTTCTATAAAAGAAGAAACCTTAGGCTTATAACTAGAAAGAGATGTGACATCCTGGGATGTTTTAAGATTAAAAGTATTATACAATGTTTTTACGGTGATGGGAAAAACTGATAATGAAAGAATGACCATGGATAATTACAGAGGCAAACTCTACGAATAGGCAGAGAGTTTAGGATCAATGTTAAGGGGATAAGACAGACACATAGACTGATCCTGAAGAAGAACAAGGAAGGAAACAGTGGATATGAGCTCAGAAGCAGACAGGTTAGTGGACTGGGTGATAGGAAAAGGAGGTTTTCCTGGGATTGTTTCTATTTTCTTAACGAAGTTAGGAGTAAGGTCACCTACTGAGAATTTAAGGCGAAAGGCAAATGTTGATAGAACCAGTCTTATCTGGAAGTGGGTGAATTACTGACTAAAAATGTACTAGAAGAATTCACATTTCAAAATTTTATCCAAATAATTAACATAAAATCATATGCACTAATAAAAAGGTGAAAATATCTGAGGATGAACTAAACTCTATTTGCTCCAATTTCTGAATAAGCTAGAATGTGAGTTTCATGAGAAAAAGGATTGTTATTTACTTTATTCTCAGTTAAATCACTGTGTATAGAACACTGTGTGTACATAAACGATGCTCAGAAAACATTTGGTGTCTGAATTAGAAAATGAGGAGGGAGCCACTGTAGCTTTACCTTTTTGTTATTGCAGATGATCTTACCCACAAACATTTACCTCCTTATCTCATTCTAGCACACTTCTAGTAGCACTTCCCCAGCTGATTTTTTTTAAATTATGTGGCCATTTCTAAGAAAACATTTTGTGACTTACATTCATTTATTTTTAATTGTCAAACATAGTTTCACAGTCTCTAATGGAAAATCTGAAAGCTTCATGAACTAAAAAGCACATATTGCCAAAATTAAATGAACTAAAAAGAATGAAAAGTTTGGGTAGAGTTCAAAATTTTAAAAAGAATGAAAAGTTTGGGTAGAGTTCAAATTTTTAAGATGTCAAAGAAAAATAATGTACAAAACTTTAGGTTCTCATTTCTCATATTTCGATATTAAATTTATGACATTCAAGGGTCCAGACTGGATTAAAGGGACAAAAGTTTTAGTACCAACTTTTGACTGTGAAATGTACTGAAAGACTATTAAAGATCCCACGAAACAGCTGATCTAGCAATTACGGTTTATTTTTTTTAACTTTGCTGACTGTGTTTATTTATCTACAGCAACAACAGCAAAACTTTCACTAAATCCCAAGATATTTCTAACTGTTTCAGAAAAACAGATGGCTTTGCATGAAAGAGAAGAACAGAAGATCTGCTACTCTTTAACCACTGGAGGATATTACTCTTATTCTTTCCCACAAAACTGGTTACCATATATGTGAAAAATATATAATCTTTCTAGAAAAAAGAAATGCAAATAAAAGTACCAAGCCTATATTTTCACCTATTAAAAAAAGTGATAAACATCTCTATGCACACAGGTTTCCCTTATTTTTAATGATTTTCTTAAAATAAATACTTCAGTATGAGATTATTAAATGAAAAGCTATGAACACAACTTTGGAATTATATAGCTAAACTACTCTAGAAAAAAAATGTAGTAAATTACTATGCTGAAAGCACAAATTTTATAACATTCTGAAAGGACTGGCTCCTTGGAATTAAAATAAACTTTTTTTTAACCTAATTTACAGTAAAATTTATTTCTCTTGATATATGTTCTAAGGGTATTGGTAAATACATATAGTCAAGTAACCAAACCACAAAGTACAGGATAGGTCTATAACCCTGCAAGTGCCCTTTTGTAGTCAACCCTTTCCCCACCCCAGCTCCTGAAAACATTGATCTGTTCTCTTTTCCTATTATTTGACTTTTCCAGAAGGTCATATACTTAAGCATATACACATTGAAATCTTTTTATTTGCTTTCTTTCACTTAACATCAGGCAGTTAAGATTCTTCCATATCATTCAGTGAATCAACAGTGTTTTCCTTTTATTGTTGAGTAGTGGTCTATTGCATGGACACACCACAGTTTGCTTATTCTTGATTGGTTTGCTTTCTTGCAGTTCAGGGTTATTATGAAGTTGCTATAAATATTTCCATGCAAGTCTTTATGTAAATCTAAGATTTATTAATACTTCTGTTAAGTTAGTTGGATTTTCTAAAATTATTGATCCCATATTTATTCTGTAGTTTTTGAGCTCCTTGGTACAAATTCAAATTCTCCGAGGAGATACAAGTACTCCAGTGTGAGCAACAGAGGCCATGTTGAAGACAGTGTATATAAAGTTCTTAGCACTGGCCAAAATTTGGAAAGATACTCTCATTACAATAAAATGAGAAGACTTGAAATATTCAGACTAGGTAACATGGATTTTTGGTTTTTCATTTACTTTTAATAATGTTTTCAACTTTCAAAACTTGTTTTGAATGCTTCTGCTGGTTATAGGGAAATATGGAGGAAGACACAAAAAGTTTTCAAATTTAAAACTTCCCGATAACTTGAAATCTGAATGATCCTCATCATTTCCAACAACCATTTTAATTCTAAAAAATAATGGTCCCTGCTCATGAGGAGTCAACAGATTCACTAGAAAATGTTATCTTGTGTCTGGAGAGAGATACACACTAATTCAAGACAGAGGTTCAGGATATCAAAGGAGTGCAATAGCTAATAAGTAACTAAAGGAGTTCAGAGTTGGGAGCTGGGGGAAAGATCTGTCAGAGGGGAAAGGAAAGATGAAATTAGCTGTGCCTTGAAAGCGAGATAGGACTTTGCATTTGAGTTCTAGCCTTCTTCTATAACTGGTATATCTTGGAGTGAGAAGGCAGTTTAAACAAGCTCTTGGCACTGATCCTTCTCCCTGTGCTTGTACAGAGCTATAATGAGTCACAATACCACCCAAGATAATTGGAAAAACCCTTTGGCACCCAAATAACAAAATACAGTTGTCTGTGGAGCAAGAACACATTGTTAAGTGTCTTTTTTCTAAATCTGTCTGATAATACTCACAAGATGGATTACACAGCACCACTATTAAATTTAGAAAACTTTAACAAAGAAGGATGAAAGACTGATGAGTCATTCTCAAGTAAAGCCCTCCGATTCTATTTGTAAAGGAAACTAATCAAAGTCAGATATAGTTAAGTCCCAACTGGCATATAATTTTGTAAGCAAGCAGAAAAGAATGATGTCTTTCTGTAACACCAAGGAAGATATCTTTTCAGTACCTTTCCCATTATGTGCCAACCAAGCTTATTATGTAAAAACATCAAGTTTACTTAAAAAATTTTTTGCACAAAAAGCTCACAAACAAGCACTTACTTTTTTCCTTTTTCCATCACTCTCTCTAATTCATTGCCACCTCCTAGCTCTTCCTTTCCCTTCCCTTCAAATGAGCATAGTCATCAAAAAGGGTTATTATATTTTCTTTTAAACCTAGAATATTTGGTTCTCAGACATTTCATCACCAAAAAATGCAAAACTATTTGTTATTAATTATTGCATCGTCAGTTCAGTTCAGTCACTCAGTCGTGTCCAACTCTTTGCGACCCCATGGACTGCAGCACGCCAGCCTTCCCTGGACATCACTAACTCCCAGAGCCTGCTCAAATTCATGTCCATCATGTTGGCAATGCCATTCAACCATCTCATCCTCTGTCATCCCCTTCTCCTCCCACCTTCAATCTTTCCCAGTATCAAGTTATTTTCCAGTGGGTCAGTTCTTTGCATCAGGGGCCAAAGTATTGGAGTTTCAACTTCAGCATCAGTCCTTCTAATGAATATTCAGGACTGATTTCCTTTAGGATGGACTGGTTGGATCTCCTTGCTGTCCAAGGGACTCTCACAAGTCTTCTCCAACACCACAGTTCAAAAGCATCAATTTTTTGGCGCTCAGCTTTCTTTATAGTCCAACTCTCACATCCGTACATGACCACTGGATAAACCATAGCTTTGACTAGACAGATCTTTGTGGGCAAAGTACTGTATCTGCTTCTTAATAAACTGTCTATGTTAGTCATAGCTTTTCTCCCAAGAAGCATCTTTTAATTTCATGGCTGCAGTCACCATTTGCAGTGATTTTGGTGCCCAAGAAAATAAAGTCTGTCACTGTTTCCGTTGTTTCCCCATCTATTTGCCATGAAGTGATGGGATCAGATGCCATGATCTTAGTTTTCTGAATGCTGAGTTTTAAGCCAACTTTTTCACTCCCCTCTTCCACTTTCAACAAGAGGTGCTTTAGTTCTTCTTCACTTTCTGCCATAAGGGTGGTGTCATCTGCATATCTGAGGTTATTGGTATTTCTCCTGGCAATCTTGATTCCAGCTTGTGCTTCTTCTAGCCCAGCATTTCTCATGATGTACTCTGCATGTAAGTTAAATAAGCAGAGTGACAATATACAGCCTTGACGTACTCTTTTCCCTATTTGGAAACAGTCTGTTGTTCCATGTCCAGTTCTAACTCTTGCTTCTTGACCTGCATACAGATTCAGATTTCTCAGGAGGCAGGTATTGCATCTTAAGTGTCATTGAATTATGTACATATATAGATATATAATTAAGTCATGAATATATATTCAATCATTATTCAATGTGGCAAATACTAATTTTATGTCTACCATGTGCCAGGCACTGATAATATTGAGATAACGTATACAAACATGCCCTCACTGTGGGGCTTCTCTGGTGGTGCTAGTGGTAAAGAACCTACCTATAGGAGACATAAGAGGTGAGGGTTTTATCCCTGGGTTGGGAAGATCCCCTGGAGAAGGAAATGGCAACCCACTCCAGTAGTCTTTCTTGAAGCATCCCCATGGAAAGAGGAGTCTGATGGGATACAGTTCCATAGGGTCACAAAGAGTTCAATACAACTGAAGGGACTTAGCAGGCTACAAGTCAAGCATTTTTAAATGAATATGGAGTTAATTTAGTTTGTCTAGAGGATTAAATATGCACATACTCTCTCTGCAGGTCCTGGCCATGATGCCTGGTGCCATTCAGGGGGTCCTCTCCCAGAAGGCCTTCTACAGCAGAGCCTGTCTGGGCTCATCAAGATGCTTTCTCTCTTCTTCCTACACACAAAGCTAAATCACACTTCCAGGCCTTCTTCCTGGAAGAAGCCAGGAAGGCATCTTGAAATGAAGTATGAGAAAACAGAATTTGGAAAAGTGAGGTATTCTTCTTCCAAACCTCATCTATAAAAATCTTCCACACATACTGCTCCAAATTCTCACTCTTTCTATTCTGTAGTACTCTAAGATACTGATGGATGCAGAACTATGAGATGGAAAGAATCTATAATCCAGAACAGCTGCTTGGAGCAGAGTCTCTTCAATGACCAACATTGGACTATGACATGAGCACAAAAAATTTTGATTGTGTTAAGCCACTGAGATTTTAGGACAGTGTCACTAGAGCTGTTACCCTGAGCTCAGGGTTTGTTTCATCTTCTAACTCTATATTTTCCAGAGTACATATTTTTTTAATAAATTTATTTAATTGGAGATTAATTACTTTACAATATTGTATTGGTTTTGCCATATATCAACATGAATCAGAATGCATATTTTTGACTTTTTTTTAATCATTATACTGGCTCTCTGGAGAAGGGCATGGCAACCCACTCCAGTATTCTTGCCTAGAGAATCCCATGGACAAAGGAGCCTGGCAGGCTACAGTCCATAGGGTCACAAAGAGTTGGACACGACTGAAGCAATTTAGCATGCACGCACATAGTGGCTATCATTAGTGTGTATCACTATACTAATCAACATGTCTACTTTTTACCATCTTCTTCATAGCAGCCTGCCACACTTATAGATCTATAGTGACTGATTTGAATTGAACTTTTGTGTTCTGCTGTACATCTACCGTAAACAAGAATTTTAAAGACTTTCAGAAAGAAAAAAATCTGCGAAGATGAGATCTGTTATTTATGCAGACTGATAGAGACTTCTTGGATACTCTTAATCATTTTCCTTAGTCATTTGGTATTTTCTCATCTTTCTTCTTTTTATTTCCCTATGATATCTTACATTGTAGCTTCCATCAGAAAATAACTTTTCACTGTTCATTTAGCATAATAACCAGTCACTTAAAACTTATCAGTTTATGGTTTAAAAAGATCAGTTATTTTTAATAAAAATCATCTGATTTTAATATTTAACATTCTTATAAAAATATAAAAAATAATATACTTAGTAATAAAAATATTAAAACTTTTTGTAAACCATGAAACAAATACATTTTAAAATAGATAAATCATGTCTTTCCTATTCTTCTTAATTTCCACCAGACAGCAACCAAATTGAATTTGTTGCTTTTTACATTCAAAATTTACATTATTTCATTTTTTTATTACAAAAGCCTAGCCTAAACAATGCAACAATATAAAAAGATAATCTTCTCTTTATCCTTCTTCCAATCTTACCTCCTGTGATAAGCCATGCTACTAGTGTAGTGTATATCCTCCCAAACTTCTTTGTTCTCAAACAACTTTAAATTTTTAATAAATCATGGACCATTTTTAATCTATAACTTATTTTTTTACTTAACTCTAGGTCCTGGATATCCCTTAAGGACAAGAGCTATATAGATCTAACTCATTCATTTAAATAGTGATCTGATATTCCACAGTATGAATCAAACAAATTTTTTAGTCATTCATCTATCAGTATTCACCTTTTTTCTTTACAGTTTGATTGTGTTTGTGTGAGCAGGAGAGTATAGCAAGTTGTGTAGGGAAAATGGTCACCACTAAAAACAACACTGCTGTAAACTTAGTATACATAGGGAAAGTACTCAGAATATTCAGCGGTCATCACAGCAAAGAAACTGAGTAATCAGAACTGATATTCAATCAGTCAGTCACTACTTCATGCCCACATATCATCTGATTATCTGCTCTCATTTTGCATTATCTCTTTTATACTGCTGCTTGTACTTCTAGAGCATAAGTTTTCCCATTGATTACTGTCTAGGTTCAAGTTGTCTCTTGTCATTGTTGTTTGCTTGCTAAGTGGTGTCCGACTCTTTGCAACCCCTATGGACTGTAGTCCACCAGGCTTCTCTGTCCATGGGATTTCCCAGGAAAGATTACTGGAATAGGTTGTCATTTTCTTCTCCAGGGTATTGCCCCCAACCCAAGGGTTTCACCGGCATCTCACATCTCCTGCATTGCAGGCAGACTTTTTACCTCTGAGCCACCAGGGGAGCCCTTTCAGTTGTCTACCACTGCATAATAAACCACCCCAAAACTTAGGTGAATAACACAACAGCAATTATCCTATTGTCTTCCACTGTGTTCTGGAGTTCAGGAAGGGTTCAGCTGGTGAAGCCTGACTTGTGATTTCTCATGCAGTTTTAGGCAGACAGTGACTGCCACCAAAACAACAAGGGGCCAGAAGAGCTGAAGTCTGGTCCGCCTCCTCTCCCTCTTCAGGTGACTGCAGGGCCTCTCCGCGTGGGCTCTAGCATAGACTAGCTTAGGCTTCCTCACAGCACGATGGTCTCAAAGCAGCTGCGCTATTCATGGGGGTTGCCGAAGGCTTCAGGAGAAAGTGTTTTAGCCAACAAGGAAAAAGATGTATGGCCTTCATGATCTAGACAAGAAAGTCACACAGCCTTACTTCTGCCACATTCTGTTCATTACAGGTGAATTACAAGTCTGCCCAATTCAAAGAGAAATTTTATGTCTTCGTGAGGCAGTAGCAAGGTTCTAGAAGACTACTCTGGAGCTGGAAATGTTTTGCAGCCATCTCTAGAAAATAAAATGTGCTAAAGTTTGCCCTCTGGCCCCAACTTACATACCCCCAGCCTCAACTTGTAAAATACACTCATTCTCTCCAAAAACTCTTTAAAAGTTTCATTCCATTATGGCATCAAGCTCAACATCTAGGACCTTATCATCTAGATTAGGTCCAAATTCAAATGAGGTTACTCAAGTGTGGTTCTTCAGATACAGATTGTTCAGTAGTATTTTTTTTTCTCTATCTGAAGACCTGTGACTTAAAGAGACAAGTTACCTGCCCCACATGCACCCAGCATACAAAGGTGCAACATGACAGGATAACCACTGTATATGGCTCATTCAGAAAAGGGAAAAAATGAGAGCCACACAGCAAGAACGGGTGTGTGCAACTCGGGAAGCCTTCCAGGCACTCTGTTGCCAGTTTCTTGATTAAGGCTCAGAACTACTCCCTGAGACTAATTTTCTGGACCTCTGGGCTGTATCCTCTGGGGTCTTAGTTCTGTCCTCTGAGTCATCTTTTTGGTTTTTTTTTTCCCATAAAAAATAGCCTATGTTTTCAACTAAGTTGAATGGGTTTCTTAGGCTGCAAACGTTCCTGACTATAGAAGATCAAGAGGTCCAAAGCTCTCTTTATTTTGTACAGCTTCTGACCATTCAGTTCAAGCTGAAGCTGATACAATTCTTTTAAAATTTTGTGGAGTTTTTGTATATCAATTTAAAATCTAGTGTATTATACAAAAATCATACTCCAAAATCTCCTTAAGACAGCTCCTTTCTACCTTGTGTTTCCTGTTAAGTTCCTGTAAATCAACAACCTTAAGATTCTTAGGTTGTTTAGTAGGTAGGATCTATGAAGCAGTCCCTTGAGTCCTTAGAAGGCCTTTGTCTGTTTAAGAAGGTCTTTGAGGCACCTTTATCATAGAAGTGGCCCCAGATACTCACTTAGAGCCATTTTACCTAAGTTTCAGTTACAAATCTAATAGCATGGCTGTCCAATTTGCTAGATTCCTGAAGATGCTAATCAGAAAAGAAGAAGAGGTAAGGAAGAGCGGCACAGCTACTGCCAGGCAAAGTGACAGTAATGAGACATTAGATATGAAGTCAGACACAGATGAGGACGCAGAGAAAGAGATTAAAGGGGGGGAAAAGGCAAACTGCACAGTAATCTGAATTATTTAATTTTGATGAAAATAATGCTATACTCCTCGGCAGTACTGAGATCGGGAAAGCCTCAAGGGATCACAGAGACATCAGTTAGACATTCATTTTGGCACTGTGGTTTACAGCACAGCCCTGGAGCTAGACCTTGGGTTTTAATTCCAGCTCCAATACTTCCCTGATTGTACAATCTCAGGTGAGTTATTTTATGACTGTGCCTCAATTTGTTTGTTTGTTTTTTCATATTTGAAATGGGCATGATACCGGGACCTATCTTGTGGAGTGACTGTTAGGGGTAAGTGACATATATTAATAAAACGCTTTTTTAAAAGTGCCTGGGACACAGTAAGCATTCCAAAATGCCAACTATCATTACCATTATTATTATTTTGTTTAGTTGGCTTTAGAAGATATAAACATTTAGGAAGAATTTTCTCCCAAGTGGATAAAATATATATTATTTGGTGCTGAAAGAACTATGCTCCAGTTATCTGAAAAATCTCCTTACATGGAGTTTCTCATTCTAGTGAAGCCAGACTAATGATACAGGGGTATCTCAGTTTCACAGATAAGAGAACAGATAAACAGCTGAAATGAGGATCCAAATGTCCCTCACAAAGTCCATCCCGAGTTACAGAACTCCTGCTCAGTAGTCTAGGGAAGGATTTTACTGGTTCCCTTTGTTGGACTGCGCCCCCACACCCACACCATATTCTCCTGAACAGTGTCTTTGAGTACTGCTTGCCAATCTGTTCTTTCTGTTGCCGTTTTCTTACACCCCAGGGCCAGGCAAAATTTCCCTAAATTTGTGATGCAAAATGTTCTAACATTTGGGGGATATTAAAATCAAAAAGCATCCCTTACAATCCAAAGATCAGAACAACTTTCCAAATACTCATTTGGAGAAGCTTCTTGAAACGTGAGGGATCATAAATCTCTTTAAAAATCTACTGAAGCTAGTGATCTTTTCTCTATTAAAAAAATGCAGAATTGCATTTGAGTATAATTCCAGAGGATTCACGTGGGTTTCCCCTAAGTTATTGATATATCAGTTAGATCATCCATGAACAATAGTTTAAGAACCTTTGATTTAAAGGCATTAGTAGGGTATGACTTCCTGGAGGAGCAGAGTATATTTTTTCTGAGGTTATTTGTCTTCTTTCTAAAAATCACAGGCAGAAACAATTGCTAATACAACATATCAAGATTATCTCCTCCAGAGCTGAGCCAAATTCCTTTTCACTTGTGTCTATTTTACCTTAATCAATGCATTTCTATAACTATTCTTCAATTGTCACTGCATTCTTCAATTTGACCCTCATGAAATTATAGAATCTGTCTTCCAGGATTATTTTACAAAATTTAATTTCTGTTTGGGGATTACTTTTAAGCCAACAACTCAAATGTTTTGAATTTACTATTTTAAAGAAAATTTCTCAAATTATTTCAGTTCTGCTGTTAGCTTTTCCTTCTCCATAGTGTTCCTAAGGAATGAAATGCCCTGAGCTTAAATCTAATTCTTCTTTTTTCATCTGCTTAGGAGAGTCTATGGTTATATACCACATATCAGAAAAGGAAATGCAAGATGTCTTATAAACTGTTAGAGTTTGATTTATTCTTTTTAAAAATGCCAGCTATACATCTCCTCATAAATTAATTTATATCCCCTGTCCTGCAGTTTTCTAAATTAGCCAAGAAATACCTTCAAATTATTTATTTAATATATTCTATTTTTATTTATGGGCTTCCCTGATGGCTCAGTTGTTAAATAATCCACCTGCAATGCAGGAGACCCAATTTGATTCCTGGGTCGGGAATATCCGCTGGAGAAGGAGTAGGCTACCCACTTCAGTTTGCTTCTTGGGCTTTCCTGATGGCTCAGGTGGTAAAGAATCTGCCTGCAATGCGGGAGACCTGGGCTTGATCCCTGTGTTGGGAAGATCCCCTGGAGAAGGGTAGGGATATCCACTATAGTATTCTGAAGTGGAGAATTCCAAGGACTGTATAGTCCATGGGGTCACAAAGAGCTGGACACGACTGAGCAACTCTTTTTATTTATAACCAGATTTCATTTATAGAATATTATTTTATTTATTTGTTTTACATTCTATTTAAAAATTAAAGAGATTCCCTAAGAGATGGAAATGGAGATAAATGTTGTCCAAGGAAGGCATATAAAAGTTAGAGCTAAAAGAGATTAGAGGTTGTTAGACAAACACCTTCATTTTACAGATAAGGAAGCTGCACCTAAGGACTTTCAACACCTTAGTTAATGTAAAGACCTGGTGGAGAAATGGTGATGGAGAAATGGTGGCAAATAAAGGTGCAGTGAAATGCTTGCTTTACAGTTCTTTTGCAAGGATGAATACAAAATAAGTTTTCTACATCTTAAACTTTTAGAGTGACAGAGTTACTTCCTAAACTAAAGGTCTCAAAATGCACTTAATTATTCTACCTTTGGGAGAGAGTGGGGGAAAATATGATTAAAATTACGCCATCTAAGATTGAAGGCAGGAAGAGAAGGGGACGACAGAGGACAAGATGGTTGGATGTCATCACTGACTCAAAGGACATGATTAAGCAAGTTCCAGGAGGTGATGAAAGACAGGGAAGCCTGGTGTACTGCAGACCATGGGGACTCAAAGAGTAGGACACGACTGAGCCACTGAAGTGAATTGATAACGTTTTATTGTGTTCTTTATTAATATCTCTGTTTAAATCTCTTACTACATTAGTAACTGCAACCTTAAAATAGAAATAAGTAGTCAGTTAGTGAAGAAAATCAAACAGCTGGTTTTTCTCTGTGTAGTCTATAAAAATTGTTTTCCCGAGTTAGTTTTAACCAGAGATAGAGATGAGAGCTTTACACTCCAGGAGGACTAAAATTTCTGCTGATTTAAGCCCAACAGTATTCAGTCAAATCAAGAAAGTATGTGTATGCATGCTCAATTGTGTCCAACTCTTTGGGACCCCATGGTCTGTAGCCCACCAGACTCCTCTGTCCATGGAATTTTCCAGGCAAGAATACTGGAGCAGCTTGCATTCCCTTCTGCAGGGGATCTTTCTGATCCATGGATCGAACCCACATCTTGTGCATCTTCTGCACTGGCAGACAGGTTCTGTATCAGCTAAGCCACCAGAGAAGCCCCCTATTTTTGCCTCCTCTCTCTTCTTTGCAGTCATCCCTTGAATTCTTCAAGAACTGAATAAAATGTTTCCTTCTTGCCTAAGCTTGTATCAACTGCTGCTGTGAGAATGATGCCGCATGCTAAGTAATGTGGAGGACTTGGCAAACAAAACTTGTTTAAATAGGAAGTTGTTTTATTGGAA
The DNA here is from genome assembly GCA_006410635.1 of Cephalophus harveyi. NCBI lineage: Eukaryota > Metazoa > Chordata > Mammalia > Artiodactyla > Bovidae > Cephalophus > Cephalophus harveyi. Next base: position 53,882 of record SJYT01023827.1, on the reverse strand, counting down.
CATAAAGTTGTTTTACTAGAATGTTGTTTTTATCCAGCACAATAAACCATTTCTGTGTCTGCAACAGCCAGGTACTCAAAACGTTAAATTACTACAAACAGTAGACCTACCATCCCATGCCTTTGATATCTGGCCTTATATAAATATATTTGTTTATTTTCTTGATAGTAGATATAGATTTGTAAATTTTTATCAGAATTGTTTTTAATTTTAATTCAAATTGTGCATGTTGCATATTATGAAACTTAGATGCAGATAGGGCTAGCGTTAGACTTTACACCGCCCTGTTAGGTGTTTACTCAGCAGCTTCTCTCCCAGGAAGATGGAAATGTTACTGTTTCTGTTCTAATGTTGACAACCTCTAAGTGTCATTATTACTTTTTCCTAGAGTAACTATGGTTTTACCTTTCCTACAGCACCAAGGACAAATCAATAGCCTTCTCTAATGACAGCAGTTTGTAAACACTGAGTTGCTGTGAACTTGAAGGTCCACTATCCAAAGACTACACTCTTATTATATCCTATCAACAGCCCAAGAATATCCATAATACTGATAATAACTTTAATGTATATCATCTATCTCCCTGAAATAATTCCCAAGAAATCCTTCCAAGATGGTTCGTGATTAGCACCATCATCATCTTTTCTTTGGACACCAAAAAACCCCAGGTTGTGTTGGCCTCCATCCATCTCTCATAATCTTAAATAAGGTCATTTAATACCTGGCTGATGGCAGAGGTTGAAATATCCCTCCTGGCATCAGATTGTAACAAAACACCATTATAAGTTATTAGGCATATGATTAACTGGAGAACAGATATCAGACCTTAGGTAAATGATAGGGAGCCTTCAACTGCACAGCAACAAATTAAGGTTACCAAGGCAGGGACCAGAAATGAGGACTATTGAGGTGCAATGGCAGCCTCCCTTGGCTTGGAGCAGAGCCAGATGAAAAATCAACCCTCCAAGGATCATTTGTCACCCGTCAGGAGTGCAAACAACCATCTCCTATCAACAGCAAGAGGGGACATTTTTGAAGGTCAGCCAGCATGGCAGCTCTAAAAATCTTAGACTACAGAAGGGCTGCACATCAAGCATGGTTCTCCATGAGTCTGCAGTGTTTTCAGCTTTTTATTTTTGAACTTTTGTGAGAATCTGGTCATTTGAATGTTTTCAGCAAGATATATGCCCTACATCAGACCAAAAATGGAAGATAATTTACTTATTTTACACCTGATAATGTGGTTATTTTAAGAAAGAAATTCAATAAATAAAAAAGAAAAGAGAACAAGAATATGATTCAAGAAAATCTTTCCATGTCATAATTTATACATAAAGATCGCCTGAAGAAGGAAATGGCACCCCACTCCAGTACTCTTGCCTGGAAAATCCCATGGACATAGGAGCCTGGTAGGCTACAGTCCATGGGGTTGCAAAGAGTCGGACACGATTGAGCAACTTTACTATACCAAAGGAATGGACTAAGGCATGTTTTAAAATCTAAATCCCACCCGTTGCTCATAGACGGTCCAGAGACAGCTGTGCAAACCTCAGGCAGTAAGCCCTGTGGGAGGAGGACCAAGCCGGGATTCAACCCAGGAGGCACAATACTTTCCTTTCTGAGCACTGTGGGCTTTGCATCCGGGTGCCTACTGCTGCCCTCTGGTGGCCCAGAGATTCCCACACTAAACCCCTTTTCCTTCCTCCAAAAAAGAAATAACCAGACTTTAGACCCCAGGGCCCTGCTTTGTTCTTTCCAAAGTTGCAAGATAAGATTTTTGAGTTTTAAAAGTAACTGTTATATGACATTCTTTTCAAGCCAAAACAGTAACAAAACAATGATAACTACAAATGTTTACAGAATAGAATGTGATCATTTTAAGTAAAAAATCTTATATATTTATAGATTATATTCATATTTCACTTCATATGATTTGGGGAGTATGCATATATACATATGGGCATTCCCAGTGGCTCAGTTGTAATGAATCCACCTGCAATGCAGGAAAAGCAGCTTCAATCCCTGTGTTGGGAAGAGTATTCTTTCCTGAAGAATCCCATGAACAGAGGAGCCTGGCAGGCTACAGTCCATGGCATCGCAAAGAGTCGGACACAATTTAGCGACTAAACACAACAATAAAATATATATGTGTGTATGTGTGTATGTGTGTGCTGTGCTGTGCTTCCCACTGGGCTTCTCTGGTGGCTCAGTCAGTAAAGAATCTGCCCGCAATTCAGGAGACCAGGTCTGATCCCTGGACTGGGAAGATCCCCTGCAGGAGGGCATGGCAACTCACTCCAGTATTCTTGCCTGGAGAATCCCCATGAACAGAGGAGCCTGGTGGGCTACAGCCCATGGGGTCACAAAGCATTGAACACAACTAAGCAAGTAAGCACAGCACAGCACACAATATCATAATAGGAGTTGCCATTTGTTGAACATTTCTTAGGTGATAGGTGAGAAACCTTCTGCATCACTTAATCATGATTCCATAAGGTTATTTTACAGATGAAGATACAAGCTAAAGGACATGCTTCTGGACCTGAAACCCTACAAACAAGAATATATGAGGTATAGAAAATGAAAGAAGGAAGAAAATGGAAAGAAATAAGAGAAAAGCAGAATGAAGGTTATTTTTCTCTACAAGATCTAGACAATCTTCTTAAATAGAAATTTTCGAGAGGTCAAGGTCTGACGTCACACAAAAAGTGCAAAACCCAGAGTTTGAACCCAGATCTGTCTAAATGCAAGTTTTCTCAATTGTTACGACAGTGATTATAATGGAATTTGGCCAGAGGATTCAAGAACCTCCAGATCCTGTCCTTAATTAGCTACTTCTTCTCCCACAAGATCCCTCAGGGAATATTACACATAGACAAAAACAACTAGTAAAAGAGTTATTGAATGCAAACTGAAGTTTACTAGTTTTCTGAGAAAGGCTGGGTGATACAGAAAATCTTTTGTGTTTAGGCTGATGGTGACCTAGATTTAGACACAACAGACTACAGAATATCCTTCTAGGTCCCAAGGAAAAGGGAAATATGAGGTGCAGGAAGAGCAAAGAAGCAAGAGATGGCAAAGAAATAAGAGTTGCTGCCAAATAAAGAGAAATCCTCTACAACACGGATGCAAGATGTAGGCAACTTTTAAAACAGGAAGTTTCTTTGTCCACTTCTGCCCCTACTTTTTCCCTTCATTTGGCACCTCTGTCCTTGGGTCCTTATGATTCCTATCTGCTGTTTCTAAAACCTTGACTATACATCTGATTCAAATTTTAACCCTCACAATTCCTACCTAAGAGTCAATGCTTCAAAATAACCTAAGTCCTTCCCCCTCTCTAATTAGAACCTAAGCCTCTGTTTTAACCTGTTGGCTTGGTTTGATGTCAGAGGAAATGATCCTGATTGAAAAAGATTGTGTAGGGTGGTGATTAAGAGTATGTCTTCTGAACTGAAGTCAAAGGTCTGTAACTTACTAGCCATTTAAACTTGGTCAAAGTCTAAAACTCTCTGGACCCCAGGTTCAATATCTGGGGGATGATAATGATAGCATCAATCTCATTTGTTTGTTACAAGGATTAAATGAGTTCATATGTAAAATGGACTTAAAACAGTAGTTGGCACAAAGCAAACCTATGTAAGTATTTGATATAATTTAATTCTAAGGAGGTTAAACAAATATCTCAACAGTCCAAGAATTATCCAAATCTATGTTCAAAGAGAATACATAAATAACTCTAATTAATCATAAGTAGTAACAAATTATAGTTGCTGTCATAAATGAAGCAGAAAAAGTCAAGTCCTCTGTAGGGGAAATATTTCTTGTGTAAGTAATGGCAGAAGGGGGATATGGAAGCAGAAAATGCTTTAAACAGGAGACACAGGAGATGCAGGTTCAATCATCGGGTCGGGAAGAGCCCCTGGAGGAGGACATGGCAACCCCCACTCCAGTATTGTTGCCTGGAGAATCCCATGAACAGAAGAGCCTGGCACTCTATAGTTCATGGGATCATAAAGAATCAGACTCAACTGAGTATGCATGCACACACATACATACATAACAGAAGTTCATCTCACCACTCCAAGTACCATCAAATCTAGCAAAAATCTCAAGTTTATGGTTAATTAGCACAAAGAAAACTGAGATCTGATACTACATAGTAACATAAACTAAAAAGTCAAATCTAAATAAAACCACCAAAGTCTATCTTGATTTTGACTTGAATTATCCTGTTGTCTGTTTATACTGATCAAATTAACAGGATAGAAAAGCAGAATGAAGGTTATTTTTCTCTACAAGATCTAGACAATCTTCTTAAATAGAAATTTTCGAGAGGTCAAGGTCTGACGTCACACAAAAAGTGCAAAACCCAGAGTTTGAACCCAGATCTGTCTAAATGCAAGTTTTCTCAATTGTTACGACAGTGATTATAATGGAATTTGGCCAGAGGATTCAAGAACCTCCAGATCCTGTCCTTAATTAGCTACTTCTTCTCCCACAAGATCCCTCAGGGAATATTACACATAGACAAAAACAACTAGTAAAAGAGTTATTGAATGCAAACTGAAGTTTACTAGTTTTCTGAGAAAGGCTGGGTGATACAGAAAATCTTTTGTGTTTAGGCTGATGGTGACCTAGATTTAGACACAACAGACTACAGAATATCCTTCTAGGTCCCAAGGAAAAGGGAAATATGAGGTGCAGGAAGAGCAAAGAAGCAAGAGATGGCAAAGAAATAAGAGTTGCTGCCAAATAAAGAGAAATCCTCTACAACACGGATGCAAGATGTAGGCAACTTTTAAAACAGGAAGTTTCTTTGTCCACTTCTGCCCCTACTTTTTCCCTTCATTTGGCACCTCTGTCCTTGGGTCCTTATGATTCCTATCTGCTGTTTCTAAAACCTTGACTATACATCTGATTCAAATTTTAACCCTCACAATTCCTACCTAAGAGTCAATGCTTCAAAATAACCTAAGTCCTTCCCCCTCTCTAATTAGAACCTAAGCCTCTGTTTTAACCTGTTGGCTTGGTTTGATGTCAGAGGAAATGATCCTGATTGAAAAAGATTGTGTAGGGTGGTGATTAAGAGTATGTCTTCTGAACTGAAGTCAAAGGTCTGTAACTTACTAGCCATTTAAACTTGGTCAAAGTCTAAAACTCTCTGGACCCCAGGTTCAATATCTGGGGGATGATAATGATAGCATCAATCTCATTTGTTTGTTACAAGGATTAAATGAGTTCATATGTAAAATGGACTTAAAACAGTAGTTGGCACAAAGCAAACCTATGTAAGTATTTGATATAATTTAATTCTAAGGAGGTTAAACAAATATCTCAACAGTCCAAGAATTATCCAAATCTATGTTCAAAGAGAATACATAAATAACTCTAATTAATCATAAGTAGTAACAAATTATAGTTGCTGTCATAAATGAAGCAGAAAAAGTCAAGTCCTCTGTAGGGGAAATATTTCTTGTGTAAGTAATGGCAGAAGGGGGATATGGAAGCAGAAAATGCTTTAAACAGGAGACACAGGAGATGCAGGTTCAATCATCGGGTCGGGAAGAGCCCCTGGAGGAGGACATGGCAACCCCCACTCCAGTATTGTTGCCTGGAGAATCCCATGAACAGAAGAGCCTGGCACTCTATAGTTCATGGGATCATAAAGAATCAGACTCAACTGAGTATGCATGCACACACATACATACATAACAGAAGTTCATCTCACCACTCCAAGTACCATCAAATCTAGCAAAAATCTCAAGTTTATGGTTAATTAGCACAAAGAAAACTGAGATCTGATACTACATAGTAACATAAACTAAAAAGTCAAATCTAAATAAAACCACCAAAGTCTATCTTGATTTTGACTTGAATTATCCTGTTGTCTGTTTATACTGATCAAATTAACAGGACCTGTGAAGAAGGCTGAGCACCAAAGAACTGATGCTTTTGAACTGTGGTGTTGGAGAAGACTCTTGAGAGTCCCTTGGACTGCAAGGAGATCCAACCAGTCCATTCTGAAGGAGATGAGCCCTGGGATTTCTTTGGAAGGAATGATGCTAAAGCTGAAACTCCAGTACTTTGGCCACCTCATGCGAAGAGTTGACTCATTGGAAAAGACCCTGATGCTGGGAGGGATTGGGGGCATGAGGAGAAGGGGACGACCGAGGATGAGATGGCTGGATGGCATCATGGACTCGATGGACGTGAGTCTGAGTGAACTCTGGGAGTTGGTGATGGACAGGGAGGCCTGGCATGCTGCGATTCATGGGGTCACAGAGTCAGACATGACTAAGCGACTGAACTGAACTGAACTGTGCTAAATTTCCACTTGGCTTAGCGCTCTGTACACATGGCCTACAAGTCTGGAACCATAGCTTTGGTGTACCTAAAGTCATTTTTTGGCAAAAGTTGCCCTGGTCAGCAATGCTGGAGACAAGGCTAGGAAATCACAAGACCCACAAAAGATGAATCCAGAGAGCTCACTGTCATCACTGCTGATTCAAGTCCTGGAAACTGAAACTGTGATTGGATCAGGACTCAAAAGAATTCCAAAGTTCCATTAATCATTTCAAGGACACTCAGAAGACACTTTAGAAAATTAATCTTCTGGAACTTTTATAAGTTTAGCTACCAAATTGTCTCTCTCTTGAGAAACAGGTGGGACTGCTTATAAAATCTGCTTTAAAAGTATGATTCCATAAGCTTTCTGTGGAAAAAGATCAAGACCAATCAAATGAGAACAAGCAAAGCTACTTGTTCAGAGCTTGCTGTTGCAAGGGAGTCAGCCACTGTCACTTGGGTTTTGGCAGAAACTTAAAGGCAGACAGAGTTGGAAATTTATACTGGAAAAAAAAAAGGGAAGGGCTTTGGGTATGTCATGTTTGTAATTCTGCTGGCTTGGGTAAACTGTAGGTGGGCTAACTAGAAATGGGTTATCCCTCTGCAATTGGCTGGTGGTGGTTTAGTCACTAAGTCAGGTCCGACTCTTGCAACCCCATGGAGAGTAGCTAGCCAGGCTCCTCTGCCCATGGGATTCTCCAGGCAAGAATACTGGAGTGGGCTGCCATTTCCTTCTCCAACTGCAATTGGCTGCTGCTGCTGCTGCTGCTAAGTCACTTCAATCGTGTCCGACCCTATGTGACCCCATAGACGGCAGCCCACCAGGCTCCCCTGTCCCTGGGATTCTCCAGGCAAGAACACTGGAGTGGGTTGCCATTTCCTTCTCCAATGCATGAAAGTGAAAAGTGAAAGGGAAGTCGCTCAGTCATGTCCGACTCTTCGCGACCCCATGGACCACAGCCTACCAGCCTCCTCTGTCCTTGGGATTTTCCAGGCAAGAGTACTGGAGTGGGGCACCATCGCCTTCTCCGAACTGCGATTGGCTGGGAGAGCCTATTTGGCTTTCTCTGGTTGGTTCTAAGTTAAAAGTGGGGGCAAACATCAGAGAAGTTGTCAGTTATGAATTAAGTACTGGTCATGGATTTTTATAGAAGTCTGACTTCCTACAAGTCTGACTGATAGCAGGTTGGTTTCCTGGGCTGTTTATTGTAGATAAGGAGCACAGCCTGGGAAGTTTGCTGCAGGTTGTGGGTCATTTTATGTATGGTCTGGCCATCATGCTCTTTGTACTTTTATCTCTCACTTCAAACATATCTCCCCCAAAGGTATATAAGTATATATATTGCAACAAAGTAGAAGAAGGGAAGGGAACGTGTAATACAACAAAATTTAACAAAAGTTCCATGTCTAAAATTTTACTTGCTTGCCATTTTAACATTTTTACTAGAGAATAGGGAAGGTGCATGGGAAAAAATCTGTTTCCCAGAATCTCAAGTGATGTGAAGAAATTTCAGTGATGCTTGTATCAGTTTTATTACAGCTAAACTGCAGCAACAAAGAGGCCCCAAAATAAAATAGCTCAAATAAAATAAAATACTTCATAACAATCCAGATATGTGTAGGTGATCCAAGATACAGTATCACCATCATCATCATCTTTATCACCATCATCTATCTTTCTGTTGCTCTACCTATGATGGGAATTCTGCTTTCAAAACCACTCGTGACTCAGATTCATTCATTTTCATTGTCCATTTTACTTACTGTCCTTATACATTTTTGTACGTTGTTTCCCTCACCCACATTGTCACCACTGGCTCACCATCCTATCTGTGTTCCAGTCTATAGAAACCAGGAAAGAGAAGTAGAGGGAAAGCAGCTTTCTTTTAAAATATGGTGTGGCTACAATGGAATACTACTCATCCATTAAAAAGAATAAATTTTTGCCATTTGCAAGAATAAAATGGACTCAGAGGGCATTATGCTAAGTGAAATAAGTCAGAGAAAGATAAATATTGCATGTATCACTTATACACAGAATCTAAAAAATACAGCAAACTAGTGAATGTAATATAAAAATAAAAGAAGCAGACTCACAGATACAGAGAACAGTCTGTGGTTACTGGTAGGGAGGTGGCAAAACAGAGGTGGGGGAGTAGGAGATACAAACTGCAGGGTTTGTATGGGAGATAGTCGAGGACAGATAAGCCTGATGTGCTGCAGTCCAGGGGGTCACAAAGAGTCATACCCAACTTAGTGCTGGCACAACAATAGCATAAGGGTCAGAAATCAAATCTAAATTCCAGTCCCAGGTCTGCTATGAATTTTACTTTTGACCTTCAGTAAGTCAAGTAAGTTAGNGGGTTTGTATGGGAGATAGTCGAGGACAGATAAGCCTGATGTGCTGCAGTCCAGGGGGTCACAAAGAGTCATACCCAACTTAGTGCTGGCACAACAATAGCATAAGGGTCAGAAATCAAATCTAAATTCCAGTCCCAGGTCTGCTATGAATTTTACTTTTGACCTTCAGTAAGTTAAGTAAGTTAGTAAGTTACCTAACCTCCTGGACTATTACTTTTCTCAAAGTTAAAGCAAGAGAATTGAAGTAGATCATTTAACGTTTTTTCCCCGAAGGTACATCAGATACGTTTTTAACGCGCCATAAAGAGTTAAGGCATCCTTTTCACTGCTCTGGGCCAAGTCTGCTCCTATCAGCTTCCCTTACGTCACTTCTGCCCTAGCGAACATATTTTAGCTCCTGATCACCTGTAAACTCGCCTTTGCTTCCTAGTCTCCATGCACTAGGAATCACTCTGGCCCCTCTCCCTCCTCACTCGGTTGCAACCCATGTTATCTGTCTAACCATATGGACTTTTCACTTGAGGCTGTTTGAAGTGAAGTGAAATCGCTCAGTCGTGTCCGACTCTTTGTGACCCCATGGACAGTAGCCTGCACCAGGCTCCTCCATCCATAGGATTTTCTAGGCAAGAGTACTGGAGTGGGTTGCCATTGTTTAGGCTATGTTCTGCCTTAAAAAGGCAGAAGATAAACATTAATGGACCCTTATAAAATAAAGTAATACAGTTATGGAATAAGTCAAAACTCAGAGATAGACATGCCAAAATTTGGACCTTACCACCAGGTTCTGCTTTAATTAACACTGACCAAATATAATCCAGTAACTTCAACAACTTAACCTCTCCAAGTCTCAGTTACCCCTTGTAAAGGGGTATGACTTGTAAAGTCATTTTCAGAATAAAAGGAAATCACAGCTGACAAAGCACTTTAAAATATTATAAAATGTGAACTAAAATGTCATTAACACATTCTGGAGGAAATGAAATAGAATGCAGATCTCTATAAGTCATGCTTTGCAAGGAACTCTGACAGCCATGAATTTTCCTAGGTGAATGAACCTGTCGTAAGAAGAGTCTCTTGAGGGATGACCATGAGGTCAATTTTGAGACATGATATGGTAAAAAGTTTGAACTGTCCACATCATTTCTCATCCCCTAAAACTACTGCTCCTACAGGGTCATTTTTGGAAAGGTCAGGAAATGGAAATACATGCATCAGAAGAGACTGAAAAAGAGGATCTTCTTTCCCATAAACTCTGCAAATGAGTACTCAAGGTCCCAGAGAGGAAAGACCTTTAAACTCTCCCCATCTTCTACATCAGGATAATAACTGTGGGAAGGAGTAGAAATGCAAATCATATTTTAAGAAACAATGGGGGTCGTAGGAGCAAGGAGAGGAATCCTGTTATACTTTCCCAGAAACGCTTGACAGCTTTACTAGAAAAAAGCATGTTGCATAATAATAATTTAGATGCAGAGCCAGTTCTCAGAACATTAAAGAAGTAGAGTGTACTCATACTCCCCCTTCATCCTCTATTATCTATTTTTCAATTTTGGAGCCTCAGTTGGCACAGAAGGATGCTGGGTTGCTTCTGGCTGCTTGAGGCAACAACTATGATGTCCCATTAGCCCCAGCCCAGCTTCCCCAATTCACTCATTCCTTCTGCTATTACACCCAGCAAGACATGAAGCATAAAAAACAATAACAAAAAAATCCAAACCAAAAACAAAGTAGAGTTTGTCCCAGCTAGATTATTATGATCTGTTTGTGACTTTAAAAAAAAAAGAAAAAGAAAGAAATGAAAGGAAAAATGGGGAATTCACAGGGGATATGTCAGGTGGCAAGTGGGAGATTTGGTTTTAAGGAACAGTGGCAGCAGTCTATTGTCATAGAAGAAGAGCATGTGGGTAAGAATGAAAGCGTGGCAGAAATTTGATCATAGATAGATGACCTAGTTGTATTATGATGTTACTTATTTCCTTGGGAAATGAAGGATACTGGGAAGTTAATGGAGAAAGAAGCCACGAAGACACCTCAGAGTTGGAAAACAGACAGATTAGGGAACTTCAGGAAGATGGCTGGGTAATTCTAAGGCCTCCTTTGAGATATATGGTCAGAAATGCAGAGTGAGACCACGTCACAAAAGTTTGTCTCCAAATCTGCAGCCACATTCCAGGCTGATAAGGTGTAGTACGGAGTGGGCAGATAACCGGTTTTGCCAGTTAAGTGAGATGAAAAGAAAGCATAGCAAGGGAGATGAGGATAATTATCACAAATGTGATAGACCATGGAGTGTAACCTGGGCAAGGAGAAAGTGAGAAGGAGGAAACGCTGCAGAGTAAAAGAGTGTTGGAGGCAATGAATTGGGAGTCTGCAGGGGATAATAAAATGCTCAGATGGACCTACTGGAGTAAGAGGGCTTAGAAGGAAAACAGTAGTAAACAAAGAGAAGACTGCTTAAAATTAAGGTTTCAGAGGTGCTGCAGTTACTGATAAGGATAATGATGTCCAGAATAGTATTTTACAAACTTTTTTGACCACAATCCTCAGAAAGAAAGGAATTTGACATAGATATTTAGTATTCATATACAGATTTTTACAAAACAATGCAGATTTTAAAATGTACTCAATTTTCAATTCTATTCCATTCCATTCAAAAATTTGAATTAGTAAATTGTTTTTCAGTGTCACTGAAGCATCATAAGCTGCAGTCTGAAAAATACTGGTCTAGGATAAGTTGCATAGGGGTAACTAAGGTGGGATAGAATAGAACTACAGAGTTAAGGAAATCATGGACCTCAGGGGCCAGAGTATTGAACTAATCATTTTCATTGCTGTTGCAGTCATCAAGAATAGTGATCGAAGTAGCAGTAAAAAAGACAAAAATTAGGCAAATGTAAAAACTTTATATTAATTTTTTCAATAAAAACAAAATCATAAAATGTTTTGTTGGTGTTTAGTCACTCATTCGTGTCCAACTCTCCCATGACCCCAGTCTGTAGCCTGCCAGGCTCCTCCATCCATAGGATTTCCCAGACAAGAATACTGGATTGGGTTGTCATTTCCTTCTCCAGGAGATCTTCCTGACCCAGGGACTGAATCTATGTCTCCTGCATTGGCAGGCAGATTCTTTAGCACTGAGCTACCAGAGAAGCCCACAATAAATGAGTAAATGAATAAGTAAGTGAATGGATAATACATTACCCTTTACAAATTTCAAATCCTTTTCATAAGTTGACATAAGCAAGTAGGTTAATTAATTAAATTGATGTCTATTCATTTAACAAGTATTTGACAGCCTTCTGTGAGCCAAGAACTGTGCAAGTCTCTCGGTCAGTTCAGTCACTCAGTCCTGTCCAACTCTTCGCGATCCCATGGACTGCAGCACACCAGGCTTCCCTGTCCATCACCAACTCCCAGAGCTTGCTCACACTCATGTAAATTGAGTCAGTGATGCTATCCAACCATCTCATCCTCTGTCATCCCATTCTCCTCCTACCTTCAGTCTTTCCCAGCATCAGGGTCATTTCCAAGGAGTCTGTTCACATCAGGTGGCCAAAGTATTAGAGTTTCAGCTTCAGCATCAGTCCTTCCAATATTCAGGATTGATTTCCTTTAGGATTGAATGGTTTGATCTCCTTGCTGTTCAAGGGACTCTTGAGAGTCTTCTCCAGCACCACAGTTCAAAGGCATCAATTATTCAGCACTCAGCCTTCTTATTGTCCAGCTCTTACATCTGTACATGACTACTGGAAAAACCATACTTTGACAAGACAGACCTTTGTTGGCAAAGTAATGTCTCTGCTTTTTAATATGCCATCTAGGTTGATCATAGCTTTTCTTCCAAGAAGCAAGCGTCTTTTAATTTCATGCCTGCAGTCATCATCTGCAGTGATATTCGAGCCCAGAAAAATAAAGTGTGTCAATGTTTCCATTGTTTCCTCATCTATTTGCCATGAAATGATGGGACCAGATGCCATGATCTTAGTTTTCTGAATGTTGAATTTTAAGCCAACTTTTCCCCTCTCCTCTTTCACTTTCATCAAGAGGCTCTTTAGTTCTTCACTTTCTGCCATAAGGGTGGTATCATCTGTGTATCTGAGGTTATTGATATTTCTCCCAGCAATCTTAGCTTGTGCTTCATCCAGCCTGGCATTTCACATGATGTACTCTGCATATAAGTTAAATAAGCAGGGTGATAACACACAGCCTTGATGTACTTCTTTCCCAATTTGCAACCAGTTTGTTGTTCCATGTCCAGTTTTAACTGTTGCTTCCTGACCTGCATATAGGCTTCACAGGGGACAGGTAAGATGGTCTGGTATTCCCATCTCTTGAAGAATTTTCCACAGTCTGTTGTGATCCACACAGTCAAAGACTTTGGCATAATCAATAAAGCAAAAGTAGATGTTTTTCTGATACTCTTGCTTTCTCAAAGATCCAATGAATGTTGGCAATTTGATCTCTGGTTTCTCTGCCTTTTCTAAATCCAGCTTGAACATCTGGAAGTTCACGGTTCACATACTATTGAAGCCTGGCTTGGAGAATATTGAGCAGTACTTTGCTAGTGTGTGAGATGAGTGCAATTGTGCGGTAGTCTGAACACTCTTTGGCATTGCCTTTCTTTGGGATTGGAATGAAAACTGACCTTTCCCAGTGCTAGTCTCTGGTGGTTATATTTTATGGGGAGGAAAATACTTGCTTCCTACCCTCATGTAGCTTGTAATCTAGTATGGAATAAAGACACTGAATAAATACTGACATGAATAATTAAAGAGAGCTACAACTTATGATAAGAGTAACAGAATGCTAGGGGAGAGAACATGGATCAGAAGAAGTGGGATCTCAGGAGTCCTCTTTGAAGTAACGATGTTTTAGCTGAATCTCAAAAGATGACTAAGAGATGGCCATATGGTAGATTTTTTATCCTCTGTATCTTACCTTCTTTATCTTTGAAATAATAATTAAAATAATAGAATCTCATTTTAAGAATGGAAATTTTACATCCATGTAGTTCAACTATTCTTCTGATTCTTAAATCCTTTCTAAAATATCTCTGTCCAAATAATATCATGGCAAACTTGCTTTTTTTCAAGGACAGTCAAGTGAAAACATTTCTAAATTTTTTTTAATTACTACTTTAGATATTCTCACATATTAATTTATTCAATCCTCACAACTACCTTATAAGAAGTAATGCTCTCTAATTTATAGAGGATAAAACACATGGAGTTGACCTTGATACAATGGTGATAGTAACCAGCATATCTAGGGTTCATCCTCTTGAGTTAATAGTGGCAAGATTATTCTCTGATGCACCAGTATATGCAAAGCAGCTGCCTACAGTAAAGGACAGTTACAAGGTCATGGGATAATATCTTTGAGTAACCATCTGGCCCTGATCCAGCATAAACTCACATCTGTGATCTCATTTACATCATGCTCTAGATCAATCTAGCCAAATGATAGATGTTTCATTCCTTATTGGCTTTATTCTTTCTAATCAATCAATCCTTATTGATTATAACTAGGCACTAAATTTTGGAATAAAGAGATAGATTTATAATCCTGCTCCTCTTCAAACACTTACAAATTAATAAGGGGGACAGAAAATTAAACAGATCTTTCCAATCCAAGCACACTAAGAAGTGCAGACAAAAGTAAGTAGAAGCTGCTACAGTAGCATAAAGAAGGAGCATGTACATATTTTCTAACTCTAGGGGTAAAGAATCTTTTAGACATGCTGTCTTTTGATAAACATTTACATTTCAAGTCTCTGCCACACACACACACACACACACACACACACACACACAAAACTATTCTAAGAAACCCCCAAAGCAACATGCCTCTATTGAGAACTGCAGTATTTTGTTTTCTTACAAGCATTTAATTTATACAAAATTTTTTCTTTTTCAAAGAAGTCGATCATATTGAATATTTTTTCATTGAAGTATAGTTGATGCACAGTGTTGTGTTAGTTTCAGGTGTACAGCAAAGCAATTCAGTTATACATACGTATTTTTCAGATTTTTTTCCTTTATAGGTTATTATAAAATATTGAATATAGTTCCCTGTGCTATAAAGTAGGTCTTTGTTGCTAATCTATTTTATATAGTAATGGGTATATGTTAACCCCAAACTCCTGATTTACCCCTTCCTCTGCTTTTCCCCTCTGGTAACCATAAGTTTGCTTTCTATGTCTGTGGGTATATTTCTGTTCTGTATGTAAGTTTATTTGCAGCATCTTGTTAGATTCCATATACAAGAAATAGCATATTATGTTTGTCTTCTCTGGCTTACTTCACTTACTATGATAATCTCTAGATACATCTATGTTGCTGCAAAGGACATTATTTCATTCTTTTTTATATTATATTCCACTGAATTATATTCCACTGTATGTATGTATGTATCACATCTTTATCCATTTCTCTGCTGATCAACATTTAGGTTATTCATGACCTGGCTATTGTATATAGTGCCACAGTGAACACTGGGGTACATGTGCATGCATGCAAGCTCAGTCACATCCAACTATTTGCAACCTATAGACCGTAGCTTGCCAGGCTTCTCTGTCCATGGTATTCTCCAGGCAAGAATACTGGAGTGGGTTGTCATGCCCTTCTCCAGGGGGTCTTCCTGACCAAGAGATTGAACCCACGTCTCTTATATCTCATGCGTTGGCAGGAGGGTTCTTTACCGCACATACCACCTGAGTGCATGTATCTTATTAAATTATGGTCTTCTCTGGATATATGCCCATGATTGGGATTGTACAATCATATGGTAGCTTATCTTTAGTTTTTTAAGGAAGCTCCATACTGTTTATCATAATTCCTATACGAATTTACATTACCACCAGCAAGCAGGAGGATTCCTTTTTCTCCACACCTTCTCCAGCAAAATTTATTGTTTGTAGACTTTTTGGTGATGGCCATTCTAACTAGAGTGATGTGATACCTCATAATAGTTTTTATTTGCATTTCTCCAATAATTAGTGTAGTACAGCATGTTTTAATGTGCATTTTGCCCATCTAGATGTCTTTTTGGAGAAATGTCTATTTAGATCTTCTGCCCATTTCTTGACTGGGTTGTCTGTTTCTTTGATATTTATCTGTATGAGCCATCTGTATATTTTAGAGATTAATTCCTATTGGTGATATAATTTACAAAATTTTCTCCCATTCTGTAGGCTGTCTTTTCATTTTATTTATAGTTTCCTTTGCTGTGCAAAAGTTTGTAAGTTTAAGTAGGTTCCATTTATTTTTGCTTTTATTACTCTAGGAGACAGATCCCAAAAAACATCACTGCAATTATGTCAAAGATTGTTCTACCTATATTTTCCATTTTGAGTTTATTTTTCTGAATGGTGTTAGAGAATGTTCTAATTTCATTTTTTTACATGTAGCTGTGCAGTTTTCCCAGCACCATTTATTGAAGAGACTATCTTTCCTCAATTGTGTACACTTGCTTCCTTTGTCATATATTTAACTGGATGAATCAGGCTCCCTGGCTTCAGACTATACTACAAAACTGAAGTAATCAAAACAGTATGGTACTGGCGGAGTCCATTCTTAGCTGACTAACCTTGATGAAGTCACTTCACATCAGTGACCTTTATTTTCCCCAGCTATAAATGGGAATAAGGATTACTTCTGTTTTCAAAATGAAATATAACTCATATACCATGCAGTTGGTGTGTGAATAGTTCTGTTGTTAACTTGATATGTAGTTGTACTGGGAAAGCCAGTGGGTTAAAGCGTCTAAGGAGAATATTCGTCTTAGACTTTACTTTTGAAAACTCTTGGCCCTGAGCTATATTTTGAGAAGAATCTTAACTGAATAAAGAAGTGTTCCTATAGATGTGCCTTGGGGCTACCTTTCAAGAATGTGACGGTTAAATTTGGTAATTTGCAGCCTCTAATCTGTGTTGTGATGATCTCCACAGAATGGAGCCTAAAGCTGCTGTCTGCACAACTAGTAGTCACAGTCCTTCCATCATTGATTAATCAGAAGTGACATCCATACTGTCATTCAGTTCAGTTCAGTTCAGTCGCTCAGTCGTGTCCAGCTCTTTGCAACCCCATGAGCCACAGCACGCCAGGCCTCCCTGTCCATCACCAACTCCCGGAGTCCACCCAAACCTGTGTCCATCAAGTCGGTGATGCCATCCAAGCATCTCATCCTCTGTTGTCCCCTTCTCCTCCTGCCCCAATCCCTCCCAGCATCAAGGTCTTTTCCAATGAGTCAACTCTTCACATGAGGTGGCCCAAAGTATTGGAGTTTCAGGTTCAGCATCAGTCCTTCCAATGAACACCCAGGACTGATCTCCTTTAGTATGGACTGGTTGGATCTCCTTGCAGTCCAATATTGTCATTGCACCAGAGTTAAAAAAAAAACTATTCCTTATATTTCCTTGGGTCCTGCAGAGACTGAAGGCCAATTACAGTCTGGCATTACAAATTACCTTTGTGCCAGAGTGGTCTCTGGAATCTCATGTCTAATAACAGTATCTTGTTCATATTCTTAAGCTAAATGCTTGTCTTCAGTGCTGTCTTTGTTACGGCCTCTTAACAAAGACATAAATAATGTGAAGACCTGAATTATGTATTTAACTTTGTGTATATGACTTGCTGCTGCTGCTACTGCTAAGTCGCTTCAGTCGTGCCTGACTCTGTGCGACCCCATAGATGGTAGCCCACCAGGCTCCCCCGTCCCTGGGATTCTCCAGGCAAGAACACTGGAGTGGGTTGCCATTTCCTTCTCCAGTGCATGAAAGTGAGAAGTGAAAGTGAAGTCGCTCAGTCGTGTCCGACTCTTAGAGACCCCATGGACTGCAGCCCACCAGGCTCCTCCATCCATGAGATTTTCCAGGCAAGAGTACTGGAGTGGGGTGCCATTGCCTTCTCCGGTATATGACTTAATCAAATATTATTAAAGGAACAGCTAGATTTGTAAAACCATTACACTGAGGTGTCAGTATATCCACTTTATACTAGAAATATAATATTTATATTAAAGAGTTTATAGACTACTTTTTAATTTAATATTTACATTAAAGACTTTATAGACTAATCAGGCTTCACTGGTAGCTTAGTTGGTAAAGAATCCACCTGCAATGCAGAAGACCTGGGTTCAATCCCTGGGTTGGAAAGAGCCCCTGGAGAAGGAAATGGCAACCCACTCCAGTATTTTTGCTTGGGAAATCCTATGGACAGAGGAGCCTGGCAGGCTACGGTTCATGGGGTCACAAGTCAGACAGGACTTAGCAACTAAACCACCACCACTAGCACAAAAACAGAAGCACAGATCAATGAAACAGGATAGAAAGCCAAGAAATAAATCCACAAACCTATGGTCAATTAACTTATGAATATATTTTTAAACTACTAAGCCAACTATCCCTCAATGTCTTTCACACAAAATTCTGCTAAGCTTCTTTGGCAGAAGAATCTCATCTGCTTGTTACTAACTACAACTTCTGAAGAATCAGTGGGCTTAGAGGATGTCATAGAAATAACAGAATAAATAGCATTACTGAGCATTTAGACCAATGCTTCTCAATTTTCACCACTTCTTAGAGACTTCTGGAGCACATTTAAAATATTCTAAAATTCTGCCTCATGACAGACTAAATTAAATCAGAGTGGTGGGGTGAGGGCATTGGATTTTTTAAACATACTAACTTTTTTCAGTATATAGCCAGGGTTGAAAACCACTAAAAGAAATATAAGGCTATTTGTTTCCTTCAACTGGTCATTGGAATTTTCCCAATGGTACTTGGTCTTTACTGAATTGGTTCATCTTGGTGGAAGCTACACATTGCTATTCACCAGCACTCATTAATAAACTACTGCAATCACCTTCTATCTGATCTCTTTATGATAATTCTCTCTATGTGCACTTGGTCATACAACTATTCATTCAATACAGTAGTCAACAGCACTGTGTACCTACTCCATGTTCAAGGCAGTGCTAAAAACATACAAGGATGAAGTCATGGTGACTGCTCTTCCGGGCTCCCAATCTAACAGCAGGAGTGCACTCTGATGGAGTATGGAAGTATATACAGGGAGGTATGGGACACAGGAAAGGTGTATTAACTGCTCCTCAGCTAGAAACCAAACATGACATCTCAAGCTTACCAAGGCAATGATGCTTCAGCTATGGGCTATAAAAAGTAGACATGGATTGTCAACTGTCAGGCCCCTGAAAGGCCATCAGAAAAACCTGAAGGTCAAACAAAACTAAAATTATTAGACTTAGTATGGTAAGGGTTAATACCACCTGACCAGATTTTAGTGGTAACTCAGAAGAGTGAAAGGAGGAAAAGATAAAGGATTTTGAGACTTGGGCTAAGTGCCTTTAAGGAGGGTCTAGAAAGGGAATTGGATGGAAATGGGCAGAGTTTATGACATAATTGTGGATTGGTTTTGAAGCCAGTCTAGATGATGAAGCTGACTGTCTTGGTAAGTAAATTAATTAGCTAGTTCATAGTCTTATTGTCCAGGGACATGTATTTTGTGGAGCAAGTAGCCAAGTAATTTTTGCTGGTTCTCAGTATTATTTAATATAGAGACAAGAAAATATGTCCAGTCCCACTATTGCTTACTACAGGAATATGAAGTGCTGGTTCCAGTACTCATTAAAGGAGATGAAGAAGGAGATAGAAGGGAACTGGGCATGAGTTCAGCATGTGCAAAGGCAAAGCAGTAAAAACAGAGTATGCTCTAAAAGTCTCTTTTGTTTTCTGAATCAAGTCCACGCTTTTCAGTTTGGTGTTTAAGACCTTTTAGTATGTGAAACAACTTATACCTTAAGCATTCTTTCCTATTCATCAACTATAATGCAATCAAAAAGAATTAGTCACCATGTCTAATCTTCCATGCCTTTGTAGCACTATTTACACATTTTCACAAGGATCTTATCTCAGCTCTAACATTTTACCAATCATGTGACTTTGAACTAATAATTTAAATATGCTGCGTTTATTTTCTTAATTGTAGAAAGGCAACAGTAAAAATAACTGCCTCATAGACAGATACTAGTAAGATCATGTATAAACAAACAGGTACATATTGAGAACCAAACAGGTAACATATTGAGTACCATCTAGTGTCAACCACTGTTCTAGGGGGAAAGTCTGCCCACATTCAAGGAACATATATATTTTCAGCTATTATGAAGAGAAATGTTGAATAATGTGATAGAGGGCAACTGTGTTGACGAGGCAGTCCATTCCAGTGTGGAGATTAACAAAGATCTTGATGTTCTTTGAGAAAAGGAGCCATAAAATTATGCACTTTTTGTGACACCTGCAACATTCTTCCCCATTATGGACACTGAAAACCAGTGAGCAAATAAATGAACAAATAAGATACTCATATCGATACTACAGAGAATGAACCTCGAGTAGTTTTTATACAAAAGCTTTTATTAATATATGACTTTTAAAGCCCCCTTGATGGAAATTTTGAAAGGGTTAGAATCAGAATAAATTATTAACTTATAAATATAATTGTTAGTATAATATAATTAATAGCCAGTAAAATTATACATTATATAATTGAATATGATTGCTAATAATAAAAATATACAGTTACAATTTTTTCATTAAAACTTAGATGCAGAAGTGATGGCTTGTGTCTGAGATGTCATTGCTAGGGCCTTTTAGAGGAGGCTAATCTTGCTGATAGAGAAACAAGATAAACTGTTCTCAAAATCAATTACAATTATACAATATTTAATATACTCCTCCCAAATTGATGCAACTTATACTCTTTCTCTCAGGCTTCTAGTGAGAATTAATAATCTTTTCTTCAAAGAGCAATAAGCTCGCTACTTCAGTTGCTTTTTCTAGCCAAAGAGAAGAATAATAGAACAATCACATTTTCCCAAAAATAATTCATGAAAAAATGTGTCTCTGTGTTTTCATGCAGAAGTAATAGAACTCAGCTTCAATTATCTGAATGCTAACAATTTTCCAATCATTGCAAAAAAACATTAACTCTACCAATTCTTTCTTTAACTCCATCCTTGTACTGACTTTTAAAGATAAGATATATATGTATATAATTACTAAATAATAATTATGTACCAGGCACTACACTAAACACTTTATGTTCATTATCTCATTTCACTCCCAAAATACCCATAAGGAGTAGGTATCATTTTATTCTGTATTACATGTAAGAAAACTGTAGCTCAATGAAATTACCACATATGCCTGCCTGAATATAAGATAGCCCAGAATATCAGAATATAAGAAACTTTTAATAACCAAATTAGAATATTAAATATATGTATACCAACAAGAAAATAAACCTTAAAAGTAAAACATGATTTGGTTATTTGTCATTTTATTTAGTTACATATTTATTTTAAATCACATACCCTGCAAATCAATGCATTATATTTAAAATATTAATTTTCTACCTTCAAATTTCACTAAACAAGCTTATTTAAATTCTTCACATGCCTCTTAACATCAAAATCTTATTGATCACTGTAACCATTTTTCTAACAAGTAGCAATTTTCCAGAAATAACCATTTGTATTAAAGTTCTCCAGAGAACAAACAGGAGATAGGTAAATAGATGCTAACAAGATAGAAAGGCAGACAGAGATTTTCTTGATATAAGCAATTGGCTCAAGTGATTATGAAGGCTGATAAATCCAAAACCTGCAGCATTGGTCTATGGTGTGGGAGACCCATGGAGAGCAGATGTTCTAGTTTCAAGGCCATCAGGCAGGAAGTGGTGATGTTGCAGATAAAGTTAGAGGGCAGTTGACTGGAGAATTCTTTATTTCCTGGGGAAGGGTCAGACTTTTTGTTCTAGTCAGACTTTCAACTAGGCCACCCACATTATGAAGGATAATCTGCTTTACTCTACTGACTAAAATGTTAATGTAATACAGTGTTAAAGTCTACCAATTTAAATTCCCATCCATTCCTCATTATGTACATGTATTCTTCAGTCAAGGATTTATAGAAATACAAGAACATAATGAAAATATACATCTGTATATTTGTATAAACAAATGTATATACTATTTTTAAATCCTCATCTAATAATTTTATTATCTTTGTAATTTGTTGATCTTTGATTTTTTTCTATTTGTCACAGATCACATTTCCCTGCTTCTCTGCAGTTAATGATTATGTTAGTGGATGCTGCTGCTGCTGCTAAGTCACTTCAGTCGTGTCTGATTCTGTGCGGCCCCATAGACGGCAGCCCACCAGGCTCCCCCGTCCCTGGGATTCTCCAGGCAAGAACACTGGAGTGGGTTGCCATTTCCTTCTCCAATGCATGAAAGTGAAAAGTGAAAGTGAAGTCGCTCAGTCGTGTCTGACTCTTAGCGACCCCATGGACTGCAGCCTACCAGGCTCCTCCATCCATGGGATTTTCTAGGCAAGAGTAGACATTGTGAATATTGTGGTGTTCAGTGAATGCAGTATACTCAGTTCAGTTCAGTCACTCAGTCGTGTTTGACTCTTTGCGACCCCATGGACTACAGCATGCGAGGCCTCCCTGTCCATCACCAACTCCCAGAGTTTACTCAAACTCATGTCCTTTGAGTCGGTGATGCCATCCAACCATCTCATCCTCTGTCATCCCCTTCTCCTCCCACCTTCAATCTTTCCCAGCATCAGGGTCTTTTCGAGTGAGTCAGTTCTTCGTATCAGGTGGCCAAAGCATTGGAGTTTCAGCTTCAGCATCAGTCCCTCCAATGAATATTCAGGACTGATTTCCTTTAGTATGGACTGGTTTGGTCTCCTTGCAGTCCAAGAGACTCTCTCAAGAGTCTTCTCCAACACCACAGTTCAAAAGCATCAATTCTTTGGACCTCAGCTTTCTTTACAGTCCAACTCTCATATCCATACATGACTCCTGGAAAAACCATAGCTTTGACTATATGGACCTTTGTCAGCAAAGTAATGTGTCTGCTTTTTAATATGCTGTGTAGGTTTGTCATAGCTTTTCTTCCAAGGAGCAAGTGTCTTTTAATTTCGAGGCTTCAGTCACCATCTGCAGTGATTTTGGAGAAGATAGCTTTCTCCAAAACTTTCCCTCAAGTTATCTACATCTTATTTATAATAAATTCATTTCCTAGCAAAGAAAACACATGCAATAATACTTATGAAAATCACCATTCAAATCAGATGCAATGTATACAATAATTTCCATCTTCAGAGTGTATATAAATGCTTGATTAGATTTCATTTTTATATCCAGTGCAAACATGTATTTTTAATTTGGTGCTACACATCAAATTTCCAACATACTGGAGGATATTACTTAATAAGGGCTGCCAAACTAACTTGTCTCTGCTTAGTGTCAGAATACAGATCTTCTTGCCAACTCTAAGCACATATTTAACTTTCTTTTTAAGTGTGTAATTGATTAGCCTTTGTACTATTCTATTGGAAAAGGAAATGGCAACCCACTCCAGTATTCTTGCCTAAAGAATTCCATGGACAGAGGAGCCTGGCAGGCTACAGTCCATAGTCACAAAAAGTCAGACATGACTGAGCAAGCATCCACACAGTGTTCTATGAATTGCATGTCTGCTTCTATTAATTAATACAAAGCTTTACAAGCATATCACTGTTATTCACTGGGATGAATCAGAAGTTTCTTCATATACTTCTTCAAATAATCATTATTAATAAAATATACTAAAAATTAAAATTTTTAGCACTTACTTAAAATAAGTTAATTAATGAGATCAATGAGACAGGTTCGATGGATTCAACAACCTTACATTGTATTTTATGGATGACAGTTGCCAACTTCTGTTGGTATCAGCTGCCATTTTATTTTAGTTTTGTTTTGTCTGTAGTATATGAAGATATTGCTTTCATATATTTATAAGTTTTATGCATTGGATTCCACAGACAATATTATTTTTATTAAATATATTAATATTTCCCTTATAAAAATTATTTTTGAAAACCACTATTTCAGATGAGCCAAAGCTTCAATGTTCAGGAAAACCTTTGACTGCTTTTTTCTGGATCTTCTTGTCTTTTTCTTGACCCTCTCTATGTAGTCTCTTCCCCCCGTTTCTACCTCCTATGACAGGCAGAAACGCTTCTCTACATGTCATTTTCATAACCATCATTTCTAATAATAGCAGAGGCATAACAAAATTTAACTAACATTTCCTCTATTAGAAAATATTCACTTTGTTTTCAATATTTCTTCATTACAATGAACAATATCTAAAGATGTTCAGGACTACAAACTATTTCCTTTTTTAGATTATTTTCTTATGACAGACACAAAGTAGTAGAGTATTGGATTAAAACTACTATTACCCATTTCTGAAAAGACTTTTAGCAAGACAGTTCAGTAGATAGTAAGAACCACATCAAATTAGAAAGCAGATGCTATCTTAAGTCATCTGCTCAAATCTAATTTGAGCAGAAGAACCTCTGCCTTTTAAGTCATAGATATCAACCTGTTAAATGTTTGTTTCTCATTCTTTGCTTCAGGGAATTTCCCTTACCACTCCCAAGGCTGGGGTTATGTTCCTTCCTGGACGCCCGAGGGGCCTCTTTGCTTTTCCCTGTCACAGCACTAACTGCTTCATAAATGCTCATTCATGTTTCCTATTCCCTAGACTACGAACGTGCCACCAGAAGATTTACCTTGTTCACTGATATATTTCACAGAACCTGAAACAGTGGCACACAGCAAGGATGCTCTAATTTTTGCTGAGTTAATTCCTTATTTTTATTAAGGAAGTGACTACATATCATTTTGCATGACCTTAAATTTCACAATTTTGGGGTTTGAATTTTGTCCTACAAGATACAGCAGTGCTTACTTCATGGCACAGAGACATACAAAAAAGTAAGTTTTGAATGAATTATTTAACTAGTTCATTCACTTTTTAAAAGGACATGATATTCCAGAACAAACAAAATATGAAAAGTGTACTGTTTTAGAATTGAAGGATTAAAAAGAGATCTAGCAGTCAAGGTAAACATTTGCTTACTTGATGTGTCATTTGCATTTCAGACCTGAAACTACCATTGTCTGTGCGAGACCTTAAGAAAGTCAACTGTTCTTAGTTTCAGTTTCCTCGTGTATAAAATTATGTGGTTAGATCAGATAATTAGTATCAGTTCTTCCAGTTCATTCTAACTTTACTTTAGGAGGGTATTTATTGGGTTATAATTAACATAATGTGACACACAGAACTCAATAACCCTGTGCTTTATTTTTCTGATTTGTTTTGTTTTACTGTAATTTCTTAGTTACAACATTTCTTTGCAAAGATATGACTACTTGTGAAAGCCTGATAAAGTTAGGTGATGGTCCACTGTTAGTTCAGTCGCTTAGTCGTGTCCAACTCTTTCTGACCCCATGAATTGCAGCACGCCAGGCCTCCCTGTCCATCACCAACTCCCGCAGTTCACTCAAACTCATATCCATCAAGTCAGTGATGTCATCCAGCTATCTCATCCTCTGTTGTCCCCTTCTCCTCATGTCCCCATTCCCTCCCAGCATCAGAGTCTTTTCCAATGAGTCAACTCTTCACATGAAGTGGCCAAAGTTTTGGAGTTTCAGCTTTAGCATCAGTCCTTCCAATGAACACCCAGGACTGATCTTCTTTAGGATGGACTGGTTGGATCCCCTTGCAGTCCAAGGACTCTCAAGAGTCTTCTCCAACACAACAATTCAAAAGCATCATTTCTTTTGCGCTCAGCTTTCTTCACAACCCAACTCTCACATCCATACATGACCACTGGAAAAACCATAGCCTTGACTAGATGGACCTTTGTTGGCAAAGTAATGTCTCTGTTTTTCAACATGCTATCTAGGTTGGTCATAACTTTCCTTCCAAGGAGTAAGTGTCTTTTAATTTCATGGCTGCAATCACCATCTGCAGTGATTTTCGAGCCCAAAAAATAAAGTCTGACACTGTTTACACTGTTTCCCCATCTATTTCCCATGAAGTGAAGGCACCAGATGCCATGATCTTCATTTTCTGAATCTTGAGCTTTAAGCCAACTTTTTCTCTCTCCTCTTTTGCTTTCATCAAGATGCTTTTTAGTTCCTCTTCACTTTCTGCCATAAGGGTGGTGTCATCTGCATATCTGAGGTGATTGATATTTCTCCTGGCAATCTTGATTCCTGCTTGTGTTTCTTCCACTCCAGCATTTCTCATGATGTACTCTGCATAGAAGTTAAATAAGCAGGGTGACAATATACAGCCTTGATGTACTCCTTTTCCTATTTGGAACCAGTCTGTTGTTCCATGTCCAGTTCTAACTGTTGCTTCCTGACCTGCATACAGATTTCTCAAGAGGCAGGTCAGGTGGTCTGGTATTCCCATCTCTTTCAGAATTTTCCACAGTTTATTGTGATCCTCACAGTCAAAGGCTTTGGCATAGTCGATAAAGCAGAAATAGATGTTTTTCTGGAACTCTCTTGCTTTTTCGATGATCCAGAGGATGTTGGCAATTTGATCTCTGGTTCCTCTGCCTTTTCTAAAACCAGTTTGTACATCTGGAAGTTCACGGTTCACATATTGCTGAAACCTGGCTTGGAGAATTTTGAGCATTCCTTTACTAGAGTGTGAGGTGAGTGCAATTGTGCTGTAGTTTGAGCATTCTTTCACTTAGAATGAAAACTGACTCTCCACTGTTAAGAGACAGTAAATGTGGTGTGCCCCTAATGGTCATCAGAGGTGTTATCCGGGGCCATGAATGTTTCTTTGTTTTGATGGGCAGGTTGTTATTGTGGTTGTTGCATAATCAACTGACATTAAAGCTCCGTGTAGCTCTTTCAAGATTCTGGCAGGCTTTTCAGAGGCAGGACATACTGTACTGTATGTTCTCTAACTTTAATTTAAAAATAAGGTAGGTTACTCTCCAAACTCATCTCTTTTTGAAAGCTGTAAGACTAGATATCTTTATGACTCCAAGGGTTAAACCAAATTATCTGGAAATCTAATAGTTTTGCTCTTACATTTTAACTGCCATTTCAATTGGCACTGATCCCTCAGTAGACAAATAATTATATATTTGCACAATTGAATGTGCTAGTCTTGGGAAGGGTAAAGGAATGACCATATTCTTCCATCTGCCCCCTGGTTTCTCATAGAGATAAGGCGCGCAAATACATCACTTGGAGTACAAGTCTGATTAGCAGTGTAAGAAGGAAGCCCACGGCAAAGTCAAGAGTGGTTGCACAGGTTTATACACTAGAAGAACACTCCGTAAGCCAGCACCTCTGAAAAAGGAAAGGCGGGGGGAATCTAGCAAACTACACAAATACACATTTTTATTGTTATAATTTTATTACTATAATCATGTGCTTCTGGTTCAACGGCTTGCTGCTAAGTCGCTTCAGTCGTGTCTGACTCTGTGCGACCCCATAGAAGGCAGCCCACCAGGTTCCCCCATCCGTGGGATTCTCCAGGCAAGAACACTGGAATGGGTTGCCATTTCCTTCTCCAATGCATGAAAGTGAAAAGTGAAAGTGAAGTTGCTCAGTCGTGTCCAACTCTTCATGACCCCATGGACTGCAGCCTTCCAGGCTCCTCCATTCATGGAATTTTTCAGGCAAGAGTCCTGGAGTGGGATCTCTGAGGCCTGCCCCAGGCCCCACTGTACATGAAGAGCAGGGTTTGGCCTGGTGGCCCTCCCCTTACCTCGTGCCCCACTGCCTTAAATAGGTCTGCAGTACCTAACATTTCTGTTCTTCAGACATTTCTGTGTTAAATACTAATAAAAGCTTACAAATCCACAGAGAAATCAAAGTAAAACAATTCTGGTTTAACAGAAATAATCTAGCAACAATAAAAGTTCAATTAAATAAGCACACTAACGGTTCTGGCTGCTACCATAATAAAAGTACACAGGAACTGTTTTTTTGTCTTCACTGTACAAAAGCAATATATACATGTCTTAGGAGCCTGGTCGGGATCCAGCTTTTTATTTTCCTGATGTGTTACTCTGCTGTTGCTGCTCCGCCAGGGCTTGCTGAAGGCGCATCCGCTTCCGGGAATAGTGCTGCCAGTGCAGAATTTGCTGCTCATCAATAACTTTCGCACACTGAGCATTCACCAGCTCCTTGCGGGAGTGTTCGTATTGGAGCAGTTCTAACATGTGTAAGCACTGAGGGTACTCTAGATACTTGGCATATTCTGGTTCTTTCCAGTAAAGCAAGTACTTAAGATAATTAACAAAAGCCTTGTCTTTGAAGTAACCTCTTTGGGCAAGAAAGTTATGGTAATTTGGGTTGGCTAGACACTGTACAAATTCTAACTCCAACTGAAACCGCAGTCGATTTCCAGCATCATCTGTTTCCATAGCGATGGCCGCGGCCATCACCAGCAGACACTCTAAGTACCCCACAACCCCACACAGCCAGGATCGGTGAAATGGGGAAGGTGAGGCTGTGACTAAAACACATATGGTCAGATTATCTGCCATCTTCCTTTCCTCTCCTCTTTTACCTCCTCCTCCTCATGTTTTTTTCTTTGCCTTTCTGGTACCTTCAGATTTATGAAGCTCAGTCTTTTGATTCATTTATGACTCTGACATTTTGTGCTCAGATTAAGACCTTGTTCAGTATGTATTGTCATATTTTCTTATATGTAATTGCTTTTCTAATTCTGGAAAATTTTTAAATATTTTAAATTGTTTTTAAGTAATTTAATGATATTTCTAATCAGAAATTGCTTTAATAAAAGGAAAATTGTTTAAACTTCCCCATGTTTCAAATGCATCAGTTCAGTTCAGTTCAGTTGCTCAGTCGTGTCTGACTCTTTGCAACCCCATGAACCACAGCACACCAGGCCTCCCTGTCCATCACCAATTCCCAGAGTCCATCCAAACTCATGTCCCTTGAATTGATGATGCCATCCAACCATCTCATTCTCTGTAACTCCCTTCTCCTCTTGCCCTCAATCCCTCCCAGCATCAGGGTCTTTTTTAAATGAGTCAGTTCTTCACATCAGGTGGCCAAAGTATTGGAGTTTCAGCTTCAACATCAGTCCTTCCAATGAACACCCAGGACTGATCTCCTTTAGGATGGACTAGTTGGATCTCCCTGCAGTCCAAGGGACTCTCAAGAGTCTTCTCCAACACCACAGTTCCAAAGCATCAATTCTTCAGTGCTCAGCTCTCTTTAGAGTCCAACTCTCATATCCATACGTGACTACTGGAAAAAGCATAGCATTGACTAGAGAGACCTTTGTTGGCAAAGTAATGTCTCTGCTTTTTAATATGTTGTCTAGGTTGGTCATAACTTTCTGTCCAAGGAGTAAGCATCTTTTAATTTCATGGCTGCAGTTACCATCTGCAGTGATTTTGGAGCCCCCAAAAATAAAGTCAGCCACTGCTTCCCCATCCATTTGCCATGAAATGATGGGACCAGATGCCATGATCTTAGTTTTCTGAATGTTGAGCTTTAAGTCAACTTTTTTCACTCTCCTCTTTCACTTTCATCAAGAGGCTCTTTAGTTCTTCTTCACTTTCTACCATAAGGGTGATATCATCTGCATAATACATCTTAAATGCTTTACTTCCCCCAAGTTAACTCCTCAGAGACACATTTAGCATCTCAAATCATCTCTAAGTCTGGTCTGAGATGTCATTAAGAAGAGCTCTCTGGGGAAGGCAGATGGCTTCATACTTAAAGTCTATTCTTTTGGCAATGCTGGAAATTCAGATATGCTCCAGGTAAAACTTCTCCCATAGGAAGTCATAATTCCAATGTCAAATTCTCAGAATTTCTAAAGCAGAATAACTGCATCCAAATCTCCTCTCTACTGAATCTTTATTATTGATTTCTTCAGCATACTGACTTCTTAATCAAAGCCTTTCTTCTGTCAAATAAATCTGCCTAGAAAGTACTCAAATCTAAAGAAAACTATATATTGGTCAGGATGAGCTAGTCTATGCTACAGCAACAGATAACCCTACAAACTCATTTCATAACACACTGAAAGTTTGTTTATAGCTCACATCAGGGTAGGCTGGTCAACTCTTCTCCAAAACATAATTCGTGGACTTTCATTAGGTACTCTGCTAGGAATATAGGAACTCTGTAGTCCCCACGAGGAGAGAGAGAATAAATGGGATAAAAGGTCAGACACAAAAGTGACAAATCTTTTCTGCCCTCATTCCATAGCCTCAGCTTAACTGCAGGGAAGACTGAAAGTGGGTCCAGAAAGAGAAAATTATGTGGCATTGTCACTGCCACACTCTATAATCATTGATCCCATAAAGCAAACACGGAATTTCAGAACCACAAACTCTATAAGACATATAATTAAATTTTCCCTGACTCTGAAAAGATTCGATTTCTCAGTGATTTTCCTGGAGCCTAGAAAGATAGAAGAAGCAATGCATTGATTCATACTGATATACCTACTTACCTTTATTCATTCACCCATACATTCACTCAACAGTATTTCTTTTATACAAGCAAAACCATATCTGATTGTTTCCATGTAATAATATTCATATATTGTATATAAATGGATATGTACTTAGTATAGAGCCATCTCAATCATTTTAATAATAATAGCTATTCACTGTACTTCCTATTAAAAGGCAAGTTGTCTCCAAAGGACACACTTAAATAAGTACATTTTTAACACATTTGCAATCATATATACCCAATTCAGATTCCTAAAGGCAAACAAAATTGTTAGGACCTAAAGTCAAAAATTAATCTTAGTACATATATATGATCATTAATTCAACCAAGATGACTGATATGTATTTTCTAACTGGCTTTGTTCTGTCCTAATTGTTTAATTATCCTTTTGTATATGTATTTTATTATAAGAATTTGTTGTATGTTTAGCAGCTAGGATACTGCTTATAGCAACTGTCAGGTCTAGAAGTAAAAATAAAAGCAAAGGCTGTAAGGAAAAGGAGAATGATTGAGAAGGACAAAAAAAAATTAGTTTTAAAAAGTGAGAGAGGAAAATAAGGATAAAATAAAGTTAGTAAAAGAAAAAATACAGATGGACAAGCAGACATTCAGAGAGGAAGGTAGGAAGGAGCCTTTAGAAAATGGGATGATGTTTTCAAATTATGTTTCCAAGGCCAGATTATCGCTGAAATCAAAACAAACAAACAAACAAAAAAAAAAACACAAAATAGAAAACTACAGATCACTCTCATTTGGGAAATTACTCCCCAAATCCTAAATGAAACACTAGCAAATAAAATAGGGTAATATATTAAAGAATGATATTCCATAAACTAGTGAAACTTATGCCACAAAAAATCCAATATCTAGGTTTCTTGAATATCTTAGTATCTCCAATACCTAGAAGAGCACTTTACACTGAGTAAACCTGTACTAAACTGATGAATAAATGCATGAATAGTGAAAAATATTTTAATATAATTCATCATATTAATAGATTCAAGAAGAAAAATTATACAATCATCTCTACAGATGCCAAAGAAGCACCGATAAAATTCAGCATGCATTACCGATTAAAAAATAAAAAAGGAACTCTTGATAAAATGAGATCCTGCCTCAATACTGTTATAGATAGGTAGATTGATAAGCAACTAAAAACTCATAAGAAGCAATAACAAAATTCATTAAGGTGATCCTACCATATTACTACATAAATCAATGGTTTTAAAATATACAAATGATTATTTTTAAATATGATAGAAAAAATATCTGATTTATAATAGTAATAAAAAGATACAATACTTAAGAACATCCTTAACAGATAATGTGAAAAGAAAGTGAAAATCACTCAGTTGTATACGACTCTTTGCGACCCATGTACTATACAGTCCATGGAATTCTCCAGGAATACTGGAGTGGATAGTCTTTCCCTTTTCCAGGGGATCTTCCCAACTCAGCGATTGAACCCAGGTCTCCTGCATTGCAGGTGGATTCTTTAACAGCTGAGCCACAAGGAAAGGCCAAGAATACTAGAGAGTGGGTAGCCTACCCCTTCTCCAGCCAATCTTCCCAACCCAGGAATTGAAATGGGATCTCCTGCATTGCAGGCAGATTCTTTAACCAGGTATACTTATACTTAGGTATAAGTAGATTGCCATGGGAACACTGCTATATGAGCCTCAGGAAGGTAGCCAATGAGATTAATGTATGTATGTGTATATATATATATAAAATGTGTCACCACAGATTCAGCTTTGGAGTCAAACTCATAAGATCAAGAATTGGAGTTGCCTAGTTTTCTATATGAATGGCATAGTCTTGTTAGATATTAATTACATGTATTAATATCATTCTGTAGTGAGGTTCAGTCTGTATTTCAAACTTCCACAGTGATGCATAGGAGACTATCACAGTAGTGTTAACTTGCCACAAAATGTTTACCTAGAAATTCTAAGCCTTGATCCATTAACTATACAAGCTAGGAAATAAATTTCATAACACTGAGTCAGGTATCAAA
The DNA here is from genome assembly GCA_006410635.1 of Cephalophus harveyi. Lineage (NCBI taxonomy): Eukaryota > Metazoa > Chordata > Mammalia > Artiodactyla > Bovidae > Cephalophus > Cephalophus harveyi. The sequence goes on along the minus strand of SJYT01023827.1, from coordinate 21,751 downwards.
GCATCATGGAATTTCAACAATAACTTTGTTACAAGAATATCAAACAAACCTTAGTCTGTGCATATACAATTACTTCAGTAATGAGGTCAATAAAAGCCATTTCTATGGAACTCTTCTTGAAATAAGGAAGAGAATGAACCCCTCAGAAATTTTCAAAATCAAGACACCTCTCATAGCAGTATTCCTTCAGTCTTTACCACTGTTGCTATCTGGTCCAGGAGTTCTCTTTTCTATATTGTCTGCTGTTGTATTCTGAGGCTGCATAAAGTGCTTGGCATAGAGTAGGTAAAAAAAATCCCAAATCTTAGCCTACTGAAACTAGTTAGAATATGATGACAAAATTTTGCTTCCTCGAGGGCAAGTCTCATAAATCCATGATTTTCCATTGCCAGAAGTTATACTAAGCACTTTATATTCACTATTTACATTCACATATTATTCTCTAAACCACCCTGAAAAGTAATTATTATTATTTCCATCAGACAACTGAAAAAATCAGGCTTGAAGAAGTTGAGTAACCTGCCCAAAGGCTTTGTCACTGGAAGAACTGATGCTGAAGCTGAAGCTCTAGTATTTTGGTTACTGGATATAAACAGTTGACTCATTGGAAAAGTCCTTAATGCTGGGAAAAATTGAGGGCAGAAGGAGAAGAGGGCATCAAAGGACGAGATGGCTGGAGGGCATCACCGATCCAATGGACATCAACTTGAGCAAACTCCAGAATGCTGTGAGGGACAGGGAGGCCTGGCATGCTGCAGTCCATGGGGTTGCAAAAAGTCAGACATGACTGGGCAACTGAACAACAATTTACCCAAACATACACAATGAAAGAGACAAAATTTGAATTTCTGCTCAAACTCCTAGGCTGCTTCTCCACTCAGGTGTGTATAGGACTAACAGCTATCCATAATCTCACAGCCAACCTTTCACACTTCAAGTATATATATTAAAGAGAACAGGCAAGGTGACACACAAAAGTTCATAGATAAGCCAATTTATATTAAAGAAATCTTTTGAATATTTATCAGGCCATTTAGAAATGCTGACACTCCCATCCTAAGAATGCCTCTGGTATTCTCTTGCATCATTGCATTAATGATTAACTTTTACTTCTGAATTTCTAGCAAGGAAATAAATAGGATGTCTCCAGAGCCCTAGCATGAACATCACTCCCTGAAATTTCACCCTAGAGGGAAAGGTCCACAAGGGCAAACTGTCTTCCAAAGGTTTATATGCTAGTCAGTTCTTATTTTATGGTCCTTATTATTTTCCTAAATAGGTTATATAAGGAAAATTATAAAAATTGTTATCAAGTAACTCTAATATTCTGTTTTGCATTATTAAAGGTCAAAGCCTTAAATAGATACCTTCTGGCTTGTACATTTCATTTACTTCTTTAAAGAAGAAAGTCACAAAAAGAGGTTTCTGTGTCAACACCCAGAGAAAATGCCAGGGAGGACTACAGTCTAAAAGATACACTCTCAGGTCTTACAGAAAGACAATTTTCAGTGGTTAGATACATTCTTCCACTATGTTGTAATTTCACTCGTGTACTGCCTTCAAGTGTGTGGAAGCATAGACACGGACAACAGGAAAATGAGAATCTGAGGGGGCTGGTGCTTAACAAAGTTTTCTGTTGTTAGACTTAGTCTCTAATAGCAATTAATCTTTTGCAAAAGACCATTTCAATGCCTTTAATTCTTTTTCAGTGACAATATATTTGCACGCACAGGTCTTTTAGTGTATCTTTACTAACTGAGGTAAGGAGGTTTTAGAAAGAAAACACTTCTGATTCATTATATCTCAACTTTTTCCTGACTTTTATAATAAAAGTGAACTTAAGTAGGCAGTATAGTTAAATCATCCACTGCCTTCAAGGGATATAAACATCAATTTTCTGGCACCTCATATTTGCCAATGAAATTACATTAAATGGTAAAACATTAGCTCTTTTAGCTTTCACTTGCTTCCTCCAATGTAATGATAAAGTACTGTATCACTCAGTCCGCTCCTTCCTGCTGCCAAATTCATTTCTGAGCCTCTGGCAGGACTAAAAGAATGTACCTGAGGTGATTACTAATAAGTTTTGACTATTAAAAATTAAACCTTCTTACATTCATTTTTCAGGACAACAGTCAAGAATCCCTGAGTTAAAGGCAACCCCTTGATCATCTTAACCTTGAACTGCCCTTTCTGAAGACTGAGGAACTATCTCACAATCTGCATTTTAATAGCGATGTAAATTACTGACTCTAAAGAAATAGCCAGCTTTTAACAAAGGGCAGCTGACTACATCCTGGAATAAATTAGGCCCGATGTTAATCAATAGGAGAGAACCAATATGATTCAGAATTCACTCTCTGCATCACATGTATCTTCAGCAAAGGTGTTTTTTATCATGGTAATTGGCATGGACTGGGTGAATAGATTTTACTGACTCTAAAGAAACAGCCAGCTTTTAACAAAGGGCAGCTGCCTACATCCTGGAATAAATTAGGCTCAATGTTAATCAATAGGAGAGAACCAATATGATTCAGAATTCACTCTCTGCATCACATGTATCTTCAGCAAAGGTGTTTTTTATCATGGTAATTGGCATGGACTGGGTGAATAGATTTTACTGACTCTAAAGAAACAGCCAGCTTTTAACAAAGGGCAGCTGCCTACATCCTGGAATAAATTAGGCTCAATGTTAATCAATAGGAGAGAACCAATATGATTCAGAATTCACTCTCTGCATCACATGTATCTTCAGCAAAGGTGTTTTTTATCATGGTAATTGGCATGGACTGGGTGAATAGATTTTACTGACTCTAAAGAAACAGCCAGCTTTTAACAAAGGGCAGCTGCCTACATCCTGGAATAAATTAGGCTCAATGTTAATCAATAGGAGAGAACCAATATGATTCAGAATTCACTCTCTGCATCACATGTATCTTCAGCAAAGGTGTTTTTTATCATGGTAATTGGCATGGACTGGGTGAATAGATTTTACTGACTCTAAAGAAACAGCCAGCTTTTAACAAAGGGCAGCTGCCTACATCCTGGAATAAATTAGGCTCAATGTTAATCAATAGGAAAGAACCAATATGATTCAGAATTCACTCTCTGCATCACATGTATCTTCAGCAAAGGTGTTTTTTATCATGGTAATTGGCATGGACTGGGTGAATAGATTTTAGGCTAGATGGACAAAAACCTTAACAGAAATGACCACAAATAGCAAAGCCGACCTCAACATAAATGTTAGATATTTAACCTTTTGTGATGTCCTAGGAAAGGCAGGAGATTCCAAGATATTAATACATATTCAAAGACGTTTACTTTCTTCTCCTATATTCATAGCAAGAACTGGTCATCAGATGATGTAGTAGAAATCATCAAACAGCTTTTGATTTCTGTTTGGACATTAATTGAGTGGCCTTGTGGGAAGTTACTTAAGCTCTCTTGCATAAGTCTATTTGGCTGTAAAATTATTCTACTTTACTATATCTTCTACTTCCCCTTACAGTTAAAAAACTTCAAAATTCTGCAATAACTAATTATGGAGCATGAAATACAAGATCTTTGTTTCATTCACTGCTGAATTTGATCACTTAGAATTGTGCCCAGCACTCAGTAAATTCCCCATAACTATTTCTTCAATGAGTATCAGCATACTTAAGTGTTTGTTGAATGAATGCATATATAAAGTACATATCATTTCAATTTCTTACTGGCTACTTTATTATTTACATACAGAGAATATGTTGTAAAAAATGTTTTTGAAAGCTCCTGAAGTACAATAAGTTAAAGTTCATAGTATTAAAAAAAAGAAGTTAAAAAATAAGGAAAGTCCATTTTCTAATTTTTTCATTCCACAAAATACCCAGAGATTAATAAACCAGCAGCCACATGTAATATAAAAGATCAAGATCAATTATATATAAGATCATGTAAGACTATAAGACCAGATACCATAAAACTGATAGAGGAAAACACAAGTAAATCATATTTTGACATAAATTCAAAATAACATCTTTTTTGAATCTGTCTCTAAAGCAAAGCAAACAAAAGAAAAAATAAACAAATGGGACCTAATCAAAAACTTGTGCACAGCAAGGAAAGCATCAGCAAAATGAAAAGACCACCTACCGAATGGGAGAAAACATATGCAAATGATATGATTTATAAAAGATTAATATTCAACATATATAAACAGCTAATACAACTCAACATCAAAAAAAAAGTCCACTTAAAAAATGGACAAAGAACCGAACAGATAATCTGCCATAGAGGAAATGCAGATGGCCTACAGGCACATGAAAAGATGCTCAATACTGCTAATCATCAGGGAAATGAAAATCAACACCACAATGAGATATCATCTCACACCTGTCAGGAAGGATGTCATCAAAAAAACACAAATGATAGATGTTGGCAAGGATACAGAGAAAAAGAAACTCCTGCCCTCTGTTAGTCAGAACGTGAGTTGGCACAACCACTATAGAAAATAGTATGGAGGCTCAGACGGTAAAGCGTCTACCTACAGTGCGGGAGACCTGGGTTCCATCCCTGGGTCAGGAAGATCCCCTGGAGAAGGAAATGGCAACCCACTCCAATACCATTGCCTGGAAAAGTCCATGGATGGAGGGACTTGGTAGACTACAGTCCATGGGGTCGCAAAGAGTCAGACATGACTAAGCAACTTCACTTTCTCAAAAAGTTAAAAATAGAGCCACCCTATGACCCACCAACTATCCTCCTCAGTATATAGCCAAAAGACACCAAAAAACCAAAAGCACTAATTCAAAATGACATGCACTTCAATGTTCACAGCAGCATTATTTACAATTACCGAGACATGGAAGCAACCTAAGTGTGCATCAACAGATAAACAGATAAAGAATATGTGGTATATATAGAAACACACACACATAACAGAATACTACTCGGCCATAGAAAAGAATGAAATTTTGTCATTTGCAACAACAATGGATGGAACTGAAGGGCATTATGCTTAGTGAAACAAGTCAGATAGAGAAAGAAAAACTATGATATCACTTATATGTGGAATCTTAAAAATATAACAAACTAGTAAATATAACAAAAAAGAAGCAGATTCACAGATATAGAGAACTAACTTGCAGTTACCAGGTAGGAGGAGGAAAATGGAGGAGTATTATTAAGGTAAGGGAATAAAAGGTAAAAACTATTAGGTATAAATAAGTTACAAGGATATATTTTACAACCTGTGGGATATAGCCAATACTTTATAATAACTACAAGTGGAATATGACCTTTAAAAGTTATGATTCAATACAGTGGAGAAAAGACACTCTCTTTAACAAGTGGTGCTGGGAAAACTGGTCAACCACCTGTAAAAAAATGAAACTAGAACACTTTCTAACACCATACACAAAAATAAACTCAAAATGGATTAAAGATCTAAACGTAAGACCAGAAACTATAAAACTCCTAGAGGAAAACATAGGCAAAACACTCTCTGACGTAAATCACAGCAGGATCTTCTATGACCCACGTCCCAGAGTAATGAATATAAAAGAAAATATAAACAAATGGTACCTAATTAAACTTGAAAGCTTATACACAAGGAAACTATAAACAAGGTGAAAAGGCAGCCTTCAGAATGGGAGAAAATAATAAGCAAATGAAGCAACTGACAAAGATTTAATCTCAAAAATATACAAGTAGCTCATGCAGCTCAATACCAGAAGAAAAAAAACGACCCAGTCAAAAAATGGGCCAATGAACTAAACAGACATTTCTCCAAAGAAGATATACAGATGGCTAACAAGCACTTGAAAAGATACTCAACATCATTCATCAGAGAAATGCAAATCAAAACCACAATGAGGTACCATTTAACGCCAGTTGGAATGGCTGGTATCAAAAAGTCTACAAACAACAAATGCTGGAGAGGGTGCAGTGAAAAAAAAAAAAAAAAAAAAAAAAAAAAAAAACGACCCAATCAAAAAATGGGCCAATGAACTAAACAGACATTTCTCCAAAGAAGATATACAGATGGCTGACAAGCACTTGAAAAGATACTCAACATCACACATTATCAGAGAAATGCAAATCAAAACCACAATGAGGTACCATTTCACACAAGTCGGAATGGCTGGTATCAAAAAGTCTACAAACAATAAATGCTGGAGAGGGTGCAGAGAAAAGGGAGGCTCTCTTACACTGTTGGTGGGAATGCAAACTAGCACAGCCACTATGGAACAGTGTGGAGATTCCTTAAAAAACTGGAAATAGAACTGCCATATGACCCAGCAATCCCACAGCTGGGCATACACACTGAGGAAACCAGAATTGAAAGAGACACATGTACCCCAATGTTCATCACAGCACTGTTTATAATAGCCAGGACATGGAAACAACCTAGATGTCCATCAGCAGATGAATGGATAAGAAAGCTGTGGTACATATACACAATGGAGTATTACTCAGCTATTAAAAAGAACGTATTTGAATCAGTTCTAATGAGGTGGATAAAACTGGAACCTATTATACAGAGTAAAGTAAGTCAGAAAGAAAAACACCAATACAGTATATTAACACATATATATGGAAATTAGAAAGATGGTAATGGTGACCCTATATGTGAGACAGCAAAAGAGACACAGATATAAAGAATAGATTTTTGGACTCTGTTGGAGGTGAGGGTGGAATAATTTGAGGGAATAGTATTGAAACATGTATATTACCATATATGAAATAGAGCATTAGTCCAAGTTCAATGCAAGAATCAGGGCACTCATAGCTGGTACACTGGGATGACCCTGAGGGATGGGATGGGGAGGGAGGTGGAAGGGAGGATCAGGATGGGGGATATATGTACATCCATGGCTGATTCATGTCAGTTCAGTTCAGTTCAGTTCATCACTCAGTCGTGTCCAATTCTTTGCGACTCTATGAACTGCAGCATGCCAGGCCTCCCTGTCCATCACCAACTCCCGGAGCCTACCCAAACTCACATCCATTGAGTCGGTGATGGCATCCAACCATCTCATTCTCTGTCATCCCCTTCTTCTCCTGCCCTCAATCTTTCCCAGCATCAGGGTCTTTTCCAGTGAGTCAGCTCTTCTCATCAGGTGGCCAAAGTATTGGAGTTTCAGCTTCAACATCAGTCCTTCCAATGAACACCCAAGACTGATCTCCTTTAGGATGGACTGGTTGGATCTCCTTGCAGTCCAAGGGACTCTCAAGAGTCTTCTCCAATACCACAGTTCAAAAGCATCAATTCTGCGCCTAGCTTTCTTTATAATCCAACTCTCACATCCACACATGACCACTGGAAAAACCATAGCCCTGACCAGACAGACAATGTATGGTGAAAACCACTACAATATTGTAAAGTAATTAGCCTCCAATTAAAATAAATAAAATTTTTAAGTTATGATTCACTATATTGTATACTTATATAATATTATATAGCAACTATACTTCAATTTTTTAAAAATCAATGAAAATTGGTGAGTGCTTGAGGAAAAGAAAAAAGTATACAAAGAGTTTTTTAAAAAACCTTTGGTTCTTTGGACAAATATTTCCCGGACTTCTAAGTTACAAAACATGAAATTCTAAAATTTTAAAACTAGATATTCAGACATCTAAACTGCAAAGGAATCTGACCATAGGCATGTCTGTTTGACTTCTACTATTCATATGCCTAAATATGTACTTCAGCTTGAAATTAGGAATACATGGTAACTGTAAGAGAAATACACCTTTTTCAAGCTGAATGAGTTAGTTTCTGGCTAAATGATCTTTTGAGTTAAATCATTTGTATTTGTCTACCTGAAGACTGGAACATACCTTCTAAATATCGGTTTAAGTAGAATTAATGCCAATCTTTTGTTGCTCGCAATATATAATTATACATTTGTTTTCTACATAGAGCCATTTCATGTTTGTGATCATTAATTGCATTAATCACAGTACTAAATTCATTTGCTATATTTCACAATACAGAAATAAAAATTAGCTTAACAATCCTTTGAAGAACCTGTAATTTTTACTTCTGATTTGTCTTCTTTAACCTTATTTCCTTGCTTCCAAACAAGCTGAGGTCTATGGACTTTTCGAAGGGTTCTCCTTATGTGTCTTGCATCTCCTGTCTCTTCACTGTGGCAGTAACCCCTTTCTCTTCATTCCCTGCATCTCTTCACCTTCCTCACTCAATTGCAGCTCACTGGCCTCTATGCTGTTCCTCAAGCACGCCAGGGTGCTCCTGACTGATGGCTGTGCATTTACTGTTTGACTTTTGCTTTTTCCTGGAATGATCTTCTCACCTGATATCCACATGACTACCTCCCATCCTGCCTTTAAATCTTCTTCAGTGGAAACTGCTCAGTGGGACTGTGCTAAAAGCTATTTATTTTTGCAAACTGGTCCCCATATCTTACACTTACCCTGCTCTACTTTTTCAAAGCATCACATTCTAACAAACTAAATAATTTACTTTTTATTTTATTTCTTGTTTATATTTTCTCTCTGCTGCTCTACAATGAAAGCTCCATGAGGGCAGGGAGCCTTGTCTTATTTCCTGATATATTTCAAAAGCCTAAAACAGTGCCTGACATATAAAGTGAAAGTGAAAGTCACTCAGGTGTATCTGACTCTTTGTGACCCAACAGACTATCTAGTCCATGGAATTCTCCAGGCCAGAATACTGTTCCCTTCTCCAGGGGATCTTCCCAACCCAGGGATCAAACTCAGGTTTCCCACGTTGCAAGCAGATTCTTTACCAGCTGAACAGACTCTCAACAAATATTAGCTACATGAAAAAGCATCTCATTAAAATAAATTCTTAGAGTGAACTTCTTAGTCAAAGAGTAGGCAAATCTCAAAATTCAGATTATTAGTAAATTAATAATTAAATTAAGATACTTCCTGCAAAGATTGCCTAAGCGAACAGAAATGTATGGTCTTAAAATAGAAGTGCTTTAACACTCTGCAGAGGACTCACTTCCTCTCAACTGTTACTCCTCTTATGAACACCAGCTACAATAATGTACAAAACTCCATCCCTGA
>SJYT01023827.1:0-12385 GCA_006410635.1 Cephalophus harveyi | reverse complement strand
ACACCCAAGACTGATCTCCTTTAGGATGGACTGGTTGGATCTCCTTGCAGTCCAAGGGACTCTCAAGAGTCTTCTCCAATACCACAGTTCAAAAGCATCAATTCTGCGCCTAGCTTTCTTTATAATCCAACTCTCACATCCACACATGACCACTGGAAAAACCATAGCCCTGACCAGACAGACAATGTATGGTGAAAACCACTACAATATTGTAAAGTAATTAGCCTCCAATTAAAATAAATAAAATTTTTAAGTTATGATTCACTATATTGTATACTTATATAATATTATATAGCAACTATACTTCAATTTTTTAAAAATCAATGAAAATTGGTGAGTGCTTGAGGAAAAGAAAAAAGTATACAAAGAGTTTTTTAAAAAACCTTTGGTTCTTTGGACAAATATTTCCCGGACTTCTAAGTTACAAAACATGAAATTCTAAAATTTTAAAACTAGATATTCAGACATCTAAACTGCAAAGGAATCTGACCATAGGCATGTCTGTTTGACTTCTACTATTCATATGCCTAAATATGTACTTCAGCTTGAAATTAGGAATACATGGTAACTGTAAGAGAAATACACCTTTTTCAAGCTGAATGAGTTAGTTTCTGGCTAAATGATCTTTTGAGTTAAATCATTTGTATTTGTCTACCTGAAGACTGGAACATACCTTCTAAATATCGGTTTAAGTAGAATTAATGCCAATCTTTTGTTGCTCGCAATATATAATTATACATTTGTTTTCTACATAGAGCCATTTCATGTTTGTGATCATTAATTGCATTAATCACAGTACTAAATTCATTTGCTATATTTCACAATACAGAAATAAAAATTAGCTTAACAATCCTTTGAAGAACCTGTAATTTTTACTTCTGATTTGTCTTCTTTAACCTTATTTCCTTGCTTCCAAACAAGCTGAGGTCTATGGACTTTTCGAAGGGTTCTCCTTATGTGTCTTGCATCTCCTGTCTCTTCACTGTGGCAGCAACCCCTTTCTCTTCATTCCCTGCATCTCTTCACCTTCCTCACTCAATTGCAGCTCACTGGCCTCTATGCTGTTCCTCAAGCACGCCAGGGTGCTCCTGACTGATGGCTGTGCATTTACTGTTTGACTTTTGCTTTTTCCTGGAATGATCTTCTCACCTGATATCCACATGACTACCTCCCATCCTGCCTTTAAATCTTCTTCAGTGGAAACTGCTCAGTGGGACTGTGCTAAAAGCTATTTATTTTTGCAAACTGGTCCCCATATCTTACACTTACCCTGCTCTACTTTTTCAAAGCATCACATTCTAACAAACTAAATAATTTACTTTTTATTTTATTTCTTGTTTATATTTTCTCTCTGCTGCTCTACAATGAAAGCTCCATGAGGGCAGGGAGCCTTGTCTTATTTCCTGATATATTTCAAAAGCCTAAAACAGTGCCTGACATATAAAGTGAAAGTGAAAGTCACTCAGGTGTATCTGACTCTTTGTGACCCAACAGACTATCTAGTCCATGGAATTCTCCAGGCCAGAATACTGTTCCCTTCTCCAGGGGATCTTCCCAACCCAGGGATCAAACTCAGGTTTCCCACGTTGCAAGCAGATTCTTTACCAGCTGAACAGACTCTCAACAAATATTAGCTACATGAAAAAGCATCTCATTAAAATAAATTCTTAGAGTGAACTTCTTAGTCAAAGAGTAGGCAAATCTCAAAATTCAGATTATTAGTAAATTAATAATTAAATTAAGATACTTCCTGCAAAGATTGCCTAAGCGAACAGAAATGTATGGTCTTAAAATAGAAGTGCTTTAACACTCTGCAGAAGACTCACTTCCTCTCAACTGTTACTCCTCTTATGAACACCAGCTACAATAATGTACAAAACTCCATCCCTGATGAGCAACAAACATCTTCCAGCTTTAATCTACTAACCCAACAAAGGTGCTTAAAAATAAAAGGTAAGGACAGACCATCACTGATCTGGGGCTTCCCGGGTGGCACTAGCGGTAAAGAATCTGTCTGCCAATGGAGAAGACGCAAGAGACGTGGATTCAATCCCTGGGTGGGGAAGATCCCCTGGAGTAGGAAAGGGGATTCTTGCCTGGAAAATTCCATGGACAGAGGAGCCTGGCAGGCTACAGTCTATGGGGCTACAAAGAGTTGGACACAACTGAACACACACTGATACAGATGCAATAGTTGTACCTCAGATGTTTTATTCAATAGACCTTCTCATATACACAAAACCCAGAGAACATTGTCCTCACCTGCCCTTTCAGATTGTATTCATTGCTAGTTTAGATATACCTGGTTCCAAGCTAGGATCCTAAATCTTATCATGGAGCCAGCCCTCTGCTAACCCATCTGCCTTGTCTGACATGGAGGCCTCTTCTTGTCTTTTTTCCTCCATATTGTTCTGACAATAGAAACAGTGACAGACTTTATTTTCTTGTGCTCCAAATCACTGCAGATGGTGACTGCAGCCATGAAATTAAAAGATGCTTGCTTCTTGGAAGAAAAGTGATGACAAACCTAGACAGCATATTAAAAAGCAGAGACACTACCTTGCTAACAAAGCTATAGTTTTTCAAGGAGTCTTGTATGGATGTGAGAGTTGGACCATAAAGAAAGCTGAGTGCTGAAAAATTGATGCTTTTGAACTGTGGTGTTGGAGAAGATTCTTGAGAGTCCCTTGGACTGCAAGGAGATCCAACCAGTCAATCCTAAAGGAAATCAGTCCTGAATATTCATTGGAAGGACTGATGCTAAAGCTGAAGCTCCAATATTTGGCCACTTGATGCAAAGAGCTGACTTATTAGAAAAGATCCTGATACTGGGAAAGATTAAAGGCAGGAGAAGAAGGGAACTACAGAGGACGAGATGGTTGGATAACATCACCAACTCAATGGACATGAGATTGAGCAAGCTCCAGGAGTTGGTGATGAACAGGAAAGCCTGGTGTGCTTCAGTCCATGGGGTTGCAAAGAGTCAGACACAACTGAGAGACTGAACAACCACAATAACAATTCCTCTGACACTCAGGAGGTGGGCCTCTAAATTCAGAGCACCCATGATCTCTCTTTCTATAGAATCCACGTTCTATAATCTATCATGCTAGCTGACCTGCCCTCAACAATTATACTCCATATTCAAACAACTATAAATAAAATATAAATGGAAAAAATATATATACCTATGTAACACATAATTTATACATACCCCCAAACTGTATGTGTTCCTACTGTCTTTCCCAGTCACAGTTATTAACACATATATCTCCTTCTCCCTGTTCTTCCTAAGCCTAATTCCCATTTGACATTCACTGCATATTTCAGAGAGTCCTTTCTCTACTTTAGCATCTCTCTCATTACTGAGAAAAGTCAAACTTGCCCTAAATTGTTGTTTACTAGTTTTGACTCTTTGAATCAGTGAAGCAATGAAACTAAAACTCTACTCTCTTTTTCACACGCCAAGTGGTACCCCAGCTTTGCAAGCCTCTATACATCTTGTGTTACATCATGCAAGGGTGAGCTCAATGTGAGATGAACATTCATCTCACAAATATTCTAGTGACAGAGTCTGCATAAGTGCCACATTAATCCAACCAGATGCACAGATTCAAGTAACCATTAACTCCCTGATGTGCTACAATCCAGCACTGGCGTGTTTTCTCTCAAAGCATATCCATACATTAGGTACCCTCCTTCACCATCCTACACTAACTCCATCACCGCAAATTCCATCCCAACCTCCCCTTTCTCCAAAAGAAAGCACAAACTAATACTGATTTAGTGGATCACTTCAGATTCCCTTGCTGTTTTCACTTCTAAGTCTCCCTGAACATAAGTTCAGCTGTCCTTGTCTTATACTTATGGCATCTCTGTTTTCTGTTAATTCCTGATCATCTTTTTACAAAGGACCCACAGCCAGACTTCAGGGTGATAGAGCTGGTTTTCCTTGTTCCCCTCTCACTTACCTTCTCTGGCTTCCAGGCTGCACCCAGCTGCCTCAGGTAGCCCACCATTCTGGAACCTCCACTCACCCCTCCCATTTTAGGTGATACTATTTCTATAAAAGCCTTAGGTCAAAGACCTCTGGCTACACCAGCACCACCATCAATCTGTGACCTGTAACTCTTCTATGTAAGATTAGAAACTTCAGACAAGGAAAACAGATCACAAATTACCAACAAGCCGGGGTCTATTTGGGATAGGTGGGATAAATCATATCAGAAACAGACCCTCTGACTTGATAATATTCAAATTTGTTATTTTTTTTTTCTTTACAGATATAGCCCAAGTCTCCCCGCTCTCATCATTATATCTGAAAACTGAGATTTTGAATGCCAATAAATTATCTTTTCAAACTTTTCTCCTGGCTAACAATATGTGCTGCAGTGATTAGAATTTGATATCATCTACTTAGCATAGGCTTGCAGTCACTGGGTCCTGGTTTCACAGTTACTTAGTTTGCACAGCTCACTGGCTGTGAGAACTTCTGCAAGTTACCTAAGTGTTCTTAGACTTTCTTTCCTAGTGTAAAGTGGAAATAATAACTGTAGCCTTTGGGTATCTGGTCACAGTTTAATAACAGACTACATATAAATGTGTAGGCAGAGTTTAGAGAATGCAATAAGGAAAAATGCAATGCCCAGGGTTACTAATGGCAGGAGTATTATTCCTGGGCCCAAGAGGCAAAAGACAGAGCAGCTTCCAGAACCAGAGAGCTGAGGGAGATCTTGGTTAGAGGAAAGTAGTCAACCCAGTATAACAGAGCAGGCAAGAGCTGGGCAGACAATGCACTGACGCCACTCTCCTTCCTTTTCCCAGATGCTACTGGCCTCTTCCATTGGCTGAACTCAACTGGAAGCCAGAGAATAAGGAATCCAGTAGAAACATCCATGAGTCAGCCTCTGGAACACTGGAGTAGGAAGGAAAGGGTGAGGCATGGATCTGGAGGGGAAGCAGAAGAGATCCATCCTAGGACATATTTTGTCCTTATCATCCATTCTGACCATTTATCTGGGTGAAAAAAACACACACACACAAAAACCCATGTCCCTAATATAGATGACAAACCATTAGCTATTATATTATTGCCGAATGAGGCCAGACTCTCACCTAAAGTATAAAACATTAGCACTCTAAATGGGAGTACAGAGGGAGGCAGGAAAAGAAAAAACCAATTAACGTGAAATTTAGGTGCTATGGTCACTGCCTTTAAAAATAGCTGTGAAGCTGTTAATCACCACTTCCTTTTCCACCACCAGTTTTGTTTAACTTACCTTCTGCAACACCCAGGGATAGAAAGTGTGACTCAGCCTTCATTTATGAGCACTAATTGGTGCAAAGCTATTAAGTTGTCACAGTTTTCCACTGACCATGACTACTGGGCAAAATGAGCACTAAAGGATGTCCAAGCAGACCCCCTAGGTTACAGAAACAGCCCTCTTTGCCCTGATCACGGAGCAGCATCCCACTTCTTCCTTGGTATTCGGGCTCATTCACTCTGGCAGGTACAGTGACCTCTTTTTCTGCCTGTGGCTTTGATGCCAGAGTATCCAGGGAGCTGAACTTTCAGTTCAAGACAATGACTGGGTTCTCTGATGGAAGCACTTCTCCATTGGGCATTTCTCTTCTGGACTTCCAATCCATCAAGCCCAAAAATATGTACATGGGAAGAGAAAAAACAACTATAGCATGTCATTTGGTGTAAATGTGAGAAAGGTGACTCTAGCCTCCCAAAGCTTTCGTTCCAGAGCCCCATATTTTGGCTAAGGAGACTAACATATGTGGGCTAATGGTTCAAGGTAAACACCACTATCTGTATATATACATATAGCACTGAACCTTACAGGGTGTTGTATCAGAGCTGGTAATGTGACTGCTCCTAGGTCATGAGGGTAAGAGGTAAAATCAAAGAATTCTCTGGGCACAAACCCTTCCTGCCCTTTCTCTGCTGTAAAGTATGCTCCAGTGGGGGAGGAAATGTTTTGTGGAACAATGTGGTCATGGAAACAGCACTCTGTGAGTCTGTAACTGGTGATGCAAGAAGAGGCACTGTGGGCAGGGGAACAAATCTGTCCCAGTATATGTGTCCACTCTGATGGGATCAAAACATTGCCTCTTCAATGCTGAAAGAGGACTGACATAGTCAATGTATCACCACATGACTGTAAGGTACACCTGGGGAATGATACCAAGTACGGGATCAGCCCTGGTGAGGAAAAGACCATGTTTCTGAGCTCATGCAGTTCTTCCAGTACGGCTATCATTGCCGTATTTGCACACAGATTCAACACAAGATGGAGGAAGAGGCAGATGGGCAGCCATCTTGCTCTGCTGGTTACTGAGGGCCTCCTCCACTGCAGATGCCCTCAGGTGGCATGGAAGGGAGGTACAAGGTCCCTGTGCTCCATGCCCACTGTGAGAGGAGCATCTCACACCTTGCTCTCACACCTCCTTCCTAACAGACTCCAGCTCTGGCCCGGAACCATCTGCTCCATAACTAGAGGGGAGGAGGAACTCTTCTTCAAAGTGGCCACTAAGTCTTTCTGATTTTCCACTCATTTCAGAGTTCAACATTCAAGTACTTCATTTTCCCCTTATCTCATTCCTTTGACAAGAAGTTTGTGAATATCCAATCTTAGAACCTCACTTTAAGAAGAATGATTTCTAGGGCCAAGCTCAATCCAATGATTTTATCAGCCAAGGCACAATCAAGCTGGGTAACTAAGGAGAATTGAAGAGATGCAGGGAGGGACTTAAAGCAAGCAACAAGGAATGAGTAAATACTAATATAACCAAAGGAGGTGGGATCCAGGAGGGAGAGGTATCAGGGAACGACAAGAATACTCAAGGAAACCTATTATATGTCAAGCCCTTTATTTGTTTCACCTTATACAATCCTCACAACACAAAGCAGACATCATTATTGTTTTGTAAGTGGGAGCCTCAGAGAGTCAAGAGGAGAAGAAAATGCAACCCACTCCAGTACTCTTGCCTGGAAAATCCCATGGATGGAGGAGCCTGGTAGGCTACAGTCCATGGGGTCACAAAGAGTCAGACACGACTGAGCAACTTCACTTTCACTTTCAGAGAGTCAAGAAGCTTGCCCAAAGTCCACAGCTACCCAGCAGGAAAGCCAGAGTGTGAATCTAAGAATTTCTGACACCCCAGCCCCTGTCCTTTCTCCTGCCTCATCCCTCAGCAGAAGTACTAGAATCTCTTCCCTCCTGGTACAGACCCACTCCCTGCTTCTTTCCTTTCTCTGTCTGGTTTCTTTATGGACCCTTTTCCCATTACTTAGTTGGTTCAATCTAAACTGCCCAGTTAAATACTAACACCTCAATTCCTTCCTTTCCGCTAGTATTCTGCTTTCGCCTAGGCTTTAAAGAAGACCCAGAAAATAAAGTCTCAGATGGAGGCTTTTTCTCATAAACATCTAAAAATCATATGAACATAATGTTTAACAACATCTAATAATTGTATAATGACCACACACATACACACACATTTAGTTTGTCATTCACTGTATCAAAATGTCTTAAGGTTCTACTATTGTCATGCATGTTTTGTGTAAAGAAGGATAAATTAGTGAATAAATCCCTGCCCTCATGGGGTTTATATTCTATTAGGTGAGGGAGATGTTAGGGAGGAAGCAGGCAATAAATAAAATAAACACAAGCAAACACATGGTGTGTTAGATGGTGATTAGAAGGAAAGACAGTGGGTCGGGGGAGGAGAGAGGGACAGCTGTGAGACGGTGGTGTTTCAACAAAGCCTGAAAGGGAAGAGGGAGTCTTCACGTATTTAGGTGGGAAGAGCATTTGGAGACAGCAAATGCAGAGGTCCTGAGCAGGGAACACACCAGACATCCAAGAGAAATAGCAAGGAAGCTAGCGTGGCTGGAGAAGAGTGATTCAGTGAGGGCCTTGTGAGATGGTCAAAGAGTCAATAAAGGCCAGACTGTGCAATGCCTTATACCATTAGGAGTTTGGCCTTCACTCTGAGACAGGCAGGCATAAAGGCTGAAACCAAAAAGGAACATGATCTGACTTCCTTTTTAAGAGAATCACTCTGGCTGTTTATTAGAATGGATTGTAGAAGTACAAAGGCAGAAAGGGAAAGATCAGTTAAAAAGCCATTAAAAATACACACACACTCCAATCTACTGATAGGAATTTAATCATCTGTTCCTTTTCTCAGTTAATAAATATTTATTCAGGGATTCATTATCTGCAAAGAAATATAACTGATAATGATATAAACCTTCTAGCCCTCTGCTACTCCTAACCAAGAAAAGGAGACTGCAATAAACTGAACATTTGCATCCTCCCAAATTCATATGTTGGAACTTTATGCCAGTATCATACCTAGTATTTGGATGGGGCCTTTGAGAGGTGACAGAGTCATAAGGACAAGAGCCCTCATGAATAGGACTACCGCCCTCATAAAAGAGGCTCCAAAGAGGTCCCCTGTATCTTCCACCATGTGAAGACACAGCAAAAAGAGCTCACCAGGAAGTAGCCCTTCACCAGACACCAAATCTACCAGAGCCTTGATCCTGGATTTCATAGCCTTCAGAACTGTGAGAAAGAAATGTGTTGGTTTATAAGTCACCCAGTCTTTGGTATCTGTTCAGTTCAGTTCAGTCACTTTGTCCTGTCCAACTCTTTGAGACCCCATGAACTGCAGCACGCCAGGCCTCCCTGTCCATCACCAACTCCCGGAGTTCACCCAAACTCATGTCCATCAAGTCGGTGATGTCATCCAGCCATCTCATCCTCTGTCATCCCCTTCTCCTCCTGCCCTGATTCCCTCCCAGCATCAGGGTTTTTCCAACGAGTCAACTCTTCACATGAGGTGGCCAAAATATTGGAGTTACAGCTTCAGCCTCGTCCTTCCAATGAACACCCAGGACTGATCTCCTTTAGGATGGACTGGTTGGATCTACAGCAGCCCAAGGTTCTCTCAAGAGTCTTCTCCAACACCACAGTTCAAAAGCATCAATTCTTTGGACCTCAGCTCTCTTTACAGTCCAACTCTCACATCCATACATGACCACTGGAAAGACCATAGCTTTGAGTAGATGGACCTTTGTTGGCAAAGTAATGTCTCTGCTTTTGAATATGCTATCTAGATCTGTCATAACTTTCTTTCCAAGGAGTAAGCATCTTTTAATTTCATGGCTGCATGAAATCACATTCTACAGTGATTTTGGAGCCCCCCAAAATAAAGTCTGACACTGTTTCCCTATCTATTTCCCATGAAGTGATGGAACCAGATGCCATGATCTTAGTTTTCTGAATGTTGAGTTTTAAGCCAACTTTTTCTCTCTCCTCTTTCATTTTCATCAAGAAGCTTTTTAGTTACTTTTCACTTTCTGCCATAAGGGTGATGTCATCTGCATATCTGAGGTTATTGATATTTCTTCCAGCAATCTTGATTCCAGCCTGTGCTTCTTCCAGCCCAGCATTTCTCATGATGTATTCTGCATAGAAGTTAACTAAGCGGGGTGACAATATACAGTCTTGACGTACTCTTTTTCCTATTTGGAACCAGTCTGTTGTTCCATGTCCAGTTCTAACTGTTGCTTCCTGACCTGCATATAGGTTTTTCAAGAGGCAGGTCAGGTGGTCTGGTATTTTCATCTCTTTCAAAATTTCCCACAGTTTACTGTGATGCACAGTCAAAAGCTTTGGCATAGTCAATAAAGCAGAAATAGATGTTTTTCTGGAACTCTCTTGCTTTTCCCATGATCCAGCAGATGTTGGCAATTTGATCTCTGGTTCCTCTGCCTTTTCTAAAACCAGCTTGAACATCTGGAAGTTCACGGTTCACATGTTGCTGAAGCCTGGCTTGAAGAATTTTGAGCATTACTTTACTAGCGTGTGAGGTGAGTACAACTGTATGATAGTCTGAGCATTCTTTGGCATTGCCTTTCTTTGGGATTAGAATGAAAACTGACCTTTTCCAGCCCTGTGGCCACTGCTGAGTTTTCCAAATTTGCTGGCATATTGAGTGCAACACTTTCACAGCATCATCTTCCAGGATTTGAAATAGCTCCACTGGAATTCCATCACCTCCACTAGCTTTGTTCGTAGTGATGCTTTCTAAGGCCCACTTGACTTCACTTTAGGTTAACCCAAAGGATCTACTATTTACAACTATTATAAAGCACACCTCTTGCCTACTAGGAAGACCTGACAAAGCCTTGAAAGAATTTTTGCCTCCTTAATGCTTATCAAAGTAAAGACACACAACAAAAGAGACCAACTTTCTGGACTGTCACACAATCAGTTTATTACATTTGATATTGTTCTCAGAATGGCTGCATGTTTCTGAAGTAAAACTGTAGCATTCATAGAAATATGACTGCAGCCCTTAGAAAAGACACAGATAATATCAGCAATTATTTTTAGTGAAAGAGGAGATTTCCATGGAATTCAAGAAAGAACTGCAGTCATTGTTGCTATTATAAAATATACAGAAACATTATTCAACGTTTTTACATCTTAAGATTCCAGGAAAAGGAGTTTGTTTTTAAACACCACTAAGATGATCTGAAGGCTCAAAGCTCCACAGTAATCCTGATGCTGCCTAGGACTGAGGTTACACAATAAGAATTTCTAATTAGAGAGAAAGCAGAACAGAGAAGTGTGGAGCAGAGTTGCTGGGTTTTTTAGCTTTGGCAGGTTTGTTGTCTTGAAGCACTGACTTTAGAAACTGCATATATGATCACTGCTCCTGGGATCTTAAGAAGCTAAAACAGATCATCATTTCTATGGTGGTGTCCTCTGGTTTGAGGTAAGAGGCTGTGGGAAGGGAAGAAATAAACAACATTCTGGGAAGAAGTATGATGCTGCAGGTTGAATACCATCTTTTCACATTGATGCCTTGTTAATGAAGTTCCCTTTCTCATCTCTCCTCAACTGGCTCGTGCTTATTTATCCCTGAAGACTCATCTTGGGCACATCTGCAGCAGTCTTCAATGAACACTGAACCTCCTTGAACCTCTCTAGAATCTTGTGTCTATCTTATCACTTACCATAAACTGTGTTTGTCTTGTCCATTAGAGTATAAGCCCCTTGATGAAAGGCATCCTGTCTTACTCATCTTTGTCATCATAGAACCCAGTCTGGTATTTTAAAAATAATGTGTTCAATAAATGTTTTGAATAGAATTAACAACTTAAATCTAAGGGCTGACACCACAAAACTCTCAGAAGAAAACATAGGGGGGGAGAAAAGAAAACATAGGAAAGAATCTTCTTAACACTGATCTTGGTAATGATGTTTTTTAGATGTGACACCAAAAAGCACAAGCAACAAAAGCAAAAATCAACAAATGGAACTTCATCAGCTAAAGAGCTTCTGCACAGCAAAAGGAACAATCAATGGAATAAAAAAGCAGCCTAGAGAATGTGAAAAGATATTTGCAAATCATATATTGGATAAAGGGTTACTATTAAAAAATATAAAGAAATCATACAAATCAATAATAACAAATTTAAAATCTAATTTAAAAATGGGCAGAGGAACTAAAGAAATACTTTCCCTAGGAAGATTTTCAACAGATATGTGAAAAGATTTTCAACATCACTAGTCATCAGGAAAAGACAAGTCCAAACCACAAAGAAATATTGCCTCACATCCATTCAGTTCAATTCAGTCACTCATTCGTGTCCGACTCTTTGCAACCTCATGAATTGCAGCACGCCAGGCCTCCCTGTCCATCACCAACTCCTGGAGTTCATCCAAACTCATGTCCATAGAGTCAGTTATGCCATCCAGCCGTCTTATCCTTTGACATCCCCTTCTCCTCCTGCCCCCAATCCCTCCCAGCGTCAGGGTCTTTTACAATGAGTCAACTCTTCACATGATGTGGCCAAAATATTGGAGGTTCAGCTTTAGCATCAGTCCTTCCAAAGAACACCAAGGACTGATCTCCTTTAGAATGAACTGGTTGGACCTCTTTGCAGTCCAAGGGACTCTCAAGAGTCTTCTCCAACACCACAGTTCAAAAACATCAATACTTCAGCGCTCAACTTTCTTCACAGTCCAACTTTCACATCCATACATGACCACTGGAAAAACCATAGCCTTGACTAGAAGGACCTTTGTTGGCAAAGTAATGTCTCTGCTTTTGAATATGCAATCTAGGTTGGTCCTTCCAAGGAGTAAGCGTTTTTTAATTTCATGGCTGCTATCACCATCTGCAGTGATTTTCGAGCCCTAAAAAAAAAAGTCTGACACGGTTTCCACTGTTTCCCCATCTATTTGCCATGAAGTGAGGGGACCAGATGCCATGATCTTCGTTTTCTGACTGTTGAGCTTTAAGCCAACTTTTTCACTCTCCTCTTTCACTTTCATCAAGAGGCTTTTTTAGT
>SJYT01023820.1:284410-333978 GCA_006410635.1 Cephalophus harveyi | reverse complement strand
GCAGCCCAACAGGCTCCCCCATCCCTGGGATTCTCCAGGCAAGAACACTGGAGTGGGTTGCCATTTCCTTCTCCAATGCAGGAAAGTGAAAAGTGAAAGTGAAGTCACTCAGTCATGCCCGACCCTCAGCAACTCCAGAACTGCAGACTTCCAGGCTCCAACGTCCATGGGATTTTAATTCATATATCTGCATCCTTTCTTAGATGTTTCTGTTGCCATACAGCTCAGAACTTCTTATCAAAGAATAGATATCTAGGGAAAAATACAGTAAGCTGTCATGATTTTATCTGTTGCCTCTTCAAAGGATCAACAGTCCTTCCAATGAATATTCAGGATTGATTTCTTTTAGGATGGACTGGATTGATCTCCTTGCAGTCCAAGGGACTCGCAAGAGTCTTCTCCAACACCACAGTTCAAAAGCATCAATTCTTCGGCGCTCAGCCTTCTTCACAGTCCAACCACTGGAAAAACCATAGCCTTGACTTGATGGACCTTTGTTGACAAAGTAATATCTCTGCTTTTGAATATGTTATCTAGGTTGGTCATAACTTTCCTTCCAAGGAGCAAGTGTCTTTTAATTTCATGGCTGCAATCACCATCTGCAGTGATTTTTGAGCCCCAAAAAATAAAGTCAGCCACTGTGTCCACTGTTTCCCCATCTATTTCCCATGAAGTGATGGGACCAGATGCCATAATCTTAGTTTTCTGAATGTTGAGCTTTAGGCCAACCTTTTCACTCTCCTCCTTCACTTTCATCAAGAGGCTTTTTAGTTCCTCTTCACTTTCTGCCATAAGGGTGGTGTCATCTGCATATCTGAGGTTATTGGTATTTCTCCTGGCAATCTTGATTCCAGCTTGTGCTTCACCCAGGCTGGCATTTCACATGATGCACTCTGCATAAAAATTAAATAAGCCGGGTGACAATATACAGCCTTGACATACTCTTTTCCCAATTTGGAACCAGTCTGTTGTTCCATGTCCGGTGCTAACTGTTGCTTCTTAAGCTGCATACAGATTTCGCAGGACACAGGTAAGGTCGTCTGGTATTCCCGTCTCTTGAAGAATTTCCTACAGTTTGTTGTGGTCCACACAGTCAAAGGATTTGGCATAATCAATAAAGTAGAAGTATATGTTTTTCTGGAATTTTCTTGCTTTTTCTATGATCCAACTGATGTTGGCAAGTTGGTCTCTGTTTTTTTTGCTTTTTCTAAATCCTGGTTGAACATCTGAAAGTTCTCAGCTCACGTACTGTTGAAGCCTGTCTTGGAGAACTTTGGTTATTACTTTGCTAGCATGTAAGATGGTGCAATTTTGTGGTAGCTTGAACACTGTTTGCCATTGCCTTTCTTTGGAATTGGAGTGAAAACTGACCTTTTCCAGTCCTGTGGCCACTGCTGAGATTTTCAAATTTGTTGGTGTATTGAGTGCAGCACTTTCACCGCATCACCCTTTAGGATTTGAAATAGATCAGCTTGAATTCCATCCTCTCTACAGCTTTGTTCTTAGTGATGCTTCTTAAGGCCCACTTGACTTCAGACTCCAGGATGTCTGCCTCTAGGTGAGTGATCACACAATTGTGATTATTTGGGTCATTAAGATCTTTTTTGTATAGTTCAGTTATTCTTATCACCTTTTCTTAATATCTTATGTTTCTGTTAGGTCCATACCATTTCTGTCTTTTGTTGTGCCCATCTTTGCATGAAATGTTCCCTTGGTATCCCTAATTTTCTTGAAGAGATCTCAAGTCTTTTCCATTCTATTGTTTTCCTCTATTTCTTTTCACTGATCACTGAAGAAGGCCTTCTTGTCTCTCCTTGCTATTCTTTGGCACTCTGCATTCAAATGGGTATATCTTTCCTTTTCTCCTTTTCCTGTCACTTCTTTTCTCAACTGTTTTTAAGGCATTGTCAGACAACCATTTTGCCTTTTTGCATCCCCTTTTCTTGGGAATGGTCTTGATCACTGCCTCCTGTACAATGTCACGAATCTTTGTCCATAGTTCTTCAGGCACTCTATCAGATCTAATCCCTTAAATCTGTTTGTCACTTCCACCGTATGATATAAGGATTTGATTTAGGTCATTTTAGCATTTGATTTAGGTCTTCCTGAGAAGAGATATCCAAAAAATATTGGTAAGACCAATGTCAAAGGCTATACTGTTTATATTTTCTTCTAGGAGTTTTAAAGCATCAAGTCTTACAGTTACTCTCTTGAGAGTCCCTTGGACTGCAAGGAGATCAAACCAGTCAGCCCTAAAGTAAATCAACCCTGAATATTCATTGGAAGGACTGATGCTGAAGCTGAGGCTCCACTACTTTGGCCACCTGATGTGAAGAGCCGACTCATTGGAAAAGACTCTGATGGTGGGAAAGATTGAAGGCAACAGAGAATAAGATGGTTAGATAGCATCACTGACTCACTGGACTGAATCTGAGCAAATTTTGGGAGACAGTGAAGGACAGGGAAGCCTGATGTGCAGCAGTCTGGGGTGTCACAAAGAGTCAGATGCCACTTAGCGACTGAACAACAACTACAGTTAAGTATTTAATCCATTTTGAGGTTGATTTTGTTGTCGTATACACTGTGAGAAAGTAGTCTGGTTTCATTCTTTTGCATTCTTTCCAGTTCTTCCAAAACTATTTATTGAAAATGCTGTCTTTTCTGCATTGTATGTAACCTTGCCAGTTTGGCCATAGATTAACTTTCCATATAAACTTGCCTAATTTCTATACTTTATTTCTGTTCCATTGATCTATGTATCTTTTCTTTAATGCAAGTTTTATGCTGCTATGATTACAGTAGCTTTGTAATATAGTTTGAAACCATAGAGCATGGTATCTCTAGTTTTGTTCTTCTTTCTCAAGATTGCTTTGCTCTGGGGTCCTTTGTGGTTCCACACAAATGTTAGGATTATTTGTTCTAGTTCTGTGAAAATGCCATGGGTACTTTGATAGGAGTTGCGCTGAACCTGTAGATTACTTTGAGTAGTACGGTTATTTTAATGGCATTAATTTCTCTTAATTCATGACCATGCTGTGTCTTGCCATTTGTTTATGTCATCTCCAATTTCTTTCAGCAAAGTTTTATAATTTTCAGAGTTAAAGTCTAATGTGCTTAGTTAGATTTATCCCTAGGTATGTATTCTTTTTAATGCAGTTGTAAATGAGATTGTTTTCTTATATTTTTAGTTTGTGCAACAGATTTCTGTATATTAATTTTGAATCTTGAAATTTCCCATATTTCATTTATAGGCTCTAACAGATTTTTGGTAGCATCTTTAGAATTTTCATATATATTATCATGTCATCTGCAAGCAATGACCCTTTACCTTTTTTCTTTCTAATTTAGATACCTTTTATTTATTTTTCTTTTTTGACCGTTGTGACTTAGACTTCCAATACTATGCTGCATAAAAGTGGCAAGAGTGGATATCTTTGTTCCTAGTCTTAAAGGGAATGCTTTCAATTTTCCCCTTTAAATATGATTTGGGCCGTGACTTTGTCACAGCCTTCTATATCCACTATGTTGAGAGGTTATCTCATAATGAATGTTGAATTTTGTCAAAAGCTTTTTCTGCAACTATTGAGATGGTATATTTTATTCATCAAGTTGTTAATGTGGAGAGTCACAATGATTTGTAGATATTAAACTATCCTTTTATCCCTGGGATAAATCCCATGTCATAGGCTTCTTTGAAACTACTATTTAATTGGTTTGCTAATATTTTGTTGAGGATTTTTGAATCTATGCTCATCAGTGATATTGGTTTGTATTTTTTTTTTTTTTTTTTACCAATAGTCTTTGTCTAGTTTTGATATTAGGGTAGCTATACATTCAAGTTTTAAAAACCATTTGAGAAGAACAAGTGTTTTCTCTTCTTTAAAGTTTTAGTAAAATTCACTTGTGAGTTTGTCTCATTCTGGATTTTTGTGTGGTGGGATTTTTTTTTTTTTTTTTTTTACTGACTCAAATACATTATCAGTAACTGGTCTGCTCATATTTTCTATTTCTCCCTCATTTAATCTTGGGAGATTACATTTTTAGAAATTTATCCATTTCTTCCAAGTTTTCCATTTTATTGGTGTATAACTCTTCATAGTAATCTCTTATGATCCTTTGTATTTCAGTGGTGTCAGTTTCATTTCTGATTTTATTAATTTGTACCCTCCTTTTTCCTTCATGAGTATGGCTAAAAGTCGACCAATTTTGTTATCTTTCCAAAGGATGATATCTTAGTTTCATTGATGTTTTATACTTTAATTTTGTCTTTATTTATACTTGCTTTGATATTCATTATTAAGCTTATTGCTATGACTTTCTGTCTTAGAAACACTTTTGCTGCATTCCATAGATTTTGGAACATTATGTTTCCATTTTGATAGCTTCAGGTATTTTAAAATTTCCTCTTTAGCTTCTTCAGTGATCATTTTGGTTGTGTAGAAGAATGTTTAGTAGCCTCCAAGTGTTTGTGTTTTTTATATTTTTTTTTTATGTAGGTGATTTCTAATTTCATACTTTGTGGTTGGAAAAGATTTTTGATATGATTTCAATCTTATTAAATGTATTGATACTTCTTTTGTGATCTAGTGTGAGATCTAATCTATGCTGAAGAATAGCCCATATGCACTTGAAAGTATATTCTGCTGGTTTTTGTGAAACATTTTGTGTATAATCTATTAATTTCATATGGGCTAATGTGCTATTTAAAGTTAGTGTTTCCTTAATGTAGGTAATTTCTAATTTCATACTTTGTGGTTGGAAAAGATTTTTGATATGATTTCAATCTTCTTAAATGTATTAATACTTCCTTTGTGATCTAGTGTGAGATCTAATCTATGCTGAAGAATAGCCCATATGCACTTGAAAGTATATTCTGCTGGGTTTTGTAAAACATTTTGTGTATAATCTATTAATTTCATATGGGCTAATGTGCTATTTAAAGTTAGTGTCTCCTTAACTGATTTTCTGTCTGAGTGACCTGTCCTTTGATGTATCTGGGGTGTTAAATTTCCCTACTATTATTGTATTACTGTAAATTTCTCCTTTTATATTTGTTGATATTTGTTTTATGTATTTAGGTGATGGGAATTGGAGAAGGCAATGGCACTCTACTCCAGTATTCTTGCCTGGAAAATCCCATGGATGGAGGAGCCTGGTGGGCTGCAGTCCATGGGGTCGCTAGGAGTCAGACATGACTGAGCGACTTCACTTTCACTTTTCATTTTCATTCATTGGAGAAGAAAATGGCAACCCACTCCAGTGTTCTTGCCTGGAGAATCCCAGGGATGGGGGAGCCTGGTGGGCTGATGTCTATGGGGTCACACAGAGTCGGACATGACTGAAGTGACTTAGTAGTAGCAACGTGATGGGAATATCTATATTTATAATTGTTACATCTTTCTGCTAAAACTTGATCTCTTTATTATTATGTAATGACTTTCTTTGTCTCCTGATACAGGGTTATAAAGCTTGTTTTATCTAAGTATTGCTGTCTTAGATTTTTCTTTTCCATTTACATGGAACATATTTTTGTGTCTCACTTTCAGTCTATGTGTGTCTTTAGATCAACTATTTGTATGTGTATATATATATATATATATAATTCTTAAAAAAAAAAAAAAAGCCATTCAGCTACCCTACATATTCTGATTGGAGCATTTAATATATTTACATCTAAATTAATTAGTGATGAGTATGTACTATGGCCATGTTTTGGGTTTTGTAGTTCTCTTTTGTTCCTTTCATCTTCTTTACTTTTGCTTTCTACCCTTGTAATTTGATGATTATTCTTCATTTTTATATTTGTTATATATTTTAAGTTGATGATCTCTTCATTTTGAACACATTCAAATCACTCTACCTTTTTATATCTTCCTGTTTTGTGGATTCCTTAACTATTTTTTATAAACACTGTTGATTATATTACCCTCCCAATGGTTTTATAAGTGATTGATCTGTTACCTTAACTATGTTTTTATTTACCAAGGTGATTTTTTCCCTTCATACATTTTATGTTTGTAATTGTGATCTTTTCTTGTCTGCTTAGAGAAATTCCTCTAACATTTCTTTTACAACTGGTATACAGGTGAGAAATTCTTTTACATTTTGGTTGTCTGTGAAACTTTTTCTCCTTTTCCAAAATGAATGTTAAATATGCCTGGTAGAGTATTCTTGATCATAGAGTTTTTCCATTTCATTGCTTTCATTATATTACACTATATCCCTCCAGTCTGCAGTTTCACCTGAAAAGCCAGCTGATGTTCTTATGACAGTTCCTTTGTGCTTCTTTTAAGATTCTTTTCCTCACTCCCTTTAAGACTTTCTTTCTCTTTTTAATTTTTGCCATTTTTGTTATAATGTGTCTTGGTGTGGACCTCTTTGGGTTCATCTTGTTTGGAACTCTCTGCTTCCTAGATCTGACTTGAACCCCTTGCTTCTTGAGGGGAGCTTCTGCAGTTTTTATTATTCTTCTGTTTGTGCAAGACCCTACCCCTTACCAGGGGTATGGGTCTTAATTATACTGTGCCTCTATCCCACCTACTTAATCTAACTGTGTTTCCTTCCCCATATCTTCATTTGTAGAAAATCTTTTACTGGAATAAAGATTACTCTCATAGCTAGTTGTTCTCAGGTTACCCTCATAGTTAGTTACTCCATTAATGCAACTTTGTTTTTGTTTTGGGTGTTTTGTGGGAAGGGGCAAGTATTTGGAATTTTGGTGTGTTTGTGAAGTGAAGTGAAGTGAAGTCGCTCAGTCGTGTCCGACTCTTAGCGACCCCATGGACTGCAGCCCACCAGGCTCCTCCGTCCATGGGATTTTCCAGGCAAGAGTACTGGAGTGGGGTGCCATGTGGGAGGAACTGAATTTAGTGTCTTCTTACTCTATCATATTGACCACTTCCTCTCTCCGTGTACGGTTTTAACTAGCATTTACTTACTAAATATTAGAGAATAATCTGAATTTAAATGTGTACTCCATAATATCAAAAAGCTGACAATCTAGAGGCAGAATTTATGGAAAAACAAGCAGTTATTGATTAGATACTTTTTTATCTGGAGAAACAATGATAGCTAGGTTAAGCATAGTCCCTTTCCTCATGGAATTTATATTCCATGTAAAGATTCAGGCAGTGAATGTGTATATAAATAAAGCAAATAATTACAGACTGTGATAATTTCCAAAGGGGAAATGAGTATTGCATTGTTAAAGAAATAAAAAGGCAGGTATTTTAGATGTAGTCAAGGCATGGTACTGTGTCCTGTAAGACATGGACTCAAATATGAAAAAGAGATAGTTATGATCACCAGAAGTTTACTATCTAATGAAAGTCATACATTAAATATATAATTAACTACATGGGACAGAATTAAGTAAAACCACAGAAGAGATAAAATTATGTAATGTTAGAAATTTTAAAAATCCCTAAATAACTCTGATTATAGTTAATCAGGAAAATATTTATGGACAACATAATGCTATGTTGGGTTTTGAAGGATGACTATGTTTCTGCTGATAGAATGAGTAAAAAAAAAAAAAAATTAACAGTATGACAAAAAAACAGAGAAGGTGAAATCACACTCAAAATTTGGGAAATGGTGCCTAGTCTAACAGGATAGAAGCAAAGGTGTGAAGGCATGTGTAAATGAGATGACCTGGTAAATGGAACTTAAACCATATTAGAATAAAAAGCAATTTCTAGTTATCTAATTGAGGACAGAAGAAAACCTGTACCTAATTTTGAGGAGAAGAAAGATTAGTATACTTCTTGATGCTTTATTCTATGTGGATACATTATCATCCCAAAGAAAAGTAAGAGGCATAGTTTTCCAAAAGCTTCACTTTTTGAAGTGTTCTTGCTTATTGCTGAAAAGGTCCATCTACTCCAAGCTATAGTCTCTCCAGTAGTCATGTGTGGTTGTGAGAGTTGGACCATAAAGAAAGCTGAGCACCAAAGAATTGATGCTTTTGAACTGTGATGTTGGAGAAGACTCTTGACAGTCCCTTGGACTGCAAGGAAGTCGAACCATTCAATTCTAAAGGAAGTCAGTCTTTTAATGTTCATTGGAAAGACTGATGCTGAAGCCAAAGCTCCAATACTTTGGCCACCATGATGAGCAGGTCTCACTCATTGGAAAAGACCCTGATGCTGGGAAAGATTGAAGACAGGAGAAGGGAATGACAGAGGACAAGATGGTTGGATGGTACCACCAACTAGATGGACAAGAATTTGACCAAGCTCCCAGAGTTAGTGATAGGGAAACCTAGTGTGCTGCAGTCCATGGGGTCTCAAAGAGTCAGACAGGACTGAGTGACTGAACTTGCTTATGGGATGATCTTACAGAGAATAAAGAAGACTGAAAATCTTAATTAGGTGGACTAATAAGTAATGTGGGAGTATCTGAGAAAGAGATACATAGTAGTAGAAAGAATGTGATAATCTGAATAAGACATTCAACTTTAGTTTAGAAGTTCAACTAGTTCCATATGGTGACAAGTTCATCTGTAGAAATGGAAGTGGATGACTTATGTGGGTAGAAGTGAATATCATTAAAGATGAAGACGCTAAGTAACAAAATGGCCATGTTTGGGGATGATATACTCATATGTATATCAGAAAGATTCAGAATGATGGCAGGACTTGGGACAAAGAGGAAACTAGGTAAGATTATCAAGACTTAAAAAGGAACCCGCGAAAAGATATTTGCCATCTTCAATACTCAGGAAGAAGCAAATTAGAAAACAATAGGATACTTAGTTTTTTTGTTTTTATCAGTTTGGTAAACATTAAAAGATGTTTTACAGAAGGGCCTAAACAGGCAAACAGATATTCTTATGTTTTCCTGAAGTGAATGCTACTATCCTTTTGATTAGATATTTGAAAATATCTATTAATTCACCCATCCCATTTTTGAGAAGCTATTCTGTAAGACCTTCTTAAAAATCTGCTTTTTAAGTTATAATTAACATAAAATATGGCTTCCCTGGTGACTCAGACAGTAAAGCATCTGCCTGCAATGCAGGAGACCTGGGTTTGATTCCTGGGTTGGGAAGATCCCTTGGAGAAGGAAATGGCAATCCACTCCAGCACTCTTGCCTGGAAAATCCCATGGACGGAGGAGCCTGATAGGCTACAGTCCATGGGGTCACAAAGAGTCGGACACAACTGAGCGACTTCACTTCACTTCACTAACATAAAATATATTATTTTGGGGTATGCAACATAATGACTCAATTTATTTTAGTTCAGTTCAGTCACTCAGTCATGTCCAAATCTTTGCGACCCCATGGACTGCACTGTCCATCACCAACTCCCAGAGCTTGTTCAAACTTATGTCCATTGAGTTGGTGATGCCATCCAACCATCTTATCCTCTGTCATCTCCTTCTCCTCCTGCTTCTAATCTTTCCCAGCATCAGGGTCTTTTTCAATGAGTCAGTTCTTTACATCAGGTTGGCCAAAGTGTTGGAGCTTCAGCATCAGTCCTTCCAATGAATATTCAGAACTGATTTCCTTTAGGATCAATTTATTTGCACATTATAAAATGATAAGCACAATAAAGTTCAGTTACAGTCTATCATCATGCAGAGTTGTTACAGTAGACTATATTCCTATGTGTACATTACATCTTCATAACTTTTATTTTATAGCTGAAAATTTGTATCCCTTAATCCTCTTTACCTATTTCACCCATCCCTCTCTCCTTTGACAACCACCAGTTTATTCTCTGTATATATCAGTCTTTTTTTCCATTTTGTTCTGTTTATTCATTTGTTTTTTTAAACACCACATATAAGTGAAACCATACACTGTTTGTTTTTCTAGTATACTACTTAGTATCCAGATCTTTCACTCTTGCCTCAAAGGCAAGATTTTACTCTTTTTTTTATACTAGAATAATTGTCCAAGGTGGTGTATTTATAGCGATCACATCTTCCTTATCATTTATCCATTGATGGATACTTATTTCAGTATTTTGACTATCATAAATAATTCTGCAGTGAATATAATGATATATATGTATTAAATATATATTATATTGAATGTATATATATTCAAATTAGTGGAGTTTTTGTTTTCTTCAGGTAAATTCCCCAAAGTGGAATTGCTGGATCATATATAATCTATCATCTTAAGTTTCTTGAGGAATCTTCATACTGTTTCCATAAGGTTTGCATCAATTTATAGTTGTACTAGCACATACAAAGATTTCCTTTTCTCTGAATCCTCTTCAGCAGTTGTTTTATGCCTTTTTGATAAAAGTCATTCTGACAGTTGTGGGATGGTCACTCAATGCAGTTTTGATGTATGTTTCCCTGATGACTAGTGATGTTGAGCACTTTTTCTTGTGCTTGTTGACCACTTATATGTCTTCCTTGGTGACTATTCAGATCCTCTGCCCATTTTTAATTGTTTTTTTATGTTGCTGCTACTAAGTCGCTTCAATTGTGTCCGACCCTGTGTGACCCCACAGACAGCAGCCCACCAGGCTCCTCTATCCCTGGGATTCTCTGGGCAAGAATAGTGGAATGGGTCGCCATTTCCTTCTCCAATGCATGCATGCATGCTAAGTCACTTCAGTTGTGTCCAACTCTGTGCAATCCCATGGATGGTAGCCCACCAGGCCCCTCTGTCCATGGGATTCTCTAGGCAAGAATACTGGAGTGGGTTGCCATGTCCTTCTTCCTTTATGTTAAGTTTATGAATTTCTTTGTATTTTTGCATATCAATCTTTTATCAGAGATATCATTTACAAATAACTTCTTCCATTCTGTGGGTCGCCTTTTAATTTTGCTGGTGGCTTCCTCTGCTGTGAAAAGCCTTTAGTCTGATGTAGTCCTATTAGTTTATTTTTGTTTTTTGTTGTCCTTGACTGATGAGACAAATTTTTAAAATGTTGCTAAGATTGATGTCAAAGAAGTTACTGCCTGTATTTTCTTCTAGGAGGTTTATTGCCAACATCTGCTGGATCATGGAAAAAGCAAGAGAGTTCCAGAAAAACATCTATTTCTGCTTTCTTGACTATGCCAAGATGGCTGGATGGCATCATTGACTCGATGGATGTGAGTCTGAGTGAACTCCAAGAGATGGTAATGAACAGGGAGGCCTAGCGTGCTGCAATTCATGGGGTCGCAAAGAGTTGGACACGACTGAGCAAATGAACTGAACTGAACTGAAGATTGATGTCAAAGAGGTTACTGCCTGTATTTTCTTCTAGGAGATTTATGCTCTCATTTAAATATTTAATTCATTTTTAGTTTATGTTTGTATATGATATGATAAAGTGGTCCATTTTTATTCTTTGCATGTAGCTGTCCAGTTATCTCAACAAGTATTAAACAGGCTGAACTAGAAGAAACAATGACAAAACCAAACTGGCATTTGATGCGAATCCCCAGGAGTTTAAGCTTCAAATACAGCCAAGAAGTTTGTTACAATCTCTTTCAGCTTTGCATCTGTCTCTTCTGAGAACTTTCCATTGGTCCTGGTTTTGCCCAACAGGGCTTGATGTTGGCTGATAACATGAGGCAAGAAAGCATTCTTAAATTTTGTGATCTTGCTGGGCTCCAGCTTGTCAAGATACCCCCTGACACCCACATAGATAACAGCCACTTGCTCTTCAATAGCCATGGGAGAATACTGTCTTTCTTCAGCAGCTCAGTCAAATGCACACCACGACTCAAGAGTTGTTGAGTGGCAGCATCAAGGTCCGAACTGGGCAAAAGCAGCAACCTCATGATTTTGAGCCAACTCCAGTTTCATGGTACCTGCCACCTGTTTCATGGCCCTGGTTTGGGCAGCAGATCCAACACGGGACACAGACAAACCAACATTAATGGCAGGGCGGATACCTTTGTAGAACAATTCTGTTTCCAAGAAAATCTGTCTGTCAGTGATGGAAATGACATTTGTTGGAATGTAAACAGACACATCACCAGCTTGTGTTTCTATGACTGGTAGAGCAGTTAACGAGCCACCATCAAAAGCATCATTCATTTTAGCTGCTCTCTCCAGTATATGGGAGTGCAGGTAGAACATGTCATGAGGATAGGCCTCACGACTTGGGGGTCGGCAGAGCAGGTTAGATATCTGATGATAAGCAACTGCCTGTTTGGATCAGTTCAGTTCAGTTCAGTTCAGTCGCTCAGTCGTGTCTGACTCTTTGCAACCCCATGAATCACAGCAGGCCAGGCTTCCCTGTCTATCACCATCTCCCGGAATTCACTCAGACTCACGTCCATCGAGTCAGTGATGCCATCCAGCCATCTCACTCTCTGTCGTCCCCTTCTCCTCCTGCCCCCAATCCCTCCCAGCATCAGAGTCTTTTCTAATGAGTCAACTCTTCACGTGAGGTGGCCAAAGTACTGGAGTTTCAGCTTTAGCATCATTCCTTCCAAAGAAATCCCAGGGTTGATCTCCTTCAGAATGGACTGGTTGGATCTCCTTGCAGTCCAAGGGACTCTCCAGAGTCTTCTCCAACACCACACTTCAAAAGCATCAATTCTTCAGCACTCAGCCTTCTTCACAGTCCAACTCTCACATCCATACATGACCACAGGAAAAACCATAGCATTGACTAGATGGACCTTAGTCCGCAAAATAATCGTCATAAATGATCAAAGCATGTTTGCCATTATCCCTAAAATATTCTCCCACTGAACATCCAGAGTAAGGAGCCAGGTACTAAAGTGGGGCAGCATCTGAATCAACAGCTGAAACCCCAATGGTATACTTCATGGAATCTGCATCTGTAAGTCTCTTCACCAACTGGGCCACAGTGGATCTCTTTTGACCAATAGCAACATGGATACAGTACAGCTTCTTCTTTTCATCAGTTCCATCATTGAATTGTTTCTGGTTAATGATGTTTCTGGCAATTGGTGTTTTGCCAGTCTGTCGGTCACCAATAACCAGATCACACTGACCACGACCAATTGGCACCAGGCTGTCCAAAGCCTTAATGCCAGTTTGCATTAGTTCTCACACAGAGATTCAAGGAATGATCCCAGGGGCTTTCAAGCCAACTCGTCTTCAGGCCTTGGAACCAACTGGACACTTTCCATCAATGGCATTACCAAGGGTATCGACTACATGACCCAGCAGCTCCTCCCTGACTGAAACATCTATAATAGTGCCAGTTCTCTTCACAATATCTCTTCCTTAATTAGTTTATCATTTCCAAACACAACAACACCAACATTGTCAGACTCCAAGTTCAGAGAAAGTGAAAGCGAAGTCGCTCAGTCGTGCCCGATTCTTTACGGCCCTATGGACAGTAGCCTGCACCAAGCTCCTCCATCTATGGGATTTTCCAGGCAAGAGTACTGGAGTGGGTTGCCATTTCCTTCTCCAGGAATCTTCCCGACCCAGAGATCGAACCCAGGTCTCCCACATTGTAGGCAGACGCTTTACCATCTGAGCCACCCATACTCTTTAAACCTGAAGAAAATTCTACCATTTCTTCTGCTTGAACATTTCTTAGCCCAAGTACCTGGGCAATATAATCACCAATGCTTAAAACATGCCCAGTCTCTTCAAGGTTAACAGAGGTATCAGCTCCAAGAATATGCTCTTTAAGAACAGAGGACCCTCAGCACTGCCAATCTTCTGAAGACGAGAGTTAGAGGCATGCAGGTTCCTTGCAGCAATGAAGGATGATCTCAAAGCATTTTTGGAGACCAGCCAGCTCACAGAGGGAAGGCATGGGTATGGCTGTGGCCATGAGCACGAACAGCATCTTTGCAGCTCCTCCTCAGATGCTTCCTCTGCAGCTGCCGCCTTGAGACCCACTGACCACCCTATTGTTTTGATGACTGTGCCTTTGTAGTATAATTTGAAGTCAGGGAATGTGATATCTCTTTCTTATTGTTCTTTCTCAAGATGCTTTGTGTATTCGGTGATTTTTTTTACAAACTTTGGGATTGTTCTAGTTCTATGAAGAATGTTATGAGTATTTTGATAGAAGTTGGATTGAATCTGTAGTTTGTTTGGGGTAGTATGGTCACTTTAACAGTATTAATCCTTATAACTCAAGAACATGGGATATCTATTTATTTGTGTCATATAATTGACTAATTCAAAATGGGAAAGTGGTACGGGAAGGCTGCTTATTTAATTTCTATGTAGAGTACATCATGTGAAATGCCAGACTGGATGAATCATAAGTTGGAATCAAGATTGCTGGGAGAAATATCAATAACCTCAGGTATGCAGATAATAAGGCTTCCCTGGTGGCTCAGACGGTAAAGCACCTGCCTGCAATGTGGGAGTCCTGGGTTTGATTCCTGGGTGGGGAAGATCCCCTGGAGAAGGAAATGGCAATCCACTCCAGCACTCTTGCCTGGAAAATTCCATGGATGGAGGAGCCTGATAGGCTACAGTCCATAGGGTCGCAAAGAGTCGGACACGACTGAGTGACTTTACTTTCACTTTTCATGCAGATGATACCACTATAATGGCAGAAAGTAAAGAGGAACTCAAGAGCTTCTTGATGAGGGTGAAAGATGAGAGTGGAAAAAGCTAGCTTAAAACTCACTATTATGAAAACTAAGATTATGGTATCCAGTCCCATCACTTCATGGCAAATAGAGGGGGAAAAGTGGAAGCAGTGACTGCCAAAATCACTGTGGACAGCGACTGCAACCATGAAATTTAAAGATATTTGCTCCCTGGAAGGAAAGCAATGACAAACCTAGATAGTGTATTAGAGCACAGACATCACTTTGCCAACAAAGATACACATAGTCAAAGGTATAGTTTTTTTAGTAGCCATGTATGGATATGAGAGTTGGACCATAAAGAAGGCTGAGCGCCAAAGAATTGATGCTTTTGAATTGTGGTGCAGGAGGACTCTTGAGCACCCACTGGACTGTAAGGAGATCAAACCAGTCAATCCTAAAGGAAATCAGCCCTGGAATATTCATTGGAAAGATTGATGCTGAAGTTGAAGCTCCAATACTTTGGCCACCTGATGAAAAGATCTGACTCATTGGAAAAGACTTTGAATCTGGGAAATATTGAAGGCAAAAGGAGAAGGGTGTGGCAGAGAATGAGAAGGTTAGATAGCATCACCACCTCAGAGGACATGAAATTGAGTGAACTCTGGGAGACAGTGAAGGACCCAGAAGCCTGGCATGTTGCAGCCCATAGGATCACAGAGTTGGACATGGTTTAGTGACTGAACAATAACAGCAACAAAGCATCCATAGTATGGAATAATATGCTCCTATTAAGAAGAAGTTAGACGTAAGTGATTTATGGGCAGATATCTACAATAAGTAAATTTTTTTTTTTAAGTTACAGAATTCTATGTGGAGTAAACAATAAAAAGGAAATAAATTCTATTTATTATATTTGTATGAAAATTATATTTGTATGTAAATTATATTTGTATGTAAATTATATTTGTATGAAAATTATAATTGTATGAAATTAATTTAAATTTGTAAATTATATTTGTCTGAAAAGAAAGAAAGTTTTGGAGATTATCTTCCAATTTGATAACGTGGGTTATATTTTGGGACAGGATTGAAGGGAGAAGATAGAGATTATGAGTGCATTCCTTATACATTTTGACTTTTTTGACTTGTCAGTACCACTTTTACTTTTAAAAATAAAAGTATCATAATAAATAGAATGATTTCTTCAAAAGGAATTAAAATCTTGTAAAAGGATAAAAGAAGTATACAAATAGTACCAAGAAGCAGAACAATTGATTGGCCTTGCAAGATCAATAAATAATCCATTGAGGACTAGTCTAAGGAAAGAACTCCATAAATTTTTTATCATACCTAATGGTACTTTAAAGAAAAAATTTCAACCTATTCAAAATCCTGTTTGATATTCAGTTAGACTAGCAAAGATGTACTAGCAGGATCTACCTTACAGGATTTTTATTTATGTGTATTAGGAGCTCCTTTAAAAACTAAAAACAAAAGAAAAAAAATTAGTTTAGAAAGCAATAAGCTCTAAATTTTTACAAGCAGTTTTCAGAATTTAAAAAGCACTCCCTAGCACCTGTCTTATTTCATTGCCTAAGACATGTCTTTGAAACTCTTCACAGTGTCTAGATATTTTCTGGAACCTGTGCACTGTGTTCCTAAACAGCCCATCCCTAGCCTTTGGCTATAGATACAGTATTACAGGTCATGAAAATAGCTAAACAAAAATAAGAAACAGCAGGCATATGTGATAAATCAGACTCTTATCTCTCTTAATCAAAGATCATGAAGAATTCCTGCATGTGAATACTGCATTTTATAGATCTGGTATATACAAACTATTTTTTTAGCCCAAATCGTCATGGTGTTGTTGGGTTGTGGTTTTTTTTTTTTTTTTTTCTCCTCCTATTTAAGCTTCATGTTTGGAGTAAAGAACCTATATGTCATCAATGACCTCCACCCCTTACTTCCAGTTCTACAAGAACTATAAGTAGGTAGATAGGTGTGTGTTAGGGTGGTGGCCCTGTCACATTCATTTATCATACTCCTGCTTATCCAGTTGTTGAATCAACAGGAAATTGCCACCTTACAAGAAATAAAGTAAAACTTCCATCTACTTAATCATCAATGTTTATTCTAACAGTATGATTTGATTATGTTATTTTACCTTCTAAGATGCAACTTTTTTGTCTGTATCCTCTTTGTGGAGCTTTGTGAACATTAAGTGAGAAAATACATGATAAGTTCCTGGTGCAATGTCTGCTTGGAAGAGACTGAATCCTTAGATCCTCTCATCTACCTATTCTACCCACATAACTTCTTATCTAATTTTTCCCTCACTTACTGGTTCACTTACATTCTGTTCTTCTTGGTCCTTTTCCTTCTCTAAAGGCATATTCTTTCTTTGGAACAATTGTGATTCTTTTTCTTTCTTAATATTGCACTCCTTTTAAATTCTAGCCACTAGAGGGATATATGTGCTTAGTCGCAAAGTCATGTCCAACTCTTTGCAACCCCATGGACTGCAGCCTGCCAGGTTCTTCTCTCCATGGGGATTCTTCAGGCAATAATATTGGAGTGGACTGCCATCCCCTCCTCCAGAGGGATATATATTAAGATACAATTTCACTCACCCTGATCTCATTAGGATCAGAGGCTAAAAATAAAAAAAGAATCAAATAAGTATGGAATGTTAAAGATGTATTAGAAAATATCTAATACCACAAATAATATTAAAGATGATGGATTACTTGTTATCCAGGTAATCTTTACATTTTTCAAATAATTTTTCAAATTATTACCTCTACAATACATGAAGTTAAAAAATAAATTTTATTTTCCTTGAAAACTTCATTTTAAACCATTTTCTGGAAAAATTAAAGACAAAAGTCACATGCGAGGGCAAAAAAACCTTTAGCAACAAAGCCAGTTTGTAGATTGTTTAACTCAAATAATTAAAAGTTCAAAATAAATCCATGTATTCAATTATGTGTAATCTCTATTGCACAGCAAAGGAAATCATAAATAAAACAGAAAGACAACCTCAGAATGAGAAAAATTGCAAATGAAGCAACTGACAAGAATAATCTCCAAAATATACATGTTACTCAATATAAAAAACAAATAACTGAATAAAAAACTGGAAGATCTAAGTAGACATTTCTTCAGCAAAGACATATAGATGGTCAAAAAGCACAAGAAAAGGTGTTCAGCATCACTAATTATTAGAGAAATGCAAATCAAAATTACAACGAGTTATTATCTCACACTGATCAGAATGGCCATCATGAAAAAAATCTACAAAGAATAAATGCTGGAGAGGGTGCAGAGAAAAGAGAACCCTCCTACACTTTGTAAAACTGTAAACACACATGAAAAGGTGTTCAGCATCACTAATTATTAGAGAAATGCAAATCAAAATTACAACGAGTTATTATCTCACACTGATCAGAATGGCCATCATGAAAAAAATCTACAAAGAATAAATGCTGGAGAGGGTGCAGAGAAAAGAGAACCCTCCTACACTTTGTAAAACTGTAAACTGGTACAGCCACTAGGGAGAACAGTGTGGAGTTCCTTAAAAAACTAAAAATAGAACTACCATAAGTACCAGCAATCCCACTCTTAGGTATATGTCCAGAGAAAATCATAATTAAAAAAAAAAATCCACCCCAATGTTTATTACAGCACTATTTACAATAGCCAGGACACGGAAGCAACTTAAATGTCCATCAACAGGGAAATGTTTAAAGAAGATCTGGTATATATATATATATATATAAATTAAATTAAAATATAAATTTAAATTTAAAAATATAATCTCTAAATATGATTTATCTTAGTTATGTTTTAATTTTTACTTTGTTTAACATTTAATAATTAAAATTAGTCTCTACTTAGGTATCTAAGTAACCCAAGAGTTAATTTCTTAACTTTGAACATCCACTCATTCTAAAACATATGCAAAATATGCAAAAATATTTATATTTATCTAGAAGCTGATAGAAGCTATGATGCTATAACTAAAAAATTACTTTCAACAAATATCCTATATGATTAAAAATATCAACTAAAGATAAACAATAAAGAAATGAAAAATTCACATAAAATATCAAACCTGGAAGGTACACTTCCTATTTATTCATTTATTTTTCACATATACACTAAGCCTTATTTCTGAGATAGTAATTTATATTTCTGTTCATTATTTTTTCATTATTCTCTCACTAAAAAAATATTGTTATGATAATCTGAGGACGATCTAAGCCCTGCACAGTTTTACCACAAGAAAACTGTTGGCAGTGAGAATTCTGTCTCTACCTTAGAACTGCACTGGAGAGGACCAAATAGTTGGAGGCTCCAAGATTATCATATCATCAAGAGGGAAGTATGCAGATATATTCTCATGTTTAAGTTATATTTTAAGAAAAGACACATAAATTTGCCAATAAAATATCATGTGCAATTGGCAATATTTAAATAACAATTTAAACAGTTATAAAACGGTGTTAAGTACATATCTATCAATAATTGTTTTAAATGCAAATGTAATAAATTCTTCCATCAAAAGACATAGAATGGATACTGCTGCTTAGTTGCTCAGTCATGTCCAACTCTGCGTCCCTGTGGACTGTAGCCCACCAAGCTCCTCTGAAGAAAACAATCTTTTTGTTTTCTTGCATACAGACGTTTCTGGTGACTCAGTGGATAAGGATCTGCCTGCCCAGGCAGGGGACATGGGTTTGATCCCTGGTCTGAGAAGATCCCACGTATCTCGGGGCAGAAAGCCTGTGTACCACTACTGAACCTGCACTGCAAAGCCTGCTAGCCACAACTACCTAGCCTGCATGCAGCAGCTACTGAAACCCAAGCACATTGAGCCTGTGCTCCACAACAAGAGAAGCCACCACAATGAGTAGCCAGTGCACCTCAGTGAAGAGCAGCTACAGCTCTTGGCAACTGGAGAAAGCCAGAACAAAGCAACAAAGATCCAGTGAAGTCATAAATAAATACATAATTACAATTACATAAAAATTTACCCCAAAATTTTAGCCAATAAATAAAAGACTTGTATGCTAAAACTTATAAGACATTGATGAAAGGAATCGAAGAAGACAAAAATAAATGGAAAGGTATTCTGTGCTTATGGATTGGAAGAACTGATATCATTGAATGGACCAAAGTTTTCAAAGAAATCTGCATATTCAATGCAAACCCTATCAAAATTCCAATGTCTTTTTTCACAGAACTATTAAAAAAAACACTCCTAAAATTTGTATGAAACTGCAAAAGACTCTGAATCGCCAAGGCAGAATAGAGCAAGAACAAAGATGGAGGCATTATACTTCTTGATTTCATGACATTACAAACCTATAGTCATCAAACAATATGGCATTGACATAAAAACAGATTTATAGATCAATGAATATTCACAGAAAGAAACCCATGCATATACGGTCAATTAATTTATGACAAATGTGCGCAGATTGTATAATGGGTAAAAGATAGTCTTTTTACTAAATGGTGTTGGTAAAACTGGACAGTTACATATGAAGAATAAAATTAGACTACTGTCTTACCATGGCACAGTGGTAAAGAATCCACCTGCCATTGCAGGAAATGCAAGAAATGTGGGTTCAGTCCCTGGGTTGGAAAGACACCTTGGTGTAGGAAATTGCAACCCACTCCAATATTCTTGCCTGGAAAATACCATGGACAAAGGAGCCTGGCATGCAACAGTCCATGGAGTGACATAGAGTCAGACATGACTGAGTGACTGAGCATGCATGCATACATGTCTTACACAATACATAAAAGTTCACTCAAAGTTGATTAAGGACTTGAATATAAAACCTGAAACTGTAAAAGTCCTAGAGGAATACATAGGTGGTACGCTCTTTGACATCAATCTTGGCAATGTTTTCTGGGGGGAATCTGACTCCAAATGTAAAGGCAACAAAAACGAAAGTAAACAAGTGAGATTATATAAAGCTAAAGTTTCTTTGGAGGAAATAAAGCCATCAACAAAACAAAAACACAGAAAGGGAGAAAAATTTTGCCATTATGTATCTGAGAAGAGGTTAATATCCAAAGCATATAAAAAATTCACACTATTCAACAATGAAAAAACAAACAATCCAATTTAAAGGGGGCAGAGGAATAGACATATTTCTAAAGAAAATATACAGGTGACTGTAAAGCTCATGAAAAGATGCTTAATATCACTAATAATTAAGGAAATGCAAATCAAAGCCACAATGAAATATCACCTCACACCTGTCAGAACTATCATTATCAAATAAGAAATAGAAAGTAATAGCAAGGAAGTAGAGAAAAGGGAATTTTGTGCCCTGTTGAGATGCAGCCATTATGGAAAACATTGTAAAAAAACTAAAAATAAAACTATCACATGATCCAGCAATTTCACTTCTGGCTATATATCTGAAGAAAACAAAAACACTAATTCAAAAGGATATATGCACCCTTAAGTTCATTGCAGTTTTATATGCAATAGTTAGGATATGGAAACAACCTAACTGTCCATCAGTGAATGTATAGATAAAGAATATTTGATTATAGATAACATGGAATACTGCTCAGCCACAAAAAAGAATAATCTTATTTTCAATAACATGGATGAAATTTGAGGGTGTTATATGAAATAGACAAAGATACACAAATACCATATGATTTCACTTATATGTGAAGTCTAAAAATTAAGATAAATGAACAAGCAAAGCAAAGTAACACTCATATATAGAACAGATTGTTGGTTTCCCAAGGGGAAGTTGTTGGGGGATGGGGGTGTTGTTGAGTGAAATGGGTAAAGTGAGTCAAGAAGTACAAACATCCTGTTACAAAATAATAAATCATGGGGATATTATGTACAGCATTGTGACTATCATCAATAGCATTGTGTTGCATATTTGAAAGTTGCTAAAAGTAAATCTCAAAAGTTCTCATCACAAGAAAACAATCTTATAATATTGTT
The DNA here is from genome assembly GCA_006410635.1 of Cephalophus harveyi. Lineage (NCBI taxonomy): Eukaryota > Metazoa > Chordata > Mammalia > Artiodactyla > Bovidae > Cephalophus > Cephalophus harveyi. The sequence goes on along the minus strand of SJYT01023820.1, from coordinate 312,548 downwards.
TGGTAATAGATATTAGCTACACATTGTGGTTATTATTTCACTGTGTATACAAATATCAATCATTATGTTGTACACTTGAAACTAATATATGTCAATTATGCCACAATAAAAAATAATGTATATGAAACAAACCAATCCTGATTTTAAATGATATAATGAGCATGGTGACAGATTCTTGAAATTAGAAAAATGAGGAGGAGAGTTCTATGTTCTTGTTATCCTTGTTTTGATAAGCCTCTCAGAAACGGATTTAGTTGACTCTAACTCTGGTTCTGTGATACTTGGTCTCAATTTTAATTTGATTCATTGAGTGATTCATTGAACTCTTATTATGGTCCAAACAGAAGGCTATGATAAAATTGAGAGCCCAAACAAACAGAAGCAAATTCCACAGCCCTTGTTCTCTTGAAACTGATGATCTAGTGTTGGGGAGGGGAATATAGATATTAATCAAAGAAGACTAAATTACAATTGTGTGAAAATGATAAGAAAGTCAGTTTCAGGACCTCCCTGGCACTCCCGTGGTTAAGACTCTATGCTTCTACTTCAGAGGGCAAAAGTTTGACTTCTGGTTGGGGAACTAAGATTCCACATTCCATGCAGTGAGGCCAAAAAAAAAAAAAAGAAAATTGTGATGCTATGAAAATTAACTGGACATGGGTATTAGAGAAAGCTTCCCTGTAGGGCTGAGAACAGAATTGAGATCACAACAAAAACTGACTAAGCTAGAGGAGAAGGCAGAAGAGTAGCTCTGCGGTCAAGAAGAAGGATCTGTCAAAGACCCTGTGGCAGGAAGGTATGCTTCCCGTTTCAGAAAATAAAAAAGAACGTGGAGCACAGAAGGCATGATTCAAAAAGAGGCTCTGGAAGGAGAGAATCCAGATTATGCAGGGTTTTGTAGGCCAAATTAAAAGTTATTGAAAATCATTGAGAGAAGAACAATAGCATTAGAGGTGCATTAGTCACTTTATTGTGACTAGAATGAATGGGCCCAAGAGAAATTTTGTACATGTGTGGCATGAGACATAAACAGTAGTTTACTGTTCTTAATGGCCCTAATGTAGAAACAGACCAAATGTTCATCAGGAGTGGAATGAATAAACTGTCACTTAAGCATAGAGGGGCTTCCCTGGTGGCTCAGAGGTTAAAGCGTCTGCCTCCAATGCGGGAGACCCTGGTTCGATCCCTGGGTCGGGAAGATCCCCTGGAGAAGGACATGGCAATCCACTCCAGTATTCTTGCCTGGAGAATCCTATGGACGGAGAAGCCTAATAGGTTACAGTCCACGGGGTCGCAAAGAGTCGGACATGACTGAGCTACTTCACCTCACCTCCCCTAAGCATACAATGAGTTTCTAAATAAAAGGAGAATGAATAGATTATGACTGAACATTACTACACGGATGAACTTCAAGTACATAATGTTAAATAAATAAAATAAGCCAGACCCAGAAAGACACATACAGTATCATTCTTTTTACATAAAGTTAAAAGCAGGCAAGACTAATGTATAGTGTTAGATGTTAGGATAGTAGTTTTACTACGAGTGAGAAAGAAGGGAAAAGGAAGGGAGCATTAGGTGGGCTTCAGTGTTGTCAATGTCCTATTTATTAGCTGGTGGTTAAAGAGGTACTGGATTTGTGATAATGTGTTTCACTGTACATTCACACTTTGTGCAGTTTTCAGTATACAGTGATACAATATTGCAATGAAAAACATTTAAAAACTTTTTAAAAGAATAGATTGCATTATTAGGAGTTACTGAATGGATGCTGGGACTTCCCTGGTGACTCAGATGGTAAAGAATGTGCCAGCAATATAGGACACCTGGGTTCGATCCCTGGGTTGGGATGATCCCCTGGAGAAGGGAATGGCTACCCACTCCAGTATTCTTGCCTGGAGAATTCCATGGACAGAAGAGCCTGGTGGGCTGCAGTCCATACGTTTGTAAAGAGTCAGATGACTGAAGTGACTTAGTATGCAGCATGCACGAATGGATTCTATGAGTGTGGTTGGGAAGCAATGGCAGTAGTCCAAGTGGGAGAAATGACTTCTCCTTGAACCTTTCTAACTGAATATGGAAAGAAGACTTATTTGAGAGTGATTATTTATGAGGCAAAATGAACAGAATTTGGTGACGAATTAGATATGGCCTATGAGGAATGAAGAAATAACAAGGAGTGTTCCTTGAAGCAACTGATTTAGGAAACAAAAGAGGCATTCTTCTATTTGTGAGAAGGGATAAGGGGTAGAATGACTGAGCCGTGAAGAAAGCAGAAAAGAAAGAAAGCAAGAAAGAAAGTGAAGTCACTCAGTAGTGTCTGATTCTTTGCAACCCCATGGATTGTAGCCCACCAGGCTTCTCCATCCATGGGATTTTCCAGGCAAGGGTATTGGAGTGGGTTGCCATTTCCTTCTCCAGGGGATCTTCCTGACCCAAGGATTGAACCCAGGTCTCCCGCATTTTAGGCAGATGCTTTTACTGTCTGAGCCACCAGGAAAGATGGAGGAAAGGAGAAGGAGGTAGTGTTGCATTTGTTCAGAGAACAGAGACAGTTGTGGAGAGTGAGAGAGTGAATGAACTAAAGAAATATAATAGAATTGCAGAAAGGTACTGAATAAAATATTTAAGTTGATCATCATGAATTTATAGTGAACATTTTACCATGAAAAGTGACTTATTCAATCAAGACTCAGCTCAGCTACTCTTGTCCAGGCAAGAAAGAACTAGTGATTAGGATCACACATATTTGGAGTTTTGTCAGACAGATGTGATTAATACAGTTTTGGGGTAATACGATAAGTCAAATAGATCAATAAGAGTTGGGGTAAATTTCAACCTTCCATCCTCATCATAATGAAAGGGGATCTCAATGGGTACCTATTCAAGAGTTTCCTGTGATGATGAGCAGGACCATGTAGGGCTTCTGGGCATGGAGGCCTGTCTGTCAACCATTTCTTGTAGGTAAGACTTCAGCCTCCATGAGCTTTCCCGAGTTCCAAAGAGCATATTTGAACAGTTACTAATCAAAGGATGAGCAGCCACAAAACCACCTGAGACAAGATTAAAGGGTCCAGAGAAAATCAAGATTAGGAGACCACCTAAGACCCTGTACACACCCTAATCTTGTCGGCAGCCCCACTCTTGTGAAACTTTGCAGAAGAAAGAAGAAAGAGACTGTTACCTCCTTGTTCTTTATCACAAACCCCTTCCTGACTACATAACTGCTTCCTATTCCCCGGAGAGGCAGGGGCACAGTTCATGAGGTGCTAGCCTACTGCGTTCCCCCTTAGCCTAGCGAAGATATAGTGCCAGCCTTTCTTTCTCCTCCATAACTCTGTCTCTGTGTTTCTGTTCAATATCAGTGCACAGAGATTTTGGCAACACCTGGGAATCTGAAAATTCAGTTGAGACAGTAACTGAAGGAAGACAGTGTGAGAAAAGTCACAAGTCTTCGGAATCACTACTCCTAAATACACCTTCTTTTGTCATTGCAATCACAAATTACCATTTTTCCTTCTTATCTTTTTCTTTTTCTCCAAGTCCCCTTAGGGGATTGTATAGAAAAAATAAATGAAGTGTACCTGCTAAAAATTATGTTTGGACCCTGATAGACTTGGGAATGGAGAAACTAAATTGAGAGGAAGATTAGTGTTTTAGATTTTTGGACACATCCATTTATATATAATTTTAGGCTTTAATAACCAAGGGGACCTGTTGCAAAGACCAATGCAAAGTCTATACAACTTCAGTGATATGTCAACTAGCATTTGTGCACTAGGCAAAATTGCAAAAGAAAGCATTTTTATTTTTGTCATGTACCTATCTCCCTTTCTCTTTCTTTTGCTAATAGTTAATTTATTCATTCAGTTGCTCAGTCATTTATTCCATAAACATATTAAATAACTATTGATGTATAATAATACATCAGACACTAAGATAGTTGTGTCCTAACAAGCCATACTTGGGGAGTCTCTTAATCCAAAAAGACCTGCCTTCTCTTCTAAATTAACCCTTTTCTATGATGCAATCAAAGCCAACCATTTCCTGAGGAATGTTAATTAGATTTTTATTTAAATAACTCATACCAATATATACATATTCCATAGTTCTTCAGGCACTCTATCTATCAGATCTAGGCCCTTAAATCTATTCCTCACTTCCACTGTATAATCATAAGGGATTTGATTTAGGTCATACCTGAATGGTCTAGTGGCTTTCCCTACTTTCTTCAATTTGAGTCTGAATTTGGCAATAAGGAGTTCATGATCTGAGCCACAGTCAGCTCCTGGTCTTGTTTTTGTTGACTGTATAGAGCTTCTCCATCTTTGGCTGCATAGAATATAATCAATCTGATTTCGGTGTTGACCATCTGGTGATGTCCACGTGTAGAGTCTTCTCTTGTGTTGTTGGAAGAGGGTGTTTGCTATGACCAGTGCATTTTCTTGGCAAAACTCTATTAGTCTTTGCCCTGCTTCATTCCGCATTCCAAGGCCAAATTTGCCTGTGACTCCAGGTGTTTCTTGACTTCCTACTTTAGCATTCCAGTCCCCTATAATGAAAAGGACATCTTTTTTGGGTGTTAGTTCTAAAAGATCTTGTAGGTCTTCATAAAACCGTTCAACTTCAGCTTCTTCAGCGTAACTGGTTGGGGCATAGACTTGGATAACTGTGATATTGAATGAAAATGATCAGCATCACTAATAATCAGAGAGATGCAAATCAAAATAACAAATGACACCCAACTTTACATCTGTTAAAATAACTGTTACCAAAAAGACAAGTGATAGCAAGTGTTGATTAGGGAGTGGAGAAAAGGAAACCCCAGTGTATTATTGGCAGGAATGTAAGTGGGTACAGCCACTATGGAATAGATGATGGAGGTTTCTCAAAAATTAAAAACAGAATTACCAGATGAAACAACAATCTCACTCCTGGCTATATATCCAAAAGACTTTAAAGCAGGATCTTGAGATATTTCACACCAATGTTCATAGAAGTACTATGCACAGTACCAAGAGAAGTAAGCAATCTACTCCTTCATTAGATGAAAAGATGAATGAAGTGTGGTATATACATTCAATGGAATATTATTCAGTCTTCAAAAGGAAGGAAATCCTTTCGTGTGCCACAATATGGATGAAACTTGAGGATGTCCTACTAAATGAAATAAGCCATTTAAAAAAGACAAATTCTGTGTGATTCTATTTAAATGATATATTTAACATTGGCAAACTCATGAAAGTAGAATGATAGTTACCGGGGTTAGTTAGGGGGAGGGAGAAAGAGGAGCTATTGTTTCAAGGATATAAAATGTCATACTTAAAACATGAAAAAAATCCAGCAATGTGAATGTAGTTAACACTATTGAGAAGTACATTTGAAAATGGCTAAGATAGTAAATGTTTTTATCACAATAAAAAAAATTCTTCAGTTTTCAAAATTGTTATGCTGCTTTTGTATTAAACTTCTAAGGGGTGTGTGTATGTGTCCATGTGCATGTGTGTGTGTATATTACATGGCAGGAAAATATACATATCTGCTTGGATCTACATTAACCTCATTCATCTAAATCCCACTTGTATATGTCTTGGAAATTTTTCCCATATTGATCAATAAGCTATCCTAAACAAGGGGATGTTGATTATTGTTTCATCAGTGTTTATTCCTCTTATTTTATCAATATCTGTGTGTTGCAGAAGGTCCCATTAGTTCCCCAATAAGATGCCATATGATTATAGGACCTCATTTGCCCCATCCCTGTGTGAGCTCTTGGACATTTTTCTAGCTTTATATATTTGCATAATCTCTAGACCCAATATATTTTAATTGTTAAGTTTAGTATACTTAATATATAAAATTAAATAATATTTTGGATATATGATTGTCTCTTTTATACAGATTAAACTACAATTACATTATAAAGCCAAGTGAATATTGAGTGTTTAATATTTCATTGTTTCTTGATGCATTTTCTATTTTACAGATACTAAATTACATAAAAATACATAAAGTAAATACTTAATCACTATATCACCTGCATTAGGACATGAGTACTGAGATAAAGCATATATAATTTTAGATGTGTTTAATTCTGGAGTCCTTGTCTATTTACTTTTATAATTACTGTAAATTTTTTTTTTTGCTTTTTTTCGCTTTTTTGCTATAGTTACCTGTGTTTTGTGTTAACACAGGAGAGATGCTTTTCATTGTGCAAAACTGGCTCACTTTTCATGATCTGAACTTGAGAAGCTATTTCTCAGGTTTCAAGAGCAATGTATGGGAGCACCTACTGGTGAAAGCTGATATAGTCCTACAGACTGGTTTTTTTGGACCTTGTAATTTAGCATGAGGAAGCCCTTATGTGTACAATCAAGGGAATCCTGCTGCCAAAAAAATGCTTATTGCTTAAATTTTGCAAGAGAGTGGACTTAGGCAAGAAATACAAGAACTAAGAAACTCTATAAAACAAACATTCTATTTAGATGGAAACACATCTAAGAAGGATAAGTTGTTTAGTGTTGATGTACTAAAAGGTTTCATGAGGGCTGAGATGAGGTTTGCCTCCTTCACTTCTGAATCCCTAGCATGGTAACTGACCTTGAATGTGTCGTTGTTTACTGAATTAACAAATGTTCACCAGTTTGGAATTTCTTCCTCAAAATATTTGAAAACTTGCCTTTTGTCCTCCTTCTTCCATAGAACTATATATCTATCATTTACAATAAAAACAAGGAAATACATAATTTGTGTGACAAATTTCCTTTTTAGAGGAAAACAAATGCTTATTTTTGCTTAACCAGAAACCCTGAGCCAGTTAAAAAATATACTACAACTTTGGAGTTAAAAACTGTAGTAATGAAAAGTGACCTAAACTAATTAAAAGGAAGGTAATGGGGAGTTGCAAAGGCTTGGTAATCAAATACTGCTAGGCTCAAATTTCAGCTCTACAGTTTAACAGCTGCATCTGGTTGGATGAATTGCTTACCTTCTGTTCTCACTTTCTTCTTTTATTAAATTAGAGTTTTGTAAAGATTTAATGAGTCAATGTATACACAGTGTTTTGTGCCTACATGTAGTGCCTTTGTTCCCAATCGTGTCTGACTCTCTGCGACCCCATAGACTGTAGCCTGCCAGGCTCTTCTGTCCATGGGATTATCCCAGGCAAGAAAACTGGAGTGGGTTGCTATTTCCTTCTCCACGGGATCTTCCTGACCCAAGAGTCGAAACTTCATCTCCTGCATCTTGTGCATTGACAGATTCTTCACCACTGAGCCATCTGGGAAGCTCTTGTGTCTACCTGATAAATAATAAATAGTATCTATTGAATTTTTCTCTGAATGATGGTACTCATTTTCCTAATTTTCAGTAGACTGCAAGATTCTTGGGACAGGGACCATATTTTATTTATTCCTAGAGCCTAGCACAGCATCTGGCATAGGTTGGTACTTAATAAATAAATATGTGTTGAATTAATAAGGAAAATAAATATTTAAACAACTATTTGGTGACTATTGTGTGTGGTACATCATATAACTTGTAACTGAAGTGTATGAAAACACTCAACAGAGTCATTTATAATATAGAAATAGGATGTTTTCTATTACTGGAATGATCGGTAATTCCTTTGATTAGTCAAGATTTTCTATGCTAATTTAGGAACTCTAAAGTAGTGTTGAGCTCAAATAACTATATATCAGATGGAGACTATATTACAGTGTATTCACGCCATAGCCATATTGTAGCTTTAAGTAACCACATGGTGATTTTTACCATTAAGGAATTTTTCTCATTTGCTTTCATTAGTACAACCACTAATATACAATGCCTGCTTATAAGTATAGATAATTGGTTTTGAAAATTTCACAACAAAAACTGTAAAGCCTTTTGTACTTGGTAATCAGGAAAGGCATCAGCAATTCTGAAGAAGGAATTTGCTTTTAATGAAAATATTCTCTACATCCATCTGAAAGCTCTCATGTGGCAAATGCTGCAAGTATAACTCTTAATTATACCTAAATCCTACCTCTCAGTCATACCTACATCATCAGACTGGTAAATACTCTGAGCTATGTGAAAGTATTTTACACTTCTAAATGAATATAATTTTTCCATAAAGTAGTTATATCAAAGACATCTCTTTTAATAAAAGTGATTACCACTTTATGCATATCTCAGAAATATGTAACATTCTCTGGATAGGGGTTCCAATATGTAACAAACTTTTCTAGGCTTATTGAGTCAAAAAACTATTCCAAACAGATTAAAAGCTACTAAAATAGGCTAAGACTATTGCCAAACATGAAATTATACTTGGAGTCAAAGTCTAAACAAAATTAACATGGTCATTTATACCTTTACTGGAAGAACAAAATTTGACACAAAAACTAAACTATTATCAGGGGAAAACCATTCCTATCAGAAACAAATGTAAACTCCAGTTGAATTTCAAGATATATCATTCTCCTTGAGATTAATGGAGAGAGATTTTCACACATAATCTTGTTTACAAGAACACATACTATTTTAGACTCATGCTTGGCATAACATTACATGCTGCAGAAATATAATGCAACATTTTCATAGAATGCAACTTACTTTCCAAGTTTATAAGTTAACGAAAAACAACACATTTAAAAATTAATATCTATAAATGCATAGGTTTTTTTTTTTGACCAAAATAAAACAGATGTCAAAATAATTTAGGCAAAAAATTCATTTGAAAATTGAAATATCCTTCTTTTTCCATTTCTCACCTATAATTCAAAGATGGCTATATTCAAGGATGCTATATTCAAAGATGGCTATTTTATTTATCAATCTTACTCACTTTTTCTCAAAATTCAACTATAAGAATAGTAAAACATGGTATACTCTTTGGACCATTTTGTAAACACTTTAATGAAACATAAATACAAATTCAAATTACAGTTTTTTCCCCTCCAAGTTAGGGGATATTGGTCCTGGAAGAAAATTCAGAAAATAAATGGACACAAAATGTGCATGCAAAATATGTTTCTTTTAGAACTCTTAACATTTAAACTGCAATGTGTACAGCTTTTAATACAGAATTTTAAAAATCTTTGAATCCTGTATGCTATAAATTATGAGTTCTTTACTTCAGCCAGTTGGTAGGATATATTAAATAAGGACTAATTAAAAATCTAATATTTGCTTTGGCATTCTTTTCATAGTTTTAAACACAATATATTTTTTCCTAAATGCTTTATTTTCAAATTAAGAAAATTAAGGCATAAAAATTATGCACATTTAAAATGAGAACTTTTAATTTTCTTCTTCTACCTTTAAAAATTAACTTCAGATAACCACCCCAGACTTTTCCCTACAGTGGTATAAACTGGATAACTACTAATACATGATCTAGATAAATGAATAATATTTCTCAAGTTTTAGTTCCATGCATTTTTTTATAAAACCTTTGATGCCTGCCTCACCTTTCTGATAGGAACTAGTAGTAACTGACAAATGAATAAATGCGTGTTTTTCTAATAGGAAGTAGTAGCAACTGACAAAAGTAACTGACAAATGAATAAATGAGCAGTTAATGATACTAACAGAAAAACTTAGATGTACTGGTTCTGATTTTTATATTACATTCTTTCAAGTAAGCTGGTTACATTTATTGATAATTAAAAATGTCAGCATCAAAGAATTGAAAATGTGAAATGTTATGGTGTTCTATTACAGGCATCATGACATCCAGGTCTTCTACCAATTGAAAAAGTCTGAGAGTCACTGACTTAGCATCTATTATGGCTGTGTCTAAGTAAGCAAATAAAATCCTAAACCACTAATAGCTGAGTATTTCCACATTTTCTGGCCTATCAATGGCCACACAGGCAGTAGGAGATTAAAATGGTAGTCCTGGCTTTCATACTAACTCCAGGTCAATCGAATATGTAAGATTTATCTCATAAGACTATTCCATACAGATTATTTCTCAATAAATATTAAGTTGACATAACAGTTCCCCTTTTGATTGCTGGGTGTAGGGGTACACTAATATTGAGTAAGTATGCATATTGTTGAAGGATTTTTCTAACATTCCTGCCCCATTTTAAGCCACAGACCAATGATCTTTCCATTTTATACTTAATTTCCATATCTTATAGACAATAATCAAATAATGACAATACTAGCATTACTAAATTTATTCTCTTTACAACATCTCATCTTTTATTGCTATTACAGCCCAGTTGAATTTCAAGGATAATAGTGAAAATAGCACTGAACCATGGAAACAGGAAAACTTTATTTGAGCCTGGGATTTGCCCTTAAGTAAATTTGCATGATTAAGGCAAATATGAGTGTCAATTTTCTCAAAAGTAAATTAGAAAAATAATATCTGCCTCAAAAGTTTGCCATAAGGATTAAAATGAAATGATGTAAATGAGGATTGTAAATTATATTATTATAAATTGCAAATTATAAAGTACTATTTCAATGTATATTATTACTCTGATTTTGAAAATCTCTCTATTCTTATATCACTGCTATTTTTAAAATGTGGTGGACTCCTTTGAACATAAAAACAAGCTAAGTATTTCTGAACAGAATTTGCAATAAATAATCCTTTCAAGTAAAGTAACAGGCTGAGACAAACATTGTTTGGATACTCTTTTTCTAAATTGGCAATTCTCTTTTTAGAATGAAAAAGTTTACTAACAAATAAGTAAGATTCTTATTAAAATGAACTTGTTATGTGCCCACATTGAGATGCTCAAAATTTAAAATTTAAAATAGGATTTTTTTACATATAAAAGAAGCATAGCCATGCTTCTTTCTTTCAACCACTGTCATTAAAAGAATTTTTTCATGTTGAAATTACTGATCAAACTATTGTGTACACAGGTTTAGTTGACCACTATCAATAAAGGAACATAGATTCTAGCTGTTAAATCTAACAACCATAAATGGACAAAAATGTTACTCAAACTTCTATTTTTATGCACATGGTTTCAACGCAAACATTGTTCTTAAGTTGTCTATCCTCAAGACAGGTCGCATGTTTGTCAAGACTTTCAGACACATCACATACACATAGCAAATTTGCTAACTCACCTAGAAAATCCTGTTTTACATGTGAATTAGTCTTTCATTAAGAATTAGTATAAGAAATAATGACTAATCTTACATAATGCATTTGTTTATTTTCTTCTGAAAAGTCAGCTCATACATTTCCTTGATGCTAAAATCTTATAAAGCATTTCTTGCTACCTTTTCCCCCTCTGTCCTTAGCTTAACACAGTGCATGAACTGTAACCATGTCTCTGAGCCTTTAACTAAAAATTAACATTTAAAACATATCAGAATAAATTAGGATGTTTCATCTTCATTTTTTATTGTTTTCAGCACTGAGTCTTCTCCCAAAATTTTACATAGTTCATTGAGTCTCTGCTGCATTTTGGGAATTCCAGCTAGCTGAGATTCTAGCTTTTGTTTTTCTTCACTTAGTGTTAAACGAATAGCACTATCCAGTTGTTCGAAGCGCCAACCTCCTTCACCATCAAACTGTAATAAATGAGTGTGGTATTTCCTGCATAATCAAAATGAAATCATATTATTAGCAATAATTACAAAAAGCCATTTTACTTACAGATTTATCATTCTAATTGGTATTCAAAGGCAAATTTTAAGTAAGATGCCTATTTTACATTTGATTTTCAAGAATCCTTCAAGAGGTAAAATATTGTGATCGTTTTCGCTCCCCAAATCATTAGTCTCTAGAAAATTCTATTGTTTGAAATTTATTTTATATTCTGAATATATGTGAATTGCAAAGAGAGACATACTATTACATTTATTTATATTCATAACCTAATATAGCTCCTGAATAATGAGAATACTTAGAAAGTGAAGAAGAACTAAAGAGCCTTTTGATGAAAGTGGAAGAGGAGAGTGAAAAAGTTGGCTTAAAAACTCAACATTCAGAAAACTAAGATCATGGCATCCAGTCCCATCACTTCATGGCAAATAGATGAGGAAACAGTGGAAAAGAGTGAGACTTTATATTGGGGGATCAATATCACCAAAATCACTGCAGATGGTGACTGCAGCCATGATATTAAAAGTTCCTTGCCCCTTGGAAGAAAAGTTATCACCAACCTAGACAGTGTATTAAAAAGCAGAGACATTACTTTGCCAACAAAGATCCATCTAGTCAAAGCCATGGTTTTTCCAGTAGACATGTATGGATATGAGAATTGGACTACAAACAGAGTTGGACTATAAAGAAAGCTGAGCGCCAAAGAACTGATGCTTTTGAACTGTGGTGTTGGAGAAGACTCTTGAGAGCCCCTTGGACTGCAGAGAGATCAAACCAGTCCATCCTAAAGGAAATCAGTCCTGAATATTCATTGGAAGGACTGATACTGAAGCTGAAACTCCAATCTTTTGGCCACCTGATGAGAAGAACGAACTCATTGGAAAAGACCCTGATGCTGGGAAAGATTGAAGTGGGAGGAGGAGGGAACGACAGAGGATGAGATGATTGGATGGCATCACCAACTTGATGGACATGAGTTTGAGTAAACTCTGGGACTTGGTGATGGACAGGGAAGCCTGACGTGCTGCAGTCCATGGGGTCACAGGGAGTTGGACATGATTGAGTGACTGAACTGAACTGAACTAGAATGGGAATAAGAACAGGAAGCAGAGGCAAGAAATTAAAAATTTTAAAGGTTATTAAGAAAATAACTAAGAAGAATAAAGGAAATACACTATTCTTTGGGAATGAGTTAGTCAACATAAGAAAAATTTCTCAAAAATCCAAGTTTAAAATGTTTTCTAAAAATGAACTTATAGAAATCCTCTAAAGCCAGTTTCATATTTTCATATATTATGCTCTCTTTTTCTCATGGTTCAAGTTCATAACTAGGAATTTCAGAGAGGTATAGAGATGATTTTTACTGATGAAACAGGAGGCAAACAACCTTTTCCTAAGTGAAAGTTAAGGTTACCAATCTTTGGGAATTGTGGGGTATATGCTTAAAGAAGGTAGTCCTGGCAGATCTGGACTCACATGGCTGAGCCACTGGATCTTGACACTATGCTGAAGTGGCACATGTTCTTATGTGTCTTCAGTTTTTATGCCTTTACCTTAAAGGTTTTCTTGCTTCTTGATTTCTTTTAAGTTCTCATTGTTATTGGTTACTATGCTCAGTATGGATATATCAGGTCACTTAACCCTCCTTTCTAAAATTGAAATATGATTCATATATTGTAAATTAATTCTTTTAGAATGCAAAATTCAGTGATTTTTGGTATAGTCACACCCTCATGCAACCATCAGCACTATCCAATTCCAGAATATTTCTTCATTCCCAAAAGAAACCTCATACCCATTAGCAGTCCATCTCCATTTCTTCTGCTGCTCAGTCCCTGCCTACTACCAAGCTCCTCTCTGCAGATTTGTCTATTCTGGATATTTCATACATACAAGACTCATACAAAATGGGTTTTTGTTACTGACTTCTTCCACCCAACAAATGATCTACAAGTTGTAGTATTAGTACTTCATTTTTATGGCTGAATAATATTCCATTTATGGTATTATACATTTTGTCTATTTATCAACTGATAGAAATTTGGGTTACATTACATTTTGATTGGATGGTTTTACCATTAAGATGGGGAAATTAAGCTAATTAAATAAAACTATGTCTAAAAGGGTAAATACCACTCTTAAGCTGAAGGCTGATGTTCATATGTTTGATATCATATGACAGATATTAATCTTTTCCATATACTTTTGAGTAACTATCTTTATTTAGGGTTTCAACTTTTCCGAAAATTTGACCTCTCAACAGGTGGGACCTTGCAAAAATTAAATTTAAAACAATGTGTTCTTACATCAAAGGAAAAATTTTTTTAATGACAACATTGCTATTAAAATATGAGAGCTAAAACAAAAGTAATGAAAAAACAAAAGAAGGATAGTGATACAGGAAAGATAATAGGAAAAAAAATATCATTTTGTTTATTTCATTGTCAACTTCTCTTGGACTTTCCTAACCGTGAATCTTCAACCAGGAGCAATTTCAGAATGCAGTAGTTCAGATCTCGAGCAACTTCCACTTTCAGTGTATATTAAAGGTTTGGCTCATCATTACAGTCCTACAACATTATTTGGTTTCTACACAGGGGAAGAAACTATATTGGTGTTTCATGACCTATGTTGTATATTATGTGCTAAAATACTATTTCAGGGTTTATTTTAGTCAGAGGAATTTAAAAGAAAACTATTTTAACAGAGGCTTATTGGAAATAATCTGCAGGCTTTCTGTACAAACAAGATAAAGCATTGGATAGTGGTAATTATAAAATTGCAGTTCTATTCAGGAATCAAATAATTTAATAAGCTTCTATAATTTTTGATGTCTTCAGATACAGTATTGATTTTACTCTTTACAATCAACAATTACGCATTTGTTGTATGGAGGAAAATATAACACATATTTTTCCTCTTCTGAAATCTTTTCAGGGAAAATAAGAATTTCATGTAGGAAGAAAGGATAATCAGAAATGATAGATTTCTATAACCTAAAATGACTAAACCAGTTCATAAATCAGAACTAACATGATTATTAGTTTACAGGGAAATACACTATGGGTAGCTACAGTTCAAAACATGTTCGTTTGTTTTTTGGTTCAAAAGTATGAAATTAGATTTTAATATTTATTTAAAAAATTGTCTACTACACACCTGTTTGAAATGGCCAAAATCCAGAACACTGACATCTTCAAAAGCTGACAAAGCTGTGGACCAACAGGAACTCTCTTTCATTGTTTTTTGGTGGTTTAGTTGCTAAGTTGTGTCCCACTCTTGCAAACCCATGGACTGTAGCCTGCTAGGCACCTTTGTCCATGGGATTCTCCAGGCAAGAATACTGGAGTGGGTTGCCATTTCCTTCTCCAGGGGCTTTCATTGCTAGTGAAATAGAAAAATGGTATAGTTGTTTTGGAAAACAGTTTTGTAGTTTCTAACAAAACTAAAAACACTCTTACGAGTACAATCCAGTAACTTCACTTCTTGATATTTACTTAAAGGACTTGAGAAAACACATGTCAACACAAAACCTGCATATAAATGTTTATAACATCTTTATTCATAATGGCTAACACTTGAAGGCAACCAAGCCTATCTTCAGTAGGTGAATGGATAAACAAACTGTACATTGAAACAATGAAATATTATTTAACACTAAAAAGAAATGAGGTATCAAGCTGTGAAAAGACATGGGGGAAACAAATGATTATCACTAAGTTAAAGAAACCAATCTGAAAAGGCTACATATTGTATGGTTCCAGGTACATGATATTCTGGGAAAGGAAAAACTGTGGACACATTACAGATGAGTGGTTTCTGGGGTTGACGTTGTTGTTGTTCAGTCTCTAAGCAGCACCCCACTCCAGTACTCTTGCCTGGAAAATCCCATGGATGGAGGAGCCTGGTAGGCTGAAGTCCATGGGGTTGCCAAGAGTCGGACACGACTGAGTGACTTCACTTTCACTTTCATGCATTGGAGAAGGAAATGGCAACCCACTCTGGTGTTCTTGCCTGGAGAATCCCAGGGACGGGGGAGCCTGGTGGGCTGCTGTCTATGGGGTCGCACAGAGTCGGACACGACTGAAGTGACTTAGCAAGTTGTGTCCAACTCTTTGCAACCCCATGGATTGCAGTGCACCAGGCTTTACTGTCCTTCACTATCTCCAGAATTTGCTCAAACCCATGACCATTGAGCCACTGATGCTATCCAACCATCTCATCCTCTGTGGTCTCCTTCTCTTCCTGCCCTCAATCTTTCCCAGCATCAGGGTCTTTTTTTATGAGTTGATTCTTCGCATCAGGTAAACAAAATATTAGAATTTCAGTTTCAGCCTCAGTCCTTCCAATGAATACTCAGGGTTGATTTCCTTCAGGATTGACTAGTTTGATCACTTTGCAGCCTAAGGGAATCTCAAGAATATTCTCCAGCACCACAATTCAAAGTATCAATTCTTCAGTGCTCAGGCTTCTTTATAGTCCAACTCTCACATCCATACATGACTACTGGAAAAACCAGAGCTTTGACTAGATGGACCTTTGTTGGCAAAATGATGTCTCTACTTTTTAATACACTGTCTAGGTTTATAATAGCTTTCCTTCCAAGGAACAAAAGTCTTTTAATTTCATGGCTGCAGTCACCATCTGCAGTGATTTGGAGCCCAAGAAAATAAAACCTGTTTTGCTTCCACTTTTTCCCTTTCTATTCATCATGAAGTTGTGGGATTGGAACTCATGATCCATGGGTTGAGGAGAGGGATAAAATGGCAGAGCACAGAGGATTTTTAGAGCAATCAAAATATTCTGTATAATACTATAAGGATGTATTTTTCAAATTTGAGGACATATTGAGGGCAGCACTTTCACAGCATCATCTTTTAAGACTTAAAACAGTCAACTGGAATGCCATCACCTCCACTAGCTTTGTTCTTTGTCATGCTTCCTAAGGCCCACTTGACTTCAGATTCCAGGATGTCTGGATTTAGGTGAGTGGTCACACCATCATGATTTTCTGGGTCATTAAGATCTTTTCTGTATAGTTCTTCTGTGTATTCTTGCCATGTCTTCTTAATATCTTCTGTTTCTGTTAGGTCCATACCATTTCTGTCCTTTATTGTGCCCATCTTTGCATGAAATGTTCCCTTGGTATCTCTAATTTTCCTGAAGGGACCTCTAGTCTTCCCCATTCTATTGTTTTCCTCTCTTTCTTTGCATTGATCACTGAAGAAGGCTTTCTTATTTCTCCTTTCTATTCTTTGGAACTCTGCAATGAAATGGGTATATCTTTCCTTTTCTCCTTTGCCTTTAGCTTCTCTTCTTTTCTCCGCTATTCATAAGGTCCCTCTGACAAACATTTTGCCTTTTTTGCATTACTTTTTCTTGGGGGTGGTCTTGATCCTTGTCTCCTGTACAATGTCATGAACTTCCATCCATAGTTCATAAGGCACTCTATCAGATCTAGTTCCTTAAATCTATTTCTCACTTCCATTGTATAATCATAAGGGATTTGACTTAGGTCATACCTGAATGGTCTAGTGGTTTTCCCTACTTTCTTCAATTTAAGACTGAATTTGGTAATAAGGAGTTCATGATCTGAGCCACAGTCAGCTCCCGGTCTTGTTTTTGCTGACGGTATAGAGCTTCTCCATCTTTGGTTGTAAAGAATATAATCAATCTGATTTCAGTGTTGCCCATCTGGTGATGTCCATGTGTAAAGTCTTCTCTTGTGTTGTTGGAAAAGGGTGTTTGCTATGACCAGTGCATTCTCTTGGTACGTTAGCCTTTCCCCTGCTTCATTTTGTAAACCAAGACCAAACTGGACTGCTACCTCAAGTATCTCTTGACTTCCTATTTTTGCATTCCAGTTCCTTATGAGCTATTTCAAATCCTAAAAGATGATGCTGTGAAAGTGCTGCACTCAATATGATAGCAAATTTGGAAAACTCAGCAATCATCACAGGACTGGAAAAAGGTCAGTTTTCATCCCAATCCCAAAGAAAGGGAATGCCAAAGGATACTCAAACTACTGCACAATTGAATTCATCTCACATGCTAGCAAAATAATGCTCAAAATTCTCCAAGCCAGGCTTCAACAGTACATGAACTGTGACTTCTAGATGTTCAAGCTGGTTTAGAAAAGGCAGAGGAACCAGAGATCAAATTGCCAACATTAGCTGGATCATAGGAAAAACAAGAGAATTCCAGAAAAACATCTAAAACCTAGTGGAATTTTCTCTTTTTTAAAAAAAGATCACCATAACAAAGGTCCATCTAGTCAAAGCTATGGTTTTTCCAGTAGTCATATATGGATGTGAGTTGGGCTATAAAGAAAGGTGAACACTGAAAAATTGATGCTTTTGAAGTGTGGGGTTGAAGAAGACTCTTGCGAGTCCCTTGAGATGCAAGTAGATCCAACCAGTCCATCCTAAAGGAAATCAGTCGTGAATATTCATTGGAAGGACTGATGTTGAAACTGAAACTCCAATACTTTGGCGACCTGATGCAAAGAACTGACGCATTTGATAAGACTCTGATGCTGGGAAAGACTGAAGGTGGGAAAACGGGGTGACAGAGGATGAGACGGTTAGATGGCATCACCAACTCATTGGACACGAGTTTGAGTAAACTCTGGGAGTTGGTGATGGACAGGGAGGTCTGGTGTGCTGTAGTCTATGGAGTCGCAGAGTCAGATATGACTGAGCAATTAAACTGAATTGAACGGAACTGATGCTGAAGCTGAAACTCCAGTACTTTGGCTACCTGATGCAAACAACTGACTCATTGGAAGAGACCTTGATGCTGGGGAAGAATGAAGGAAGGAGGAAAAGGGGATGACAGAGGGTGAGACGGTTGGATTGCACCACTGACTTAGTTGGTGATGGACAGGGAAATCTGGCATGCAGCTGCATCCACGGGGTTGTGAAGAGTTGGACACGACTGAGCAACTGAACTGAACTGAACTGAACATAAACTGAATTGAGCCTGAAAGTGTGCAGGCTCAGTCGTGTATGACTATTATGGTAGACACATGTATTTATAAATCTGTTCAAACCTATACAATGCGCAACAGTAAATGAATCCTAAGGAAAATTATGGACTTTGGATGCTAAGAATATGTCAATATAAGTTCATCAATTGTAACAATTATACCACTCTGGAGGGCGATGTTGATCATGGAGGAGGCTACACATGTATAGGGACAGAGAGTATGGGCATATTTCTGTATGTTCAATTTTTTTTTTTAGGTTCTATGAACCTAAAACTTTTTTTTTTAAAGAAAAGTCTTAAAAACAACAACAACAAAAACCTCTTTGTTCTAAAATGAAAAAAAAAAAGAAACAGCTAAATATGCTTCCAACGCCACTTTAGGCTACTTGAATAGGAACTAAATGACAAGAATGCATAATAAATTCATTGATAGAGGTTAGAAAAACACCAGGACTGTGTTAGAAAGGACTCAAGAGTTCTACAAGTCTGGCTGCACAGGCATATGTCATAATTGAATTAAATCAACTCCTGCTGGTTCTCTCCAAGAGACGGTCATTGATATCACTCTTCGACATAGACTCTAACTCATCCTGGACCAGATCCAGACTGCCTCTGGGGAGACTGGCAAATCAGGGTCCTTTCACTCCAGATGCTGATTAATATTTTTAACAACAGAGAGACAAACTACAAAATTCTATAGAAAAGGTCACTTCATGAAATTCTCTATTTTCAGGTAAACTTTGAGAAAGAAAAATATAAAAAATCTGAATGTTTAAATAAAGTGATTATCCTCTCAAATAGTAGATTTGAGAGGAAATAGATTATCCTCTCAAAAGTAGAGTTCAGAGTCAAAGAACTTTGAACAAATAAAATCTGATCTGAACTGAACACTCAACTTACTCACAGTCTTAAAGTA
This sequence comes from Cephalophus harveyi, assembly GCA_006410635.1. NCBI lineage: Eukaryota > Metazoa > Chordata > Mammalia > Artiodactyla > Bovidae > Cephalophus > Cephalophus harveyi. The sequence continues at coordinate 293,079 of SJYT01023820.1, read as the reverse complement.
AACATTCTCTATAAGGGAAAGGGCTGGAAATGCTTTAAGCATTAACTTAAAGCTTGCTATTTAGTCTAGGCTTGAAGTCATGTACATAATGACAGCTTTGGCACAAATGTGTCGCATGCTACAGAATGCTCCAGTCAGAGAGAGAGGAGGAATCCTGCCTATCCCTTGGGAAATAGGAAGCCATAGCATGTAGAGTCCACTATATACCTACTAACATGTCAAAGGAAAAGATTTTGATTGATGAAACAGAAATGCAAATGTAGACAGTAGAATGTAGTGAGAATTAAAGTTTTTTTATGAATCATGCATGAGATACCTTTTGAGTTCCTTATAATAAGTAGTGCAATAGAGGAGGGTGTAGAGAATATGATCATAGAAAATTATGTTCCTCATATTCTAGTTCTCAGTTTCTTCTTCTGTATAATGGGAAAAATTAGGCTACCTATACTCTATAAGGTTGCTATTAGGCTTAAATAAAATAAGCTTGGAATAGAATAGGTGTTGAATCTGCATTAGTGACTCTTATGATAATGATGAATCAATAAAAACATAAGGGTATGATAAAAATAGTGATCTTTTTTTTTAAAAAAAGAAAATTCCATTAGGTTTTATGAAATATTATTTACAAAAAATGTCTGTTCATTTTGTTAAAACAAAGGGGAAAAAAAAAAGCTCTGTTTATACACTCTAATTTTTCCCTTGACAGTTTTCAATTTAATGTTGGTAAGGTCCCACACCCATTGGGAGGTCAAAGTTTTGGAAACTTAAAGCCTGAAGAGAGTTACTCAAAAGTACATGAAAGGAATTGTTTGGTTGTCTAGTGGTTAAGAATCCACCTGCTAATGCAGGGCAGACTGGTTCGATTCCTGATCCAGAGAGATTTCACAGGATGTGGAACAATTAAACCTGTGTGCCAAAACTACTGAAGCTGTGCTCTACAGCCCATGCACACAATTACTGAGTTTGGGAGCAGCAGCTACTGAAGCCCGCATGCTTTGGAGCCCATGCTCTGCAACAACAGAAGCCACTGTAATGAGAAGTCCACATACCACAACTAGAGAGTAGGCCCTGCTTAGTTCCTGCTGCAACTAAGGAAAGCCCATGTGCAACAACAAAGACCTTGTGCAGCCAGAAAAGCATACGGAAAAGGTCACTAATTTCTGTCATATGTTATCAAGTACAGGAACTTCAACTTTTAGCTTAAGAGTGATTTCACTCTCTTAGGCATAGTTTAACCTTAACTGAAATGCAGGTGGAAAATAACTGAAATGTCTTATGCCCTATGGTAAAAAGTTTAGCAAAGTCATTCTTTAAGAAACAAAAAGAAAAATCATTTATCATAAATGAGCATTGGAAACACTTACCAAAGTGAAGGCCTGTGTGTTATAGAAAGTAAGGAAATTCCAGCTCCTTTTGCAGCCTGAAATATCTTTCCTTCAACATCAATGCTGACAGCACTGGTGCATTCATCTAGCAATGCATATTTTGGTCTTAAAAATAAGCACAAATAAATTAATAATTTTCATTTTGAATTATAAACCTTTATTTGGCGATATGAACTGCAATGTTAACAACTTTAAAGGAGAAAAGAGAATAATGACATGTTTAAGATGACAAATGATAAAGCAAAAAAAGCAGTCATTCCTCCTTTGGAATAGAATTTCATATTCTTCTTAGATTTTAAATAGATTTTTAAAATATTTGCTCATAATACAATAAGCTTTACTGCAGGTTGGTGAATCATGACTATGAGGCAGAAGAAAGATGACAGGTCACTGAAAGAACCTTGCTGCAAAAGACAGTTCTTTCTTGGTGACAAGGTTCTAATTACATGAAAAATACATTTTAGTAGCTAATTATCAATCATGTCACAATTCTGTTTGCAAACACTTATTAAGAAATAATTTTATCAATAATGTAAATACCTAATCACTATCTATAGAATTTTGTTGATCTAAGACTCTGCAAAAGTAAGTATGGCTAATATGACAAATTTAGAATAGGCATTTAATCTGGTAACATTGCGACTATTTTCTTTGGGAAAAAAATCTATATATATTTTTCTGATTGCACTCAACACTTTTTTCCACTAGCTCAGTTTTTCCCTCTGGAAATGACTATCTACTACCATCAGAGGCACCTGACATTTGCCACCATATACTTCTTCTATTTACTCTCTTCCTTTCATTTTCACCCTCCAGCTCTTTATCATTTTTTCCTTTCTCTGTCTTCTTTCTGTCAATGGAACAGAATAGAGCCCAGAAATAAACTCACATATCTATGGGTAATCTTTGACAAAGATGGCAAGAATACACGATGGGGAAAATATAGTCTCTTCAGCAAGTGGTATTGGGAAAGTTGGACAGCCATACGTAAATCAATAAAATTGGAACACACCCTCACACCACATGCAAAAACAGACTCAAAATGGCTTAAAGAGTTAAATACAAGACAAGACACCACAAAACTTTTAATAGAGGACACAGACAAAACATTCTCTGACATAAACCAATGTTTTCTTAAGTCAGTCTCCCAAAACAATAGAAATAAAAGCAAAAATAAATAAATGAGACCTAATCAAACTTGTAAGCTTTTGCATGGCAAAGNTTAAATACAAGACAAGACACCACAAAACTTTTAATAGAGGACACAGACAAAACATTCTCTGACATAAACCAATGTTTTCTTAAGTCAGTCTCCCAAAACAATAGAAATAAAAGCAAAATAAATAAATGAGACCTAATCAAACTTGTAAGCTTTTGCATGGCAAAGGAAAACAGAAGCAAAATTAAAAGACAATCTATGGACTGGGAGAAAAGTCTTTGTAAATTATATGACTGACAAGGGCTTAATTTCTAAAACACAAAAACAACTCTTATGATTCAATAACAACAAAAAATAACCCAACCAAAAAATGGTCAGAAGACATAAATAGATAATTCTCCAAAGAAGACATACCCATGGTCAATAGGTACATGGAAAGAGGCTCATTATCTCTAATTATTAGAGAAATGCAAGTCAAAACTGCAATGAGGTACCAGCTCACATCAGTCAGAACAGCTATCATGAAAAAGTCTTCAAATAATAAATGCTGGAGAGGGTGTGAAGAAAAATGCAAACATCTTACTTATACTGTTGGTAGGAATGTAAATTGGTACAGTGACGATGGAAAACAATATTAAGATTATTCAAAAAGCTAAAATTAGAGTTTCTGTGTGTGTGTATTAGTTGCTCAGTCATTTCTGATTCTTTGCGATTTCATGGACTGCAGCCTGCCAGGCTCTTCTGTCCATGGAATTCTCCAGGCAAGAATACTGGAATGGGTTGCCATTCTCTTCTCCAGGGGATCTTCCTGACCCAGAGATCAAACTCAGGTCTCCCATACTGCAGGCAGATTTTTTATGGTCTGAGCAACCAGGGAAGCACATATGATCCTGCAATCCCAATCCTGGGCATATACCTAGATAAAGCTGTAATTTGAAAAGATACATGCACTCCTATGATCAAAGCAGCACTGTTTACAATAGCCAAGACATGGAAGCAACCTAAATGAATAGGGACAGATGAATGGATAAAGAAGATTTGGTGTGTTCCACAAAATGAAATAGTACTTAGCCATAAAAAAAACAATGAAATAATGCTATTTTCAGCAACATGGATGCAACCAGAGATTATCATACTAAGTAAAGACAGCCAGAGAAAGACAAATACCATTTGCTATTATATTTTATATGAACATGAACCTATCTGTGAAATACAGACTCATGGACATAAAGAACTTGTTTATGGTTGACAAAGGGGAAGGATAGGGGAGGGAAGGCATGAGAGGTTGGGGTTAAGCAGATGTAAGCTGTTATACAAGGAAAGGATAAACAGAAGATTCTACTGTATAGTGAGAGAACTATATTCGGTATCATATGACAAACCATAAAATGGAGATTAATTTTAAAAAATAGAATATACATATATATGCACACATATTTATGTATAACTGAATCATTTTGCTGTACAGGAGCAATTAATGTAACACTGTAAATCAACCATGCTTCAGGAAAAAATACACTGTAAAAGAATAAAATAAAATGATAAATGATAAAAATTGAAACCAGTAGTAATTTCTCATTCAGCAAAAATATTTGACACTTCAAACTGTTTTCCTAGTAATTTGATGGATTGTTTATTAATAAGATCCTGTTTCCTATTGTGGGGCGAGGGGGGGAGGGAGCTGTCAAGGATAATAGAGGGCTTTCCTGGTGGTCCAGTGGTTAATAGTCCACCTTGCAATGCAAGGGACATTGGTTTGATCCCTGGTCCAGGATGCTCCCACATGCCATGGAGCAGCAAGCCCATACGCCACAACTGCTGAGCCTGCACTCCGGAAGCTCATGTGCCTAGAGCCTGTGCTCTGCAACAAGAGAAGCCATCATAATGAGAAGTCCATGCACTGCAACAAAGGGGAGCTCCGGCTCACAACTAGGGAAAGCCCTCATGCAGCACCAATGACCCAGCATAGCCAAAAATAACTAAATGTAAGGATAACAGATACAAGAGTCAAACCCAACTTTAACACTACATTTGATTTTAATATCAGCTCTCCACACAAAGAAATAAAGATCACTGCAGTTTCCCCTTGACAACAGAAGTGGTTTAATTGGTTAGCTTTTGGTTATTGTTCAGGTTAAAGTATTAAGAATTATTTGTCTCAGAGTTTATTTCTGTTTGTGGATAATTTTTTTTAAGTAAAAATGATAGAGGATAAAAGGAAGTATAAAACAGAGAGGTTTGGGATAAAATTTTATTTTTTTGTATAACTCTATTTTTAGCAATAAGTTATTGTATTGTGTCTTATTTTTTAGAGTGCTTTGAGGTAGACAGACGAGATGCCATTTTAGAATTAGAAAAAAACGTATATTTCTTACACTCTGTTGTCATAGCAACTCCTAGCCTAACAGATGTAAGATATTTTGTTTTCTTGGTAGGGCTGGTTTTGTGGTGTGTGTGTGCGTGTGTGCATGCACATGCATGCATACACACATGCAAATACATTAAGCAGTGACTGTAAGCTGAAACTGATATAACTAAGTAAAACATTAGATAACACTGTTTCTCAGATTTTTCTTTGGGTACATCATCAGAAGAGGAGGCTTAAGAAGGATCTAATCTATTTCCTATAAGATGGAACTTTTCAAATCATTTTTAAACATTAAAATTAAGATCCTCTCAAAAAGACTGATTTGACACATAATTCTCCTTGCTAAAGTTCTCCACTTCAGTTGTTAGCTCAAGTCTTTCTCATTATAACTCAAATCTTCTTATTAATCCTTTGAGAAAGAAGAGAGGCAATTTTTCATTATTATACTTTTCCTTCACTGGGTTTTTAACTTTTTTTTTAAGTTGATTTACAATGTTACACTAATTACTTCTATATAGCAAGGTGATTCATCAGATATATATATATACATATATGTGTGTGTGTTTAGTTGCTTAGTCATATCTGACTCTTTGTGACCCCATGGACTGTAACAAGGGTCCTCTGTCCATGGGATTTCCCAGGCAAGAATACTGGAGTGGGTTGCCATTTCCCTATATATTCAGATATATATACATGTATGTATATATACACATATATCTGAATCACTTTGTTGTACAGGAGTAATTAATATAACATTGCAAATCAACTATAATAAAATAGTATACATACATTCTTTTTTATATTCTTCTCCATTATGGCTTATCATAGGATAGTGAACATAGTTCCTTTTGCCATACAGCAGGACCCTCTTGTTTATCCATCATATATATAAAAGTTCACATCTGCTAACCCCCACCTTCTACTCAGTCCATTCCCACAAATCCTCTCTCCTAGAAAGCACTAATCTGTTCCCTCTGTTAATGAATATGTTTCTGCTTCATAGATAGGTTTATTTGTGTCATCTTTTAGATTCCACATATGAATGGCCTCATATGGTATTTGCTTTCTCTTTCTGACTTATTTCATTTAGTATGATAACCTCTAGTTGCATCTGTGTTGCTGCAAATGGGATTATTTCTTTCTTTTTTTTTATGGCTGAGAAGTATTCCACTGTATAGATGTGAAGTGAAGAAGTGAAGTCGCTCAGTCGTGTTCGACGCTTTGCGACCCCATGGACTGTAGCCTACCAGGCTCCTCTGTCCCTGGGATTCTCCAAGCAGGAATACTGGAGTGGGTTGCCATTTCCTTCTCCAGGAGATCTTCCTAACCCAGGGATCGAACCTGGGTCTCCCGTATTGCAGGCAGACGCTTTACCATCTGAGCCACCGGGGAAATCTTTATCCTTTCATCTGTAGATGGACATTTAGGTTGTTTCCATGTCTGGGCTATTGTGACCAGCACTGCTATGAATACTGGGGTGCATGTCTTTTTGAATATCAGTTTTGTACAGATATATGCCCAACAGTGAGATTGCTGGGCCATATGGTAATTTTAGTTTTAGTTTTCTAAGGGACCTGCACACTGTTTTCCACAGTAGCTGCACCAACGTACATTTCCACCAACAGTGGAGGTCCTTCACTGGCTTTAGTATTTTTTATTCAGTATCATTTTATAACCAAAGTATTTTAGATATATAAGTATCAAGTATTTAAGTCATAGGCACTTAAAAATCTCTTTAGGTTAGCATCTTTTATTAATGCCACTTGCTTTTTATCTTATTAACACACTGACATAATGAGAAATTTACAGCCACATATTACGTTCCATTACTTTACATTTCAGGCTTCAATTGTAGTTCAGTTGGTAAAGAAACTGCCTGCAATGCAGGAGACCTGGGTTTGATTCTTGGGTTGGGAAGATTCAACTGGAGAAGCAAATGGCAACCCACTCCAGTATTCTTGCCTGGAGAATCCCATGGACAGAGGAGCCTGGCAGGTTACAGTCCAAGGGATTGCAAGAGTCGGACATGACTGAGCAAGAAAACCACCATCATGTCACATTTCACCAACTATATGGGGGATCATATTACTGAATATTTATGGACAAGGCACAAACAGATTCAAAGTAATAGTGGTTAACAGCTAGTCATAAATTTCATACTACAAAGTTTATTCTTGAATCTCACCACATTATCTCAAAAAACTCATTGTAAAACATACTTCACTAAAAATTCAGAGTTTGCAAATTTTGGTTTATACTTTTTAGTTTGCCTTATGCTTGAACTAACCATTTATATTATTAAAATACCATGTTATTACACAACATTTTTCTCATTTATAAACTCCAGCTATAACACAAAATAATACATATTGTATGATTTAATTTTGGGGCTTCCCTGGTGGCTCAGACAGTAAAGAATCTGCCCACAATGTGGGAGACCTGGGTTTGATCCCTGGGTCGGGAAGACCCCCTGAAGGATGGAATGGCAACCCACTCCAGTATTCTTGCCTGGAGAATTCCATGGAGAGAGGAGCCTAGTGAGCTATAGTCCATGAGGTCGCAAAGAGTTGGACATAACTGAGCGACAAACACACACACACATGATTAATTTATACGAAGCTGTAGAATATGCTACTGGAGATCAATGGAGAATCCAGAAAGAATGAAGGGACAGAACCAAAGCAAAAACAATACCAGCTGTGGATGTGACTGATGAAGAAGCAAGGTCCGATGCTGTAAAGAGCAATATTGCATAGGAACATGGAATGTCAGGTCCATGAATCAAGGCAAATTGGAAGTGGTCAAACAAGAGATGGCAAGAGTGAACACTGAGATTCTAGGAATCAGCTAACTAAAATGGACTGTAACGGGTAAATTTAACTCAGTTCAGTTCAGTTCAGTCGCTCAGTCGTGTCCGACTCTTTGCGACCCCATGAATCGCAGCACGCCAGGCCTCCCTGTTCATCACCATCTCCCGGAGTTCACTCAGACTCACATCCATCGAGTCCATGATGCCATCCAGCCATCTCATCCTCTGCCGTCCCCTTCTCCTCCTGCCCCCAATCCCTCCCAGCATCAGAGTCTTTTCCAATGAGTCAGCTCTTCGCATGAGGTGGCCAAAGTACTGGAGTTTCAGCTTTAGCATCATTCCTTCCAAAGAAATCCCAGGGTTTATCTCCTTCAGAATGGACTGGTTGGATCTCCTTGCAGTCCAAGGGACTCTCAAAAATCGTCCCCAACACCACAGTTCAAAAGCATCAGTTCTTCAGCACTCAGCCTTCTTCACAGTCCAAGACCATTATATCTACTACTGTGGGCAGGAATCCCTCAGAAGAAATGGAGTAGCCATCATGGTCAACAAAAGAGTCTGAAATGCAGTACTTGGATGCGATCTCAAAACGACAGAATGATCTCTGTTCGTTTCCAAGGCAAACCATTCAATATCACGGTAATCCAAATCTATGCCTTAACCAGTAACACTGAAGAAGCTGAAGTTGAATGGTTCTATGAAGACCTATGAGACCTTTTAGAACTAACACCCAAAAAAGATGTCCTTTTCATTATAGGGGACTGGAATGCTAAAGTAGGAAGTCAAGAAACACCTGGAGTAACAGGCAAATTTGGCCTTGGAATGCGGAATGAAGCAGGGCAAAGACTAATAGAGTTTTGCCAAGAAAATGCACTGGTCATAGCAAACACCCTCTTCCAACAACACAAGAGAAGACTCTACACATGGACATCACCAGATGGTCAACAC
>SJYT01023820.1:233740-281914 GCA_006410635.1 Cephalophus harveyi | reverse complement strand
AGGGATTGGGTTCAGGAGAAGAAGGGGACGGTCAAGGATGAGATGGCTGGATGGCATCACTGACTCGATGGACTTGAGTCTGAGTGAACTCCAGGAGTTGGTAATGAACAGGGAGGCCTGGCGTGCTGCAATTCATGGGGTCGTAAAGAGTCGGACATGACTGAGCGACGGAACTGAACTGAACTGGAGAACTAATTTATTCATTAGAAATGGAAACAGAAATTGTCTATGGAAAGATTTGAATGGAAAGGGGCATGAGGGACTTTCTAGGGTGATAGAATCATCTTTGTCTTAATAGGGATATTGATAATATATTGTATATACATTTATCAAAATTCATTAAATTGAATACTGAAATACATTTATGTATTTGGTACATAAATGTTATAATAATGATAATAATAATAAACCTTGGCTAGCTATTACATAGTAATACACATAATAGGATACAAAATAAAAAGAGGGATACAGGGAATTCCCTGTGGTCCAGTTGTTAGGACTCAGTGCTTTCACTGCTGGGGCCTGAATTCAATCATTGGTCAGGGAACTAAGATTCCACAAGCCATGTGGTATGGGCAAAAAAAAAAAAAAAAAAAAGAGGAATATAAACTGTACTATACTTTATGAAAATAGTTACATATTAAAAAGTTAAAAATAACAACCAACTTTTGTATACTAAAATAGAGAAAAAACTATACTAAAATTTTATGTGCTACAAGTAGTAAAACAGAATTTTTTCTTTTTACTCATCTGAATTTTCCACTTCTATAATATAAACACATAATTGTATTTAATAAAGTTGTTTAAACTATACATTTTTTTCAGTGACAAATATTACATGTTATATTCTTACCAAAAAGGCTGAACCTAAATATAATCAAGTTTTTAGCTCTAATTTCCAGTTTATAAGAAAAATAGTAAATTGAGGAAAAAGGTAAAGGAATCTCAAGAGGAAACAATCAGATCAATCTTGAAAGGACAACGTTTTTAAAGGACAACTGACCTGGTTTCTTCAACAAGTCAATAGCATAAAAGATGGGAGGGGCACAGAGGCAGGGAGAAGAAACAACTCTTGAAATTAAAAAATAATTAAGAGATATATAACAACAAAATTCAATACATAAAGGTTGTTTAGATCTTGGTTTGAACAAATCAAGTATAAAAAGATATTTTTGAGACAATCAGGGAAATTGGATATGAACCAGGTATGAAATAATTTTAAATGATTATTGTCAATTTTACTAATGATGATTATGGTATCTAATGTAAGAAAATATCCTAATATTTCAGAAATTGATGCCAAAATATTTCATGGGAAATTCCATGATTTTGGATTTGTTTCACAGTGCTTTATATATATATATAAAATAGATAAATCAAGTGCTATAAAATATTAGACTTGTTGAATCCGTGTGATGAGAATATAGGGTTCATCTTACAATATTCTCTTTTTTGATGAACTTTTAATGGCTTTTCCATAATAAAAGTTTTCTAAACAATTGATAGCCAACTTGTTGCTAAGTGTTTAATGAGGCTTACTTTTTTTGTGTGTGTGCATTTTTTATCAGCTTTTAAAAGGTCCCTACAGAAGTTTTATTTCTTCCACTGCAGCTTCTTCAAGAGTATTGCATGTGCCCAGCTTATGGTCCACTCAGCCATCCATGTACATAACTTTATTGCCCAAGATATAAGTATTGAAAGTAACAACTTAGGTTCTCATTGCCAGAGGCGTAACATTAAAATGGGAATTTATTTTTCACAGAAGAATAGGATAAAAAAAAAAAAAGGAACAAATCATAATAGCTTCAATATTTCCTTCCAGTGTCTTGTGCTTGATACTTTGAACCAAAAGGCTATGAAGCTGGTTAGAAATAGAAAGGTTTTATCAAGAGAAATTATTTTCTGCATCTCTTTATTTCTGAGTCCATTAAGACTTATGCTGGTTGGTTCCTTTCTCAATTAGGTATGCTTCCTCTCAAGAACACTACTAAGCTTTATAGGCCACTGACTGATTAGAAATTTAATTTAGTTTTAATTTAATAATTTAATTGAAAAATCATTACTGAATATCTGGGCTTCCCTGGTGGCTCAAATGGTAAAGAATCTGCCTGCAATGCGGAAGATCTGGGTCCGATCCCTGGTTTGGGAAGATCCCCTGGAGAAGGGAACAGTTACCTACTCCAGTATTCTGGCCTGGAGAATTCCACGGACCGAAGTGCCTGGAGGGCTACAGTCTATGGGGTTGCAAAGAGTTGGACACAACTGAGCGACTTTCACTTTCACTGAATATCTACCTACTGTGTTCACAACAGCGTAATAGTGGTTATCTATTCTTCACATTTTAAAATTAGTAATAATCCCACTTTCAAACTTAGGACACATAAAAATTTAATTTTGTCATCTAACATTACTCAACATAAATAGAACAAACACTTGGCGATTTCTGTCACATTAAAAAACAACCTAAGAAATTTAAATACTATAAATTCTAAGCACTAGCTTTTCAGAAATATATTTTCAAGCCAAATGAGGACAAGGGATCCTATCTGAACATTTTTTGATTACAACAATAGAGTAGTATCAATTGCAACTTGAGTATAATACACTTACCTGTGATAAAACATGCGAGCCATGCCCATTCTTTGCTTTTCCCCTCCTGATAAGACATCTTTCCAGTCCATAATAGCATCCCATCCTTTAAAATATATAAAAATACATATTTTATAAAGCATCTTTTAATGAAAGAGAGCATCTTTTACAGTTTTTACCTAGATGAGTGATTCCTAGCAAGTTTAAGCTATTACACAAAGAACCTGATATTTCACAAAACATATGCCTGAATATACCAGAGTGCCTTATGTTTAAGCGCTTGGTCTTAGATTTGATATTTTTTAATGGCAATAATTACTTATATTGACAGAACATAACATATTCTAAGAATTCTAAATACTGACACTTTGAAAAGGTGTTTATTTTTTAATGTCTCCAAAGAGTTGGTATACTTAGACTTATTTTGCAGAGGGGGTGGGAGAAAAGACCAACAAATTTGCATAGGTCTATTACAAAGTCTGGGCTTCCCAGATGGCTCAGTGGGTAAAGAATCTGCCTGCAGTGCAAGAGACAAAGGTTTGATCCCTGGGTCTGGAAGATCCCCTGGAAGAGGGGATGGCAACCTATTCCAGTATTCATGCCTGAGAATCCCATGGACAGAAGAGCTTAGCAGGATACAGTCCACAGAGTTGCAAAGAGTAGGATATAACTGAAGTGACTAAGCACACACGCACATTACAAAGTCTACAAAAGATATGAAAGGAGCTTATTTAAATGGCTTCCATCAGCCTGGCACTTTATATTGCCGGGAGCCAGCATGGAGAATCCCACCCATGGCAAAGGTCATTGGATACAGTCCACAGGGTTGCAAAGAGTAGGATATAACTGAAGTGACTAAGCACACACGCACATTACAAAGTCTACAAAAGATATGAAAGGAGCTTATTTAAATGGCTTCCATCAGCCTGGCACTTTATATTGCCGGGAGCCAGCATGGAGAATCCCACCCATGGCAAAGGTCATGAGGAAGAGGCCTGATGGGCAAAGGCGAGATCAGGACTCAAGGGACCCCCTGGACTTGCTCGAGCCATCTAACCCCAAACCAGAATCTGTCTGTCTTACTATTTTATGTCTTTCATCAACTCCTCTGACATTAACAGGGGGCTATCCCCGACCATCTTTCTCTGGAAAGAGTTAACTTAGGGCTCTAGTTGATAAATCTCCTGGGCGTGAAAGAAGTGTTTCAAACCCCCTGTTAGCATTCTAGCTTACTTGGCAGGTTTATCCAGACTCTTGCAACATTGTTGAGCCTATGCTTGCTGCCAAGTTCTCACATCCCTTATCCATTGTGTTACTGGGAGTGCATATAGTCAGGATGTAGAAGAAACAAGTAAAAGCCTTAGCATTAGCAACATTAGACTTTGAGTTAATAAGTTCTTTCTTTGCTGTAACCCGCTGAATCTTTGCTCCATAAAAATGTAACTCTGTACTTTAAGGGTGATGCAAGCTAGGAATTTAAGAAAAAACACTTTAAGGGAAAACTATTGTTCTGGCTGACCAACCTTTATCAAAAAAGAGGTCATAAAATATCAACAGGCCTCCAGGCCAGAAGATAATGTACAAAAAATAAGACGGTTGCAGGAAAGAACCTGATATCAATAAAAGTTATTACTGATGTTGAGTTGACTCTGCATTTTTCACCTTGCTGTATGTATAACTCAGGGTATTAAAAGCCCCAAGGAAAATAAAGTAAATGGGCCTTGCTCACTGAAGAAGCTTGGTCACCCTGTGTCATTCTTTCCTTATCGCTTTCTCTATCTTTCTTCATTTGCCGACGTCATCCATCCTGAGGATATCCCTGGACTCTGCTGAGGCTGGACCTCGGCATTATATGAGTTGTATTTTTCACAATTTTCATTGTATATTTCACAACCTTATGAGGTGTCTGTTCTTAGTGTTATTTTATAAGTAGATAAACTGAAATTCATGAAGAAATTGATATATCAAAATTTATACAGCTATATATTAGAGCTAGGATTTATACGCAGGTGTATCTTCATGTTTTACAATTTACCTATTCTATCTCTGACAGCATTGTAAATACTTTCTGTTGGTTATTTATTCAAAAAGCAAGTCTTCTGTTTTCTAAAAAATAGGTTAGATTTAAAAAAAAAGTTAGATCTATACATACTAGTATAGGGAAAAGCAAGATGGCAGAGAAGTAGGAGGACAAGGAGTTCATCTCTCCCCACAGATGCATCAAGAATAGATCTACAGATGGAACAGTTCTCACAGAGCACTGGCTGAACACTAGGTGAAGACCTTGGACACTGGAAAGGACAAGAAAGATCCATGTGGAAACATGTAAGACAAAAGAAAGAAGGGGAAAAGAAGAGGACAGGAAGTGGGATAGAATCTGCTTCTAGGTGGGGGATTTGAAGAAGCTGAGAAGTTCCTGCATCCAGGGAAACCCCCTCGTGGAGGGGCAGATTGGTTGGGAGAGAAGGAAATCATCTGAGGTAAAACCACAGCTAGGTCCCAGGGGCCAATCAATTTAAGAAGAAAAGCTGAAAATTTTCCTTGCAGATGCACAAATTGAATCCATCACAAACAGCTTGGTAAAAACTCAGCTGAAAAAACAGGTACAAAAAAACTCAGGTACAAAACATCCGAACAGATAAGTGCTCCCACACCCAAGACAGACCTAGTGTTAGCAGGAGTAGCACTAGTGGGGCAGAGCCCACCTGCCAATACAGGAGACATAAAAGATGTGGGTTTGATCCCTGGGTTGAGAAGATCCCCTGGAAGCAGGGCAATCCACTCCAGTAGTGTTGTCTGGAGAATCCCATGGACAAAGGAGCCTAGCAGTCTATAGTCCATAGGGTTGCAAGAGTCAGGCACAACTGAAGTGACTTAACATGCATGTACACTTGGTGGCTTGTGCCAGGCTAAAGTCTGAGCTACCCCTATAACACCTGGTAGCTTCCTAGATGGTGCACTGGTAAAGAAACTACCTACCAATGCAGGAGATTCAAGAGACGAGGGTTCAGTCCCTTGCTCAGGAAGATCTCTGGAGTAGGAAATAGCAACCTACTCCCATATTCTTGCATAAAAATTCCACTGACAGCAGAACCTGGTGGACTACAGTCCATGGGGTCACAAAGAGACAGACATGACTGAGCAACTGAGCACGACTGAGCACTAATACCCACAACTGGTCCAGATCCATGATTACTGCAATCCTGGGGCTGGACTTCAGTGGATCTACTTTGATGGCCTGGTGAAAGAAATCTCTAAGAGACACCAGGGTCAAATGCTAGCATGGCAATGCTAATATCAGTATAATCTGAGGGTCTGCACAGTGGGTGAAAGATCACACAGCAGAGTACACCACAGAAGAGTAGCTCCAAAGGAGGGATACTCAGTAGCTTCCCTCCAGCAGGAGTGCTCCAACCCTGCCTACTTTGCACCACAGATCAGAAACACAGCTAAGAAGCAAATCCTGGGGCTTCTACTACAACAACTAGGAAGCTGACTCCACCTATGACAGGGCAGTGACAACTAAAGAGCAAAGGGGAGGCCCCATTCAATATCCAGGGCAGGCTCTGGTCACAATAGTCTAACCCTCATTAAGAAGATAACAGCACAAGTCTCTAGATCAGCCTCACCTACCAGGGGGACAGATACCAGAAGCAAGAGGAACTGCAACCCTGCAGCCTGGAAAGTAGATCACAAACACAAAACTTTGAGGGGAAAAAAAACAAAGGTAACAAAGAGATATGTTGCAGATGAAGGAGCAAGATTAAAACCTACAAGAACAATTAAATGAAGGGGAGATAAGCAATCTATCTGAAAGAGAATTCAGAGTATGATAGGAAAGATGATCCAAGATCTTAGAAACAAACTGGAGGCATGGATTGAAAAGATATGAGAAAAGTTTAGCAAAGCCCTAGAAGAACTAAAACACAAATAAACAGAAATGAACAAGACAGGAACTGAAAATGAAAAATACATTAGAAGAAATCAATAACAGAATAATTGAGGCATTAGAATGGATAAGTGACCTGGAAGACAGAGTGGTAGAAATCTCCTGCTGTGGAACAGAATAATAATAAAATGAAAAGAAATGTGAATAAACTCAGAGACATCTGAAACAACATTAAATGCATGAACATTTGAATTATAGAGGTCCCAGAAGAAGAAGAAAAAGGGTCTGAGAAAACATTTCAAGAGATCACAGTAAAGAACTTTTCTAACATGGGAAATGAGATAGTCACCCAAGCCTAGAAAGCAAAGAGAGTTGTATAAAGGATAAACCCAAGGAAAAACACACCGAGACACATATTATTAAACTAACAAAAATTAAGTACAAAAAATATTAAAAGCAACAAGGGAAAAGCAACAAATAACATACAAGGAAACCCCAAAAGGTTATCAGCTGATTTTTCAGCAGAAACTCTGCAGGTCAGAAGGGAGTGGCAGGATATATTTAAAATGATGAAAAGGAAAAGGCTAAACCAAGAATAATCAGTGAGGCTCTCATTCAGATTTGACAGAGCATCGAAAGTTTTACAGATATACAAAAGCTAAGAGCATTCAGCACCTCCAAACCAGCTTTACAACTGCTAAAGGAACTTCTATAGGCAAAAAACACTAGAAAGGAGAACAAAAAAGGAAGGGAAAGAGGAAAAAGACATACAAAGAAAACCACACCCCAAACAATTAAGAAAATGGCAATAGGAACATATATATTGATAATTATCTGAAATGTAAATGGAATAATGTTCCAACCAGAAGAAAAAGACTGGCTGAATGGATAAAATAACAAGACCCATACATTTGCTGTCTACAAGAGACTCACTTCAGTCCTAGGGATACATACAGAGTGAAAGTGAGGAGATGGAAAAAGATATTCCATAAAAATGGAAAGTAAAGAAAAGCTGGAATAGCAATACTCACATCAGACAAAATAGACTTTAAAACAAAGACTGTTAATAAGACAAGGAAAGATTCTACCTAATAATCAAGGGATCAATCCAAGAAGAAGATAAAGCAATTGTAAATATTGATGCACTCAACCTAGGAGAAGCTCAATACATAGGCAGGGGCGGCCGGCACACTAAGCGCGGCCAAGAGCTACCCCATGTCCGAGGTCAGGGACAGTGGCCTAGAGTGCCAGGCTGTGACGGCACAGGAACGGCCGAGAGGAGCTACCCTGCATCTGAGTTCAGGGGTGGTGGCCAAGAGGAGCCACCCCACGTCCGAGGCCAGGGGTGACACCCGAGGCCAGGGGCGGCAGCCAGAAGGAGCAACCCCACGCATGAGACAAGGGTGACGACTGGGGGGAGCAACAACATGCCCAAGGAGTGGTGGCTGCCCAGGCTCAGGAGGGCCTAGAGGAGCCATCCCACGCTTAAAGTTGGGAGGGGTGGTGGAAGGAGATACCCCACATCCAAGGTAAGAAGCAGCAGCTGTGCTTTGCTGGAGCAGCCGTGAAGAGATACCCCATGCCCAAGGTAAGAGAAACCCAAGTAAGATGGTAGATGTTGCAGGAGGGCATCAGAGGGCAGACACACTGAAACCAACTCACAGAAATCTAGTCAATCTAATCACACTAGGACCACAGCCTTGTTTAACTCAATGAAACTAAGCCATGCCCACAGGACAACGCAAGACGGGTGGGTCATGGTGGAGAGGGCTGACAGAATGTGGCCCACTGGAGAAGGGAATGGCAAACCACTTCAGTATTCTTGCCTTGAGAACCCCATCAACACTATGAAAAGGCAAAATGGTAGGATACTGAAAGAGGTACTCCCCAGGTCCGTAGGTGCCCAATATGCTACTGTTTTTGTGTGCGCTTGAGAAAAAGGTGAAATTCATTGTTTGGGGGTGAAATGTCCTATAGACATCAATTAGGTCTAGCTGGTCTATTGTTTAATTTAAATTTTGTGTTTCATTGTTAATTTTCTGTTTAGTTGATCTATCAATAGGTGTGAGTGTGGTATTAAAGTCTCCCAGTATTATTGTGTTATTGTTAATCTCCTCTTTCATATTTGTTAGAATTTATCTT
Organism: Cephalophus harveyi; assembly: GCA_006410635.1. Classification (NCBI taxonomy): domain Eukaryota; kingdom Metazoa; phylum Chordata; class Mammalia; order Artiodactyla; family Bovidae; genus Cephalophus; species Cephalophus harveyi. Next base: position 273,294 of record SJYT01023820.1, on the reverse strand, counting down.
ACATATTGTGGTGCTCCTATATTGGGTGCATATATATTTATAATTGTTGTATCTTCTTCTCGGATGGATCCTTTGATCATTAAGTACTGTCTTTCTTTGTCTCTTTTCAGAGCCTTTGGTTTAAAGTCTATTTTATCTGATATGAGTATTGCTACTCCTGCCTTCTTTTGGTCTCTATTTGCATAGAATATCTTTCTCTATCCCTTCACTTTCAGTCTGTATATGTCCCCTGTTTTGAGATGGGTCTCTTGTAGGCAATGTATATAGGGGTCTTGTTTTAGTTTCCATTCAGCCAGTCTTTGTCTTTTGGTTGGGGCATTCAACCCATTTACATTTAAGGTAATTATTGAAAAGTATGATCCTGTTGTCATTTAATTTATTGTTTTGGGTTCGAGTTTGTACATCCTTTTTGTGTTTCATGTCTAGAGAAGATTATTTAGCATTTGTTGGAGAGCTGGTTTGGTGGTGCTGAATTCTCTCAGCTTTTGCTTGTATGTAAACCAGTCCATTCTAAAGGAGATCAGCCCTGGGTGTTCTTTGGAAGGAATGATGCTAAAGCTGAAACTCCAGTATTTTGGCCACTTCATGCGAAGAGTTGACTCATTGAAAAAGACTCTGATGCTGGGAGGGATGGGGAGCAGGAGGAAAAGGGGACGACCGAGGATGAGATGGCTGGATGGCATCACTGACTCGATGGACATGAGTTTGAGTGAACTCTGGGAGATGGTGATGGACAGGGAGGCCTGGCATTGTGTGATTCATGGGGTCACAAGGAGTAGGACAAGAATGAGTGACTGAACTGAACTGAAAACTTTTGATTTCTCCTTCATATTTGAATGAGATCCTTGCTGGGTACAGTAATCTGGGATGTAGGTTATTTTCTTTCCTCACTTTAAGTGTGTCCTGCCAATCGCTCCTGGCCTGAAGAGTTTCTACTGAAAGATCAGCTGTTATCCTTAGGGGAATCCCTTTGTGTGTTATTTGTTGTTTTCCCTTGCTGCTTTTACTATGTTTGACCTTTGTTAATTTGATTAATATGTGTCTTGGGGTGTTCCTCCTTGGGTTTATCCTGTTTGGGACTCTCTGGGTTTCTTGGATTTGGTCGATTATTTCCTTCCCCATTTTAGGGAAGTTTTCAACTATTATCTCTTCAAGTATTTTCTCATGGTCTTTCTTTTGTCTTATTCTTCTGGGACTTGTATGATTTGAATGTTGGGGCATTTAACATTGTCCCAGAGGTCTCTGAGGTTGTCCTCATTTCTTTTGTTTTTCTTTTTTCCTCTCTGATTCATTTATTTCTACCATTCTATCTTCTACCTCACTAATCCTATCTTCTGCCTCCATTATTCTACTATTTGTTGCCTCCAGAGTGTTTTTGATCTCATTTATTGCATTATTCATTATATATTGACTCTTTTTTATTTCTTCTAGGTCCTTGTTACCTTTCTTGCATCTTCTCAATCCTTGTCTCCAGACTATTTATCTGTGATTCCATTTTGATTTCAAGATTTTGGATCATTTTCACTATCATTATTTGGAATTCTTTATCAGGTAGATTCCCTATCTCTTTCTCTTTTGTTTGGTTTGGTGGGCATTTATCCTGTTCCTCTGTCTTTTCATCTTGTTTATATTGCTATGTTTGGGGTGGCCTTTCTGTATTCTGGCAATTTGTGGAGTTCTCTTTATTGTGGAGTTTCCTCGCTGTGGGTGGGGTTGTATGGGTGGCTTGTTAAGGTTTCCTCATCAGGAAAGCTTGTTTTGGTGTTCTGGTGGGTGGAGTTGGATTTCTTCTCTCTGGAGTGCAATGAAATGTTCAGTAATGAGATATGAGATGTCAATGGGTTTGGAGTGACTTTGGGCAGCCTGTATATTGAAGTTCAGGGCTGTGTTCCTGTGTTGCTGGAGAATTTGTGTGGTATGTCTTGCTCTGGAACTTGTTGGCCCTCGGGCGGTGCTTGGTTTCAGTGTAGGTATGGAGGGGTTTGATGAGTTCCTGTTGATTAATGTTCCCTGGAGTCAGGAGTTCTCTGATGTTCTCAGGATTTGGACTTAATCCTCCTGCTTCTGGTTTTCAGTCTTATTTTTACAGTAGTCTCAAGACTTCTCCATCTATATAGCACCATTGATAAAACATCTAGGTTAAAGATGAAAAGTTTCTCCACAGTTAGGGACACCCAGAGAGGTTCACAGAGTTACATGGAGAAGAGAAGAGGGAGGCGGGAGATAGAGGTGACCAGGATGAGATGAGGTGGAATCAAAAGAGGAGAGAGCAAGCTAGCCAGTAATCACTTCCTTATGTGTGCCCCACAGTCTGGACCACTCAGAGATGTTCACGGAGTTATACAGAGAAGAGAAGAGGGAGGAAGGAGATAGAGGTGGCCAGGAGATTAAAGTGGGGAATCAAAATGTGAGAGACAGATCCAGCCAGTAATCAGTTCCCTAAGTGTTCTCCACTGTCTGGAACACACAAAGAGAGTCACAGACTTGGATAGAGAAGAGAAGGGGGAGGGAGGAGATAGAGGTGACCTGGTGGAGAAAAAGGAGAGTCCAAAGGGGGAGAGAGCAGTCTGGGGGGAATCAAAAGGAGAGAGACAGATCCAGCCAGTAATCAGTTCCCTAAGTGTTCTCCACCGTCTGGAACACACAGAGATTCACAGAGTTGGGTAGAGAAGAGAAGGAGGAGGGAGGAGACAGAGGCGACCTAGTGGAGAAAAAGGAGAGTCCAAAGGGGGAGAGAGCAGTCAAACCAGTAATCTCGCTCCCAAGTAAAAATGGGTACTGAAGATTGGGTTCTTAAAGGTACAAAATTGATAACAAATACCAAAAAGCAAAGATTAAAAATCTAGAGTAGAGGTTGGATTTTCAAAAATACAATATTAAAGAAAAGAAGAAGAAAAAAAAAGAAAAAAAAAAACAGTCACAAAAATTATTTAAAAATTTATGTATATATGAAGTTTGCTTTAAAAAATAGGGTCTTTTGTTGAAAAGTAATAGTAGGTTATAAAAATGAAAATTAAAGGAGTAATAGAGGACTTAAAATTTTTTAAAAAGTTAAAAAAAAGAATGATTGTACAAATAATAAAAATATATCTAGGACTTTCTCTGGTGTTGTTGTGGGCAGTGTGGGGTCAGTTCATTGTCAGATAGTTTGTTGGTCTGGCTTATATTTCTTAAGATCTATAGGCCCCTTCCTATGTAGTCGGTACTAATGACAGGGTTTTAATCTATTGCACCTGTCCTTTCTAAGGCGATTCCCTCTGTTTTAGCTTCTTCTGTTTGCTGGTCTCTTCAGTGTCTGATTTCTGCCCTGACACAAGGGGGGCGGTGGTGGACACTTTTTTTAGGCTCATTGTTCAGTTGTGCTGTGGGGAGGGAGGGACGCTGCAAACAAATAACACTGGCGTGTGCTCGCAGTGTCTCAGCCACACTGGGCCTGCCCCCATGCACGGCACGTGTGCCCTCCCTGCCCACACAGCTCAGGCTCTAGGTTGCTCCGCCGGCAACCATCCAAGGCCAGCCCTGGGCTGCATGCACCTCCCAGGTCTAAGCCGCTCAGGCTCATGCACTCGGGTAGTCCTCAGAGGCACAGACTCCATTGGGCCTGCGTTTTGTGCCCTTCCCAGGTCCAAGCAGCTCAGGTGATGAGGTGTTTGGCGAGCACGGTCACTGCGACTTATTGCCTCTCCCGTCCATGCCGCTCGGTTTTCTGGGTGTACAACCAGCGCACCTTCTCAGGCGGGTGATGACTGTCCAGAACCCCAAGAAGTCTTAGTTAGCAAAGAAACCTGCTTGCAGTTTGGTAGATAATGTCTCTCTGGGGCTGCGATTGCCCACTTCTGGCTCTGGCTGCCTGTCACCAGAGGGGAATGGTCTGCAGACGACTAGTTCTGTACAGTCCTTTGTGCTTGGGCCTGGCAGTGTCTTAGTTTAGGGGTTTTCACGTGGTAGCTATCCCACAGTCTGGTTTGCTAGCTCAAGTTAGTTCCCTCAGATTGCCCTCGGGGCATTCAGGCCGGGTCCTTATTCTAAGCAATGCAGCCCGCGCCTCCCTGCCCAGCCCCCGCTTGCTAGTGGCAGATGCAAGCGTCTGCGCTGTTTCTCTGCTGGGAGAGTACGTAATTGCCATTGGGCACATAATCTGTGGGGTTTAACTATTATTTCGTTTTCCTCCCTGTTATGTTGCCCTCTGTGCTTCCAAGGTTCGCCACAGACTCGGCAGTGAGAGTGTTTCCTGGTGTTTGGAAACTTCTATCTTTTTAAGACCCCTTCCCAGGACGGAGCTCCATCCCTACCTCTTTTGCCTGTTTTTTTTTTTTTTGTCTTTTATATTTTTTCCTACCTCCTTTCGAAGACAATGGGCTGCTTTTCTGGGTGCCTGATGTCCTCTGCCGGTATTCAGAAGTTGTTTTGTGGAATTTACTCAGCTTTTAAATGTCCTTTTGATGAATTTGTGGGGGAGAAAGTGGTCTCCTCATCCTATTCCTCCGCCATCTTAGGACCGCCTCTCAGTATATATATATTTATATAATTCTAAAAATATAGAAAAATTGATAAGATAGTATAACAATCTTGAATAATCTCCTATAGTGTGAATATCTTATATGACCATAGTGCATTTTCCAAAACTAAGAAGTTGACACTGTTCAGTACTACTAACTAAACTACAGTGTTCACTGGGATTAATCTGTTTTTTCACTAACATCCTATTCCCTAGATTCTGATCTAATTGAGAATACCGTGTTGCATATAGAAGTGGAGGGTTCTCAGTGAAGGGCTGATGTGACCTGACCATCATTTGACCATTTACTGGCTGCTGTATATGTACTAAGAACCCATTTGCTATGTACAGAATTCCTACTTCACTTGTAGCAAAGTGATGAATACCCTTAATGCTACTGTCTAGTAGGAGATGCTGTTCCAGTGCCTTATCCAGTGATAGGTGCTTTTCATACAACCTGTCATTAAGTAGATGCAGCCCATGGATTCCCAGAAGCTGTTAAGGTAAATCAGCCATGCATCTGAGAATATACTTAAAGAAGTTCTTATATGTTAGACAGAAGAAACTTGGCTTCAGAAATAGGATCATTGTTCAAGAGCTCAGTTAGGTCAGTTACCCAGACATGGCCTATAGCAGAGGAAAGCTTATCTTTGGGTTTTGCTTTTATATTCATGTTGAGGTGAGGTGAAGTCACTCAGTCGTGTCCGACTCTTTGCGACCCCATGGACTGTAACCTACTAGGCTTCTCTGTCCATGGGATTCTCCAGGCAAGAACACTGGAGTGGATTGTCATTTCCTTCTCCAGAGGATCTTCCCGACCCAGGGATCGAACCCAGGTCTCCCACATTGGAGGCAGACGCTTTAACCTCTAAGCCACCAGGGAAGCCGGTACAATTGAGTTCACTTATTTGGGGTCCAATTAGGTAGCACTTTGCAGTATTCAGTATTGGCAAACTGCTTTCACAAATATTCCTGTAATCAATACAATACAAAATACACTATATCAGGCATTATCTAGAATAGACTTCCTTCCTCAGATTTATGTGTTGTAGAGAAGGTCAAAGTGCCCTGGTTAACATAATGTCTGAATCATGCAGTTTAAAGCACCATGTGCTCCAACCACGTGTTTAAGTAATTACCTTTAAAGCCAAGTACTCATGAATTAAATCTCACCATTCCACAGACACCTCACTATCATTTCCATTCCTGTTAATGGGTTGTTCCATTTTCCTGGTAAGTTTACTTAGAGACCACATAGTTGTCCAAATAACAGGTCCCATTTTTCCTTAATATTTCATGCTGAGGTTTATTGGTCTCAATGAATTCCATCAACCGTCAGGGAGACATTTACTGATGATGTGAATAAACTGCCACCTACTAAAATGACCCACATAGTATGCTAGAAAATGTTTTAAGTTCATATTATTTGCTTTTCCCACTTTTGGCATTTGTGCACTTTTGCTAGCAATTTTAGATGATGCAGTTTAAATAATGTTTTGAAAGAATTTTCCTGAAAATGAAGTATTTTCCTTTTTATTAGGGTATCCACTTACATTTTAGAGAAGGAAATGACAACCCATTCTAGTATTCTTGCCTGGGAAATCCCATGGACAGAGGAGCCTGACAGGCTACAGTCCTTGGGGTCACAAAAGTGTTGAACATGACTTTGCAACTAAACAATAACAATTTATATCTTAGCATAATGATATCTTATTGCCTTTTTACTATGGAAATATCAGACATTTCTTCTCTTTTGAAAGCTTATTAAGCACATTTTATCCTGCTTAAATATTATTTAATGGTGGATTTATTCTGAGGTTCATCCAAGAAAATCTCCTAAAGAATTAGGAAATAGAACATGGACTTGTATAAGGTTTATCAAAAATTGCTTACCTTAATTTCAGGTAAATTGGCAAAGTAGATATTTGGAAACTAGTATATCCAGATAAATACTGAGAAGTTATTTAAATAAGGCAGTTGAAATAAGCAGTGTTATGTTTTATGCAAATTTTACATTGAATTGCAATAAAAAAGTAATTTTATTCAAGGTCGGCTATGGAGGTCAGCTATGGAAGCCATGGTTCTTACTTTCACAACTGCCACATATGAATTTGGATAGTATCCCTTTGGCGATGAATGCTAGAAGCTAACATTTCATAGTGTTTAGCCATAAGGCCTTTTTAACTTTTTATTTGCATGAATTATTAACCCAAAAGCTATCTCTCTCATTGTTCTACTTTCACTCCAGTTGAGAAGAAGATGTGAGCTATGTTATCTACCTTTCTAGATGATCTTCACATACTATATTGTCTTTACTTCTTTTTTCTCAAAGGACACATATTTTGGTTAGTGTCAAATTGAATTTAAACAAATTGAGGCTTAATTCCCTCATAAGATTTTAACATTTGAAATTATAGATATAACTGCAATCATAATAACTTCTGCAGCTGAAATGCATATTGAAAATTATGTGGTTTGCACTGAGAGTACTTTCATCCCTTGATGGATATTGGGCACATCTGCTTGAAAATCTGAAAATACCAAGAGGTCTGTTCTTTCCTTTTTGTTGTTGTAAATACCTCCTTATGGAAACTATTCACTGAATATGTCACTTCAAAATTCTTGTTGTTGTTCAGTTGTTAAGTCACATCCAACTCTTTGTGACCCCATGGACTGCAGCATGCCAGGCTTCCCAGTCCTTCACTATCTCCCAGACTTTGCTCAAACTCATGTCCATTGAAGCAGTTATGCCATCCATCCATCTCGTCCTCTATTGCCCTCTTCTCCTCCTGCCCTCAATCTTTCTGAGCATCAGGGTGTTTTCCAAAAGATTGGCTTTACACACCAGGTGGCCAAAGTATTGGAGTTTCAGCTTCAAAATCAGTCCTTCCAATGAATATTCAGTACTGATTTCCTTTAGAATTGACTGGCTAGATCTCCTTGCTGTCCAAGGGACTCTTTTTTGTTTGTTTGTTTTATCTTTTTTAATTAGTATTTTTTATTCTTTGGCTAAATATGCAGAAATAGGATAGCTGTCCAAGGGACTCTTAAGAGTCTTCTCCAGCACCACAGTTTGAAAGCATCAATTCTTCAGTGCTCAGCTTTCTTTGTGGTCCAGCTCTCACATCTGTACATGACTACTGGAAAAACCATAGCTTTGACTATACAGACCTTTGTCAGCAAAGTGGTATCTCTGCTTTTTAGTACGTTGTCTAGGTTTGTCATAACTTTTCTTCTGAAGAGTAAGCGTCTTTTAATTCCGTGGTTGTAGTGGAGGTCTTCAGTGATTTTGGAGCCCAAGAACATAAAATCTGTCACTGTTTCCATTTTTTTTCCCTTCTATTTGCCATGCAGTGACGGGACTGGATGCCATGATCTTAGTCTTTTGAATGTTGAGTTTTAAGTGAGCTTTTTCACTCTTCCCTTTCATCATCATCAAGAGGTCTTTAGTTCTTCTTTTCTTTCTGCTATTGGACTGGTATCATATGTATATCTGAGGTTGTTCATATTTCTCCTGGAAATCTTGATTCCAGCTTGTGATTCATCCAGCCCAGCATTTTTCATGATGTACTCTGCATAGAAGTTAAATGAGTAGGGTGACAGTATACAGCCTTGATGTACTCCTCTCCCAATTTTAAACCAGTTCGTTGTTCCATGTCCAGTTCTAACTGCTGCTTCTTGACCTGCATACAGGTTTCTCAGGAAACAGGTAAGGTGGTCTGGTATTCCCATCTTTTAAGAACTTTCCACAATTTGTTGTGATCCACACAGTTAAAGGGAGAAGGCAATGGCACCTCACCCCAGTACTCTTGCCTGGAAAATCCCATGGACGGAGGATCCTGGTCGGCTGCAGTCCATGGGGTCGCTAGGAGTCGGACACGACTGAGTGACTTCACATTCACTTTTCACTTTCCACTTTCATGCATCGGAGAAGGAAATGGTAACCCACTCCAGTGTTCTTGCCTGGAGAATCCCAAGGACGGGGGAGCCTGGTGGGCTGCTGTCTCTGGGGTCGCACAGGGTCGGACACGACTGAAGCAACTTAGCAGCAGCAGCAGCAGCAGCACACAGTTAAAGGCTTTCGTGTCGTTAATGAAGAAGTACATGGGGTTTTGGGAATTCCCTTGCTTTTTTCTGTGACCCAATGGATGCTGGTAATTTGATCTCTGGTTTCCCTGCCTTTTCTAAATCCAGCTTGTACATTTGGAAGTTCTCAGTTCACGTACTGCTGAAGCCTAGCTTGAAGAATTTTGAGCATTACCTTGCTAGCATGTGAATGAGTGCAATTGTACTCAGTAATTTGAACATTCTTTGCCATTGCCTTTCTTGGGATTGGAATAAAAATTGACCTTTTCCAGTCCTCTGTCCACTGCTGAGTTTTCCAAATTTGCTGGCATATTCTGTGCAGCAATTTAATAGCATCATTTTTTTAGGATTTGAAATAGGAGCTGGAATTCCATCACCTCAACTAGCTTTGTTCATAGTAATGCTTCTTAAGAACCTCTTGACTTCACCCTCCAGGATGCCTGGCTCTAGGTGAGTGACCACACCATTTTGGTTATCCCAGTCATTAAGACCTTTTTTGTATAGTTCTTCTGTGTGTTCTTGCCACCTATTCTTAATATCTTCTGCTTCTGTTAGGTCCTTGCCACTTCTCTCCTTTATTGTGCCCATCTCTGCATGAAATATTTCTTCGGTATCTCCAGTTTTCTTGAAGAGACCTCTAGCCTTTCCCATTCTATTGTTTTCCTCTGTTTCTTTGCATTGGCCACTTAAGAAGGCTTTCTTATCTCTCCTTGCTATTCTCTGGAACTCTGTATTCAGTTGGGTGTTTCTTTCCTTTTCTCCTTTGTCTTTCGCTTCTCTTCCTTTTTCAGTTATTTGTAAAGCCTCCTCAACCACTTGGCCTTCTTGCATTTCTTTTTCTTGAGGATGGTTTTGGTCACTGCCTCCTGTGCAATGTTAAGAATCTCTGTGCATAGTTCTTCAGGCATTCTGTCTACCAGATCTAGTCTCTTGAATCTATTCATCACCTCCACAGTATAATCATAAAGGATTTGATTTAGGTCATACCTAAATGATCTACTGGTTTTCCCTACTTTCTTCAATTTAAGCCAGAATTTTTCAATAAGGAGCTCATGATCTGAGGCACAGTCAGCTCCGGGTCTTATTTTTGCTGACTGTATAGAGTTTTTCCATTTTCAGCTGCAAGGAATATAATCAATCTGATTTCAGTATTGACCATCTGATGATGTCCATGTGTTGAGTTGTGTCTTGTGTTGTTGGAAGAGGGTGTTGCTATGACCAGTGCGTTCTCTTGGCAAAACTCCGTTAGCCTTTACCCTGCTTCATTTTGTACTTCAAATCCAAACTTGCCTGTTACTCCAGGTTTCTCTTGACTTCCTACTTTTGTATTCCAATCCCCTGTGATGAAATGGACATCTTTTTTTGGTGTTAGTTCTAGGTCTTGTAGGTCTTCATAGAACTGTTCAACTTCAGCTTCTTTGGTCTGTTCTCCAGAGCAAGACACATTTTTCCTACTTCAAGATAACATTGTCCAACAGAATAATCTCCCACAGATGTCAAAAAAGAAGTTTTTTTGTTTTTTTTTTTTTCATGGAAATGAACATATGTATTTACTTACCTTTATCTAGCTATATGATATCAAAGCCATCATTAGTATGAGTTGCGATCAGTAGGAATCTTTAAAGTAGTTATTGTATAGGAATAATAATGGTAGCTAATATTGATGTAAGATTTGTGTACTGAATAACATGATGATTACCTGTATTTCTTTGGCTAAATCCTGGACACTTTCTTATGTCATTCCTTGGGCCCAGTGAGATATCCTGGAAGTAGTGAGACAAGTTAAAGCATGGAATTGTAAACCATGAAAAAAAGTATACATAACTCAATGGGAATTCTATTTGTAAGATTCCTATCCATGACAGAAAATTCGTTAGCATTATCATTTAATTTTAACCAAAGATGCTAACTAACCCATAAATCATTAAGATTCTGACTTAAATATACAGATTCATACACTCACCATAAAATATATATCGGCTCTAGGATCTTTAAAAAGCCTCTTGATGAAAGTAAAAGAGGAGAGTGAAAAAGTTGGCTTAAAGCTCAACATTCAGAAAATGAAGATCATGGCATCCAGTCCCATCACTCCATGGGAAATAGAAGGAGAAACAGTGGAAACAGTGTCAGACTTTATTTTTTTGGGCTCCAAAATCACTGCAGATGGTGACTGCAGCCATGAAATTAAAAGACGCTTACTCCTTGGAAGAAAAGTTATGACCAACCTAGATAACATATTCAAAAGCAGAGACATTACTTTGCCGACTAAGGTCCGTCTAGTCAAGGCTATGGTTTTTCCTGTGGTCATGTATGGATGTGAGAGTTGGACTGTGAAGAAGGCTGAGTGCCGAAGAATTGATGCTTTTGAACTGTGGTGTTGGAGAAGACTCTTGAGAGTCCCTTGGACTGCAAGGAGATCCAACCAGTCCATTCTGAAGGAGATCAGCCCTGGGCTTTCTGTGGAAGGAATGATGCTAAAGCTGAAACTCCAGTACTTTGGCCACCTCATGTGAAGAGTTGACTCATTGGAAAAGACTTTGATGCTGGGAGGGATTGGGGGCAGGAGGAGAAGGGGACGACANCTCCAGTACTTTGGCCACCTCATGCGAAGAGTTGACTCATTGGAAAAGACTCTGATGCTGGGAGGGATTGGGTGCAGGAGAAGAAGGGGACGGTCAAGGATGGCATCACTGACTCGATGGATGCGAGTCTGAGTGAACTCTGTGAGTTGGTGATGGACAGGGAGGCCTGGCGTACTGCGATTCATGGTGTTGCAAAGAGTCGGACATGACCGAGTGACTGATCTGAACTGAACTGAACTGAACAGCCATATAATGGGAAATTGACAGGAACACAATTAATACCAATGGATGGATCATCCAGACAAAAAATTAACAAGAAAATACAAGTCTTAAAAGAAACATTAGACCAGATAGACTTAATTGATATATGCAGAACATTCCATCAGAAAACAGCAGAATATACTTTCTTTTCAAAAACACATGGAACATTCTCCATGATAGATCACATCTTGGGTCACAAATCAAGCTTCAGTAAAGTTAAGAAAACTGATATTGTATCAGGTATCTTTTCTAAAACAATGTTATGAGATTAGAAAGCAAATACAGGGGGGAAGAAAAACTATAAAAAACACAAACAAGTGGAGGCTAAACAATGTGCTACTAAACAACCTATGGATAACTGAAGAAATCAAAAAGGAAATAAAAAATATCTAGAAACAATTGAAAACTAAAACATGATGACCCAAAGCCTATGGAAAGCAGCACAGTTCTAATAGGGAAGTTTATAACAATACAATCCATCTCAAGAAAAATATCAAATAAACAACACAACTTGTACCAAATGCAACTAGAGAAATAAGAAAAAACAAAACCAAAAGTTAGTACAAGGAAAGAAATAATAAAAATCAGAGCAAAAATAAATGAAATATTATAAAACAGAATAGCAAAAACCAATTAAATTAAAAATTGGCTCTTTGAGAAGATAAGCAAAATTGATTAAAACCATTAGCCAGACTCCTTAAGAAAAAAAAGGGAGAGGACTCAAATCAATAAAGTTAGAAATGGAAAAGGAGACGTTACAGCTGACACCACAGAAATACAAAAGATCATAAGAGACTACTACAAGCAATTACTAAGTTGAAAATATTTGGCTTTTTCTATAACATCTTCTGAAAACATGTGAGTGAACCAAGTCTTCCTTTTTGACCAACTCAATGTATGCCAATAAAATGGACAACCTGGAAGAAATGGACAAATTCTTAGAAAGGTATAACTTTCTAAGACTGAACTGGAAGAAATAAAAAATATGAACAGGGATTTCCCTGGTGGTCCAGTGGTTAAAAATCTGTCTCCCAGAGCAGAGAATACAGGATTGATCCTTGGAGAACTATGATTCCCACAAGCCAGAGAGGAACTAAGCCCACACGCTACAACTAGAGAGAAACCCATATGCCACAGCAAAGAACCTACATGCCACAGCTAAAACCTAATGCAGCCCTATAAGTAAATAAATATATTTTAAATTTTTTAACTGAACAAAAATATGAACAAGCCAGTCATGAGTAATGCAATTGAAATGAAACTACGATTAAAATCTTCCAAGAATCAAAAGTCCAGGACAAGATGGCATCACAGGTGAATTCTATTTTAGAGACCAGCTAACACGTCCTTCTCAAATTCTTCCAGAAATTGCAGAGGGAGGGACACTCCCAAACTAATTTTATGAGGCCACTATCACCCTGACACCAAAACCAGACAAAATTAATACACAGGAATCTCTTTCATTCCACACTAACAGAAGATCAGAAAGAGAAATTAAGAAAACAATTCCATTTACGATTGCATCATGAAGATGAAACTATCTAGGGATAAATCTAGGAAGGAAAAGTACCTTGATTCAGAAAACTATAGGATACTGATGAAAGAAAACAAAGATGACACAAATGGATGGAGAGATATACCATGTTCTTGGATTGGAAGAATCAACACTGTAAAAACAATTATACTACCCAAAGCAATCCACAGATTCAATGCAATCCCCATCAAATTACCAATGACATTATTCGACAGAATCAGATTAAAATATTTTTTAATTTGTATGGAAACACAAAATACCCCAAATAGCCAAAGCAATCTTGAAAAATAAAAACAGAGCTGGAGGAATCAGGCTCTCTGATTTCAGACTATACTCCAAAGCTACAGTAATCAAGTCAGTATGGTACTGGGGCAAAAAAGACATATGGATCAATGTAACAAGATATAAAGCCCAAAGATAAATCCAGACACCTATGTTCACCTAATTTATGACAAAGGAGGCAAGAACATACAATGGAAAAAAGACAGTCTCTTCAATAAGTGGTGCTGGGAAAACTGGGCAGCTATCTGTAAGAGAATGAAATTAGAATACTTCCTAATACCATACACAAAAATAAACTCAAAATAGATTAAAGACCTAGATGTAAGGTTGGGCACTTACAACTCTTAGAGAAAATCATAAGCAGAACGCTCTCTAACATACATTATAGAAAGATCTTTTTGGACCCATCTCCCAGAATGGTGAAACTAAAAACAAAAATAAGCAAAATGAGATCTAATTAAACTTATAACCTTTTGCACAGTAAATGAAACAATAAATAAAACAAAAAGACAACCTTCAGAATAGGAGAAAATATTTGCAAACAAAACAACCAATAAAGGATTCATCTCCAAAATATACAAATAGCTCATGTAGCTCTATAATAAAAGAAACAATCCAATGAAAAAAATGGGTGGAAGACCTAAATAGACATTTTTTCAAAGAAGACCTACAGATGGCCAAAAAGCACATAAAAAAGATGCTCAACATCACTAACTATTAGAGAAATGAAAATCAAAATTACATGTCAGAAAGACCATCATGAAAACATTCATAAATAATAAATGCTGGAGATGGTCTGGAGAAAAGGGAAACCTTCCTACACCGTTGGTGGGAAAGTAAATTGGTACAACTACTATAGAGAACAACATGGAGGTTTTTTAAAAAATTAAAATAGAACTACCATATGACCAAGAAATCTCACTCCAGTCATTTATCTGGAGAAAACCGTAATTCAAATTGATACATGCATCCCAGTACCTATTGCAGCACTATTTACAATAGCCAAGACATGGAAGGAACCTAAATGTCCATCAACAGAGGAATGGATAAAGACCTGGTACATATTTACAATGGGATATTAGTCATAAAAAGGAACAATGCAGTGCTATTTGCAGAGATGTGAAGAGACCTAGAGACTGTCATATAGAATGAAGTAAGTTGGAAAGAGAAAAATACATATCGTGTAATATCACTTATAGGTGGAATCTAGAAAAATGGTACAGATGAACTTATTTGCAAAGCAGAAATGGGGACACAGATGTAGAGAACAACCTTATGATATCAGTGGGGGAAAGGAGGGTAGGATGAACCGGGAGATTGGGGTTGGGATTGACATGCACATTACTATGTATAAAATGAGAACCTACTGTGTAGCACAGGGAAGTCAATGTTCTGTGAGGATCTGTATGGGAAGGAAATCTAAAAAAGCAGGGGATATATGTATACATATAGATGATTCACTTTGCAGAAACACAATATTGTAAAGTGACTATGCGTGCATGCATGCTAAGTTACTTCAGTTGTATCCAACTGTTTGCAACCCTATGGACTGTAGCCCACCAGGCTCCTCTGCCCAGGAGATTCTCTAGGCAAGAATATTGGAGTGGATTGCCATGCCCTCCTCCAGGGGATCTTCCCAACCCAGGGACTGAACCTGTGTCTCATGTCTCCCGGATTGACAGGAAGGTTCTTTACAATTCACACCACTTGGGATGTCCAAAGCAACTATACTTCAATAAAAGTTTTTAAAAAATGTATACTGATATAAAAATGTACCTAGAATAATTTTATATGAAAAACCAAATTGCAAAATTGTGTGTTTGTATACAGATCACCACTCGTGTCATGTCGTGTCAGTCGCTCAGTCGTGTCCGACTCTTTGCGACCCCGTGAACTGTAACCTACTAGGCTCTTGCGTCCATGGGATTCTCCAGGCAAGAATACTGGAGTGGATTGCCATTTCCTTCTCCAGGGGATCTTCCCGACCCAGGGATCGAACCTGGGTCTCCCGCATTGGAGGCAGACGCTTTAACCTCTGAGCCACCAGGGACTGAGAAATACTTACACATGTTTTTTTCAATAGTAAATACTGTGGTACTATATAGTTTGTGGTTGGTTTAACCCGCAACTGCAGAACAGCAGATATGAAAGAACCAAGGATAGGAGGGCCTTCTATAAGTTGTATGCAGATTTTCAATTGCTTGCTAAAACCTTTGAGTTCAGTGGAACAAAAGGACATGGTTTATTTAAATATGTAAAATTAAAGCTGCCTTTGACCCGAATACTTTTCTCTTTTGCCTTCTTAGTTAGTAAGGGGAAATTTTTTTAAGTTCAGAACATTTCTCCACTGTGTAGCAATCTGAACCTGTTTTTCAAAACCTCATTTATGTTTCACAAATGTTATAAAATTAAGTCACAGAGAAAAAATTTTTGCAACAATTTTTATTAGAAGTAAGAACACATACATGTATATAAATTATAATTGTACTCAGTTGTCAGTTGTGTATGATTCTTTGTGACCCCATGGACTGTAGCACATCAGGCTCCTCGGTCCATGGAATTTTTCAGGCAAGAGCACTGTAGTGGGTTGCCATTTTCTATTCCAGGGGATCTTCCCAACTCAGGGATCAAACTTGTGTCTTTTATGTTTCCAGAATTGGTAGGTGTATTCTTTACCACTAGCGCCACCTGGGAAGCCCTATAAATTATAACTGCATTTCTATAAATAAACCTATACATCTCTGGAAATGGAATTATGAGGTTTTTACTTTCTAAGATGTACATTTTTATAATATTTGAAAAATTACTATCTTTATATTATTTTTATGGCCTGTCTTAATTTTGTAATAAGAAAAAAAAAGTCACTTAGAAACAAAATCATTGGGTCTCTTAGGAAGGCAGCCATATCAGATATTTTTCTGAAGTGAGAATATCATAAAACAGAGTGGATTAAGCAAATCCTGATTTTTAAAGAGGAAAATGACCATCAAAACTCTCTCACACATACTCACACACACACAAATATACACATGCACAAACACACACATACACACTTAGGACATTACCAAATCCCAAGTAGTCCAGATTTAATTTTCCCATTTGGAAAAAATCCAGGCCCTTTGCTTTCTTTATTATTTCTCAACTGAATTTTCATCTTTATTAAAATTTCTAAATAAATTTGGTCAAAGGGAAAGGAAATGAGAACTAGAGTTTCATTATTTCTTGTGCACTGGATTGAAAAGACTTTCCCTATTTCCCAATGATACTCCCCAAAAGGGACCAGTGTTCATTCCTGGGCAAACTTCCAGGAATTTTCCATCTATTTAGAACATAATTTTATATTAGGGAAAAAAATCTCTAAGTGCCATGTGATTCAAAGTTCTTGCTTCTAATGAAAACTGTTGAAATAAAATTTCCTTTCTGACTTTTATAACATTTATGAAACATAAGTGAGGATTTGAAAAAATAGGTTCAGAGTGCTACATAGCAGAGAAATATTCTGGGCTTAAAAAAATAGCTCCCCCTTGAAATAAGAAGGCACAAGACAAAAGTATTTGGATCAAAAAATCTTTAAATTTTATGTATTTAAATAAATTGTGTTCATTGTTTCAATAAACCCAAAAGCTTTAACCGGCAATCTATCCTGATCACAGAACATACAAATCAAAACTCTGAGTCATGATACTTCTTCTGATGCTGAAACAGTGAGACTAAGTCAGCTAAGAAGTGAAGTTTTCTTGCTTCCTGAAGATGTACAAACTGCTTTAGCTCACATCTATTTGTTAACAATTCTACACCTTTCTGTTTTGTAATTTGTTTGATGGAATAAAACATAGTTTCAAAATCTATCTTACACTAAAGAATTTCTTTAAGCAAATTTCTTTAAGTGTTGGAACTAGTGTTGCTTCGAATCATTAATAGTCTTACTAGAACTTCATCAGGCTTCTTCCAGAGTAAGTGATGTCCTTGCAAATTTGTTTTCTTGCTTTGCTTAAAAATATGCTTCATGTTTTAAGGACTAGGCAAATAAAGTGGATTTCCTTAGCATTTTTTATGTATAAGGATATAACAAGCCTTATTAGTATCTAAGATGTTGAGATAGCATAGCACTGTGGCATATCTTATATAAAACATTTACATCCAAGTCTCATCTGTGTTGGAATCCCTGTTCCACCACTTGCTGAGGGCCCCTGGGAAAACTGCTAAACTTCTGATTTTCATCTGTAAAAGGGGGGTTAGTAAAATCCACATCATTGGGCAGCTACAAATATTAAATAAGATAACAGTGTAAACTGAGTAACACGTTATATTCTGCAGAATAAGCACTCAATAAACTATAACAATTACTATCATATATTTTTAAGGTTGAAAAATTCTTAAAACTAGTTCTAGAATTTCTTGATAACTTCTAAAAGAATAGAATATGTCAAAAATTATTATAAATTTCTATTCAGATTGTTAGATTTCAAACTTATCCAAATAACTTACCCCAAATTAATAGGTAGTTGCTATTTTGCCACACTGTTTTAAAACTGGGAAGAAGTTGACCATATGACACAAAAAGACAACCTGCTTTCCATATTTATAGCACTTATGAATTATGATATTGTAAGATATATGTATAAATATATAAATATTTATGGTATGTATTATATTCTAAAATGATATGTATAGATATCATATATAAATATAATAATATAATATTACCTTATTGTATCAAATGAAATAATAGATATGAAATATGTAAAATATCAAGTACCATCACACAAAGATAAAATATCTTTGCATCAATATTACATCTAGCTCTATTACCTTTAGCAACTAATTATTGTGAATTTACTATGTATCACTGTTCTAAATACTTTAAATAAAGTCTTATTAAATCTGCACAGCATCTTTATAAGGTATTTATTTCCATTTTACAGGTGATGATACAAAGGTACAGAGAACAGAGTTATTAAAGATTTGATTCCAGAATTCTGATTTCAAAGCCTACATTCTTAATTACTGTACTACCCTGCTTCTTTTGATCATGTAAGTGGGCTAGAAAAATAAAACATAAAGCACATGCAAAATTAAACCTAGAATTCTAGCTTGCTATTTCAGTAGTTTTTCTAGGCTATCAAACTATATGTTATCAAGTTATTTCTGTGTTCTGAAAGTAATTCTTTCTTGAGCTGATATGTATAACTCTTATTCTTACCTTTTCAAAGTATGTTTTATGCTGTAAAACTACCAAACAGAAGTTTCTATGTTTTATCTAATTCTCTATGTGTTGCTGTAGAGAAAGAAAAATGTATTGGTAAGACTGTTGGTCTGAAAATAAAAAAGTTCTGTGACACCTACTTCTCAAATTATTATATTTAATGTAAGCTGAGGGATTAACAGGAGAATATTTCTGTCATGAACCTTACATACATTTAGATTGACTATGACTCCAGGAACACATGTTCATCCAAATATGAAAAAAATCTTCAAATGATTTGTTTGTTCATAATGTTCATAAGCTGTGGACTTATGAAAAAGCTTAGTTTGCTGCACGAAATATAGCATAAACAGAAAAGAGCAAGTTAACAATAACAAAAGTTATAAACTCCATCTTTGCTTGTGTGCTTATGTTCCAATAACAGCATACATCAAAATTAAACCCAAATTAATTTTTTTGAAGTTATGTTAAATACATGAAAAAAAGCCATGAATTATAGACTTTACCTCCTTCTCTTTGAACTATATGATAGAGATGAACACTGTGTAGAATACAATCTAGATCATGGTCTGTATAGCCTTTATCATGCATGTCATCCACTGAATCTGGATAAATTACTTGATCTCGAAGACTTCCAAGAGACATGTATGGCCTGTAAAACACAAGAATCCAAGACAAAATCAGTTTAGTTTACTTACTGTGACAACCTAGTAGCCTGAAAACTCTAGAGGAATCTTTAAATACTCTATATCTAGGATTATATTTATTACCTGGTGATAAGTATTCTCTCTCAGATGTGGCAGGACAATATGCTGTTTTATTCATGTGAAAAAACATATTGAGACATGCCACAAGAAAAGTTTCTACAAGAAATACTTGGATATTTTCAGCACAGAAATACATACTTGTTCTGTTGTATTTTTTTTTTAAGTTTTAAACTCTGAATCTAATTCTTCAAAATACTTTGAAAAGGCAAGTCCTTTCCAAGAGGACAAGGATTCTGTTTAGGGGATCTGATTCAATCAGTGAAAAACTTGGGTAACAGTTTCTCAGCACATTTTGATTTTCCATCCAAAAAAGATTTATGTCTCTATCATATAAAGACATACCTGTAGGATAGTACTGTAAGATATATTATTATTTGCCACTTTATTTACTTTTTAATTAAGGATAATTGCTTTACAGAGTTTTGTCATTTTCTGTCAAACATCAACAAGAATCAGCCATAGGTACACCCATATCTCCTCCCTCCCTAACTTCCCTCCCATCTCCCTCCCCATCCCACCCTTCTAGATTGTCAGAGCCCCTGTTTGAGCTCCCTGGGTCATACAGCAAATTCCCACTGGCTATCTATTTTACATATGGTATTGTAAGTTTCCATGTGTTCTGTTATATTTTATAAATGTTGCTTCTGTATTTCATCTAAAACTATTTGGGTTAAAAATTATAAAATTTGAGGCTTTGACATTATGAACAAACAAAACTTTTAAAAGATATTCAAAATAAGAGAAATGCAAATTAACAATATACTTAGTTTCTTACTTATCAGATTAGTAGAAGTTCAAAAACTTGACAGTTCACTCAACTGGCAAGTCTATGGAGAGACAGGTACTTTCTTACAGTCATGAAAATGCAAAATGGTACAACCTTTTGGGGAGGATTTGGCAAACCAATATATCATCTGGTGTTTGATCCACCTCTAGGACTTTATTCTAAAAATATACTTTCAAAAGTGTACCACCAAGAACAAAAAAGTAGGTAAAGTTATCCATTACAGCACTATTTGAAATTGCAAAATATTGAGAAAACCTAAATGCACATACGAAAGAGACTGATTAAATAAACAACTGTACCTATACCATGCAGCTATACAACTGGATGTGGAAGATCTCTATGAATTGATATAGTGATTTCTATGACATATTAAGTTGAAAAGCAAAATACAAAGTAGATATATAGCAGAATTTCTCAACAGTGGTATTATGGATATGTTAAACTAGATAATTCTTTGTTACTGAGGTACATCTTGTGTATTATAGGACATTTAACAGCACATTTGGTCTCTACCCACTAGATGACTAGATGTTAGTAGCATCCACTGTGGCAGAGACAAAAAAAATGTTTTCAAATGTTATCCTCCAGGGGACAAAACTGTCTCCATTTGATAGACCCACCAATGTGCAATATACTACTTTCATGTAAAACGAAAGCAAAATAAGAAAACATAAATTTATCTACTGATATTTACAAAATGAAATACAGTAAATCAGGAACTAATGAAATCACTTATCTATAGGAGATGGGAGGAACAAAGCAGAATAGATAGGGAAGGGAGAGACCACTCTAAATATCCTCTCTATGTATTTTAACTCTTAGACTCATGTTAAATGATATTATTTTAAATAACTAATAAAGATGAAGGACGAAACCCTAAAATTGAATACAAACAGAAACAAATAAACTGTAAGTATATCAAATGAACAACATAACCACATTGAAAGGGGAAGAGAGACTGATCTAAGTAACTTTCAAATTTGGCTACATAATTTCAGTTGAAAACCAAAAGAACCACAAAGCAACTTTGAAACTAACTGTTCATGTGGTGTAGAAATTCTGAAACTATGTTGTAAGAAAGACCAAGTAAGTAAATTTTAATAATGTCACAAGATAGGGTTCTCATTATGGAAGAAGGAAGATATAAATATGAAATGTGGGAGGAAGAGCAAAAAAAGAAAAAACTGTAGTGTTTAATGAGTATCACTATGAATTCATATTTTTTCAAACAAAAATATCATGAAGAAACTATCTGATTAACCCAAACTGAGGGACTTTATGAATAACCAACAATAGTTATGCACTCATTACAAATATCAATGTCATTAAAAAAAAAAGCTGAGGAATTAATTCCGGTTTAAAGAAACTAGAGCAACATGGCAACTAAAATGCAGTGTATGATGCTGGACTGAGAAAAATGTTATTATAAAGAATAATATTGTATTGACTGGCAACATTTCAGTGCAGAAAGTTGTTGGACATTATCAAGAGGACTTCACTGTCAGTTGTCCAATGAGTTGGACTCAGGCAATCTGATGCTCCTGACACTCTCCCCTGGCCTATGTTCAACCCACAGTTCCCACAGCCACCAAGAATTTTAAAAGGAGACCGCCTGAGAGACCAATGTGGTGTTGAGACCATCTGGATGGTATACATGACTGAATTCCATTAAAGTCTGTACAAATTTTTATGATTGTGATAGATGGAATTAGAGATCTGCTCATCTTGAGGCTGCCCATCACAAGCCTCAGATGTAACTTCCCTTGCCTATTAAATCTGCTACCCACCAGCCTAGAGTGGTCTGCCTTTCCCTGGTCTCTTCTTGCCCTCTGTATATGAGGGACAGTACGAAAACCAATAAAAGTATGTTCAGATAATATTATATCAGCTTTTAAAAATATATACATTTTTATAGGAAATATTACAGTACTTCATTATCTGTAGTTAACTAATTATAAATTATACACAGATTTTCAAATGCTCAGGGGGTCAGCTCCTCTAACTTTTGTATTGCTCAAGGGTCAACTGCATACACTAAAGAAGTTATGTGTGAAGATTTATTTACTGCAACTTACTTAAAATAATAATAAGGTGTGTATGTGTACAAAGAAAGAGGGAAAGAATCAAAGATTTTAGTGTACAAAGAGAATTGAAGGTTTGAAATACAAAATGTGTTTTGTAGATCAATTATCTACCCATATTCCTATACCATTAAAATGATTTAGTTTAAGGATAGATACCATGAGGTTATAACAGATTTAACTAATATTTGAAAATAAAAATAATTTATATTTCAATTATACATGTATGCATTTATATAATAAGATTCTCAATGGAGTCTTTCCAATATAAGGAATCTCTGCTGCTGCTGCTAAGTTGCTTCAGTTGTGTCCAACTCTGTGTGACCCCATAGACGGCAGCCCACCAGGCTCCTCTGTCTCTGGGATTCTCCAGGCAAGAACACTGGAGTGGGTTGCCATTTCCTTCTCCAATGCATGAAAGTGAAAAGTGAAAGTGAAGTCGCTCAGTCGTGCCCTACTCTTAGCGACCCCATGGACTACAGCCTACCAAGGCTCCTCCGTCCATGGGATTTTCCAAGCAAGAGTACTGGAGTGGGGTGCCATCGCCTTCTCTGATAAGGAATCTCTAGTGATATCTTTTAAATTGAGATATATTCACATTATAAAATTTGTACTGTTAAAGTGTAAAATTCAATGATTTTTAGTATATTTACAAGCTCATGTAAATATTACCACTATCTAATTCTAAAACATTTCCTTTATCCCAAAAAGAAAATCAGCAGATACTCCTGGTCTTCCTTCCTCCCTGGCAATCACTAACCTACTTTCTGTCTCTGTGGATTTATTTATTCTGGAGATTTCATATGTATGGAATCACACAATATGTAGTCTTCTCTCTCTCAGCATAAAATCTTCAGGTTATTCCTTGTTGTAGTAGGTTGCAGTATTTCATTCTTTTCTATGTCGGAATTAAATTCCACTGTATAGATACACCACATTTGGTTAACCTGGATATTTCCATTGTTTTCACTCTTTGGCTATTATGAACAGTGGGCATACATCTTGGAGTGGTGCATATGTTAACTCTGTTTAATTTTTTGAGGAACTGGTCAATTGTTTTTCCCAAAGGCTGCATCATTTCTAGTCACTTTTCTTCTACCTTGGCTTACCCACTCCAGAATTCTGGTCTGGAGAATTCCATGGACAGAGGAGACTGGCAGGCTACAGTCTGTGGGGTCACAAAGAGGGATTGGGGGCAGGAGGAGAAGGGGACGACCGAGGATGAGATGGCTGGATGGCATCACGGACTCGATGGACATGAGTCTGAGTGAACTCCAGGAGATGGTGATGAACAGGGAGGCCTGGCGTGCTGCGATTCATGGGGTCGCAGAGAGTCGGACACGACTGAGCGACTGAACTGAACTGAACTGAATGACCAACATTTTCACTTCTTGTATTCCCTATGTCTTCTCTTTCTGGTCTCTGCTTTATCTTCCCTCTCTAGTTTAACCATATTAAAAAAAAAAAAAAAAAAAAAATGAGGATACAATGTTACTTATTTCCATCATTTTAAGCATTTATATAATGTGATATTTTCTCATAATAACAACAGTAGCATAAAATATACAGTGGCCCTCAGGGCCAGGGAACAATTTTTTAGTTGGTACCCTGAGACTAAGAAGAAATACAAGGAAATATTAAGAGTCAGTACTTTGCTAACTTACAAAGCAATGTCTGTTCCAATTTAATGTAAATCAGAGGCACAGATATCCCCAGTATAAAACCCAAATAAATTCAATCCACAGAACAGCCATGACAATACATAACTGAGACTACAATGATTAAAATACAGCTGAACATTCCTTTCAAAGGTTTTTCTACAGTATTCCACTATAAGATCTGATTAACCAGCAATATTTGATGAAATACCATTTTATATCTACATTTCAGGGAAGACAATATAGAGACCTGGATGTGATAATGGGTTTTGGAGAGATAGTTCTGGACTAGAATCTCGATCTGGCCATTTACTAGCAACGTGACCCAGATCCTAAGCTACACTCATCTCATTTGTAAAGTAACTTACTTATTGAATTTGTTATGAGGATAAAATAAAGGAGTGAGTTTTTATAAAGCAATATAGTCAGAGGACAGACAGTGAAGAATCTGCCTGCAATGCAGGAGACCCGGGTTTGATCCTTAGGTCAAGAAGACCCCCTGGAGAAAGGAATGGCTACCTACTCCAGTATTTTTGTCTGGAGAATTCTATGGACAGAGAAGCCTAGCAGGCTACAGAATATTGGGTCAATGCTACAGAGAGTTGGGCAGGATTGGGTGATTAACACTCTCACAGGAAGCAACATAGTACAGTATGACAGACACATAGTAGGCATTCAAGAAACCATTATGGAGACAAAAAAAGTTCATTAAAAAGGAAATATTTTTTAAAAGAACTTGTTTTCTGTGTCTGAGTCTGTTTCTATTTTGTAACAGAAAAGTTCAATTGAAAGTTGAGAGTTCATTTGAAAACAAACTGATGGTTACCAAAAGTGGAAGAGGAAGGGGAGGGATGCATTAGGAGTTTGAAATCAGAACATAAAGTTCGATACAGGATACAGGATGCTTGGGGCTGGTACACGGGGATGATCCAGAGAGAGGATATGGGGTGGGAGGTGGGAAGGGGATTCAGGATTGGGAGCTCGTATACACCCGTGGTGGATTCATGTCAATGTATGGCAAAACCAATATGGTATTGTAAAGTAAAAGAAAGTAAAAATAAAATTAAAAAAAAAAAAAGAAATTAGAACATAAAATCTATTGTATATAAAATTGATAAACAGTAATGTTATATACTATTTAACTATTAAACAGGATAGCACAGGGAACTATATTAAATATCTTGTCACAACCTTTACTAGAAAAGAATACATCACACACTTATGGTCAATTTATCTTCAACAAAGGAGGCAAGAACAAACAGTGAAAAAAAGACAGTCTTTTTAGCAAGCAGTGTTGGGAAAATTGGACAGCCACAGGTAAATCAGTGAAGATAGGATATAACTTCTCACTATATACACAAAAAAACTCTCAAAATGGCTTAAAGGCTTAAACATGATATTACATCATAAAACTCCGAAAAGATAACATAGGTAAAACACCCTCTGACATAAATTGTGCTAATGTTTTCTTAGGTCAATTTCCCAAGGTAATAGAAATAAAAACAAAAATAAACAAATTTCACTTAGTCAAACTTATAAGCTTTTGCACAGCAAAAGAAACCATAAACAAAACAGAAAACAAACCAAAGAATGGGAGAAAATATTTCCAAGTGATGCAACTGACAAGGGCTTAATTTCCAAAATATACAAACTGCTCATTCAACTCAAAAACAAAATAAAACAGTTCACCCCTCAGTCATGTCCAATACTTTGTGACCCCATGGACTGCAGCACACCAGGCACCCCTGTACACCACCAACACCCGGAGTTTATGCAAACTCATGTCCATAGAGTCAGTGATGCCATCCAACCATCTCATTTTCTGTTGTCCCCTTCTCTTCCTGCCTTCAAACTTTCCCAGAATCACGGTCTTTTCCAGTGTTTTTCACATCAGGTGGCCAAAGTATTGGAGTTTCAGCTTTAGCATCAGTCCTTTAATGACTATTCAGGACTGATTTTCTTTAGGATTGACTGGTTGGATCTCCTTGCGGTTCAAGGGACTCTCAAGAGTCTTCTCCAACAACACAATTCAAAGCACCAATTCTTCAGCACGCAGCTTTCTTTATAGTCCAACACTCACGTCGATACATGACTGCAGGAAAAGCCATAGCTTTGACTAGACAGGCTTCTTTGCCAATAAAAGCCTATTCTGTCTAGTTTGGTCATAGCTTTTCTTCCAAGGAGCAAGTATCTTTTAATTTCATGGCTGCAGTCACTATCTGTAGTAACTTTGGAGTCTAAAAAAATGAAGTCTCTCACTGCTTCCATTGTTTCCCCAACTATTTGCCATGAAGTGATGGGACCAGATGCCATGATCTTAGTTTTCTGAATGTTGAGTTGTAAGTCAACATTTTCACTCTCTTCTTTCACTTTCATCAAGAGGTTCTTTAGTTCTTCTTCGCTTTCTGCCATAAGGATAGTGTCATCTGCATATCTGAGGTTATTGATATTTCCTCTGGCAATCTTCATTCCAGCTTGTGCTTCATCCAGCCCAGCATTTCACATGATGTACTCTGCATATAAATTAAATAAGCAGGGTTGACAATATATAGCCTTGATGCATTCATTTTTCAGTTTGGAGCCAGTCTGTTGTTCCATGTCCAGTTCTAACTGTTGCTTCTTGACCAGCATACAGATTTCTCAGAAGGCAGGTCAGGTGGTCTGGTATTCCCATCTCTTTCAGAATTTTCCACATTTTGTTGCGATCCACACAGTCAAAGTCTTTGGTGTAGTCAATAAAGCAGATGTTTTTGGGGGACTCTCTTGCTTTTTTGATGACCCAACAGATGTTGGAAATTTGATCTCTGGTTCCTCTGCCTTTTCTAAATCCAGCTTGAACATCTGGAAGTTCACGATTCAGGTACTGTTGAAGCCTGACTTGGAGAATTTTGAGCATTACTTTGTTAGCATGTGAGATGAGTACAATTGTGTGGTAGTTTGAACATTCTTTGGCATTGCCTTTCTTTGGGATTGGAATGAAAACTTACACTTTCCAGTCCTGTGGCCACTGCCGAGCTTTCCAAATTTGCTGGCATATTGAGTGCAGCACTTTCATGGCATCATCTTTTAGGGTTTGAAATAGTTTAGCTGGAATTCCATCACCTCATCAGATTTGTTTGTAGTGATGCTTCCTAAGGCCCACTTGACTTCACATTCCAGGATGTCTGGCTCTACTTGAGTGATCACACCATCATGGTTATCTGCGTCATGAAGATCTTTTTTGTATAGTTCTATGTATTCTTGTCACCTCTTAATATCTTCTGCTTTTAATAGGTCCATGCCATTTCTGTCCTTTGTTGTGTCCATCTTTGCATGAAATGTTCCCTTGGTATCTGTAATTTTCTTGAAGAGACCTGTAGTCTCTCCCATTCTATTTTTTTCCTCTATTTCTTTGCACTGATCGCTGAGGAAGACTTTCTTATCTTTCCTTGATATTCTTTGGAACTCTGAATTCAAACGGGTGTATCTTTCCTTTTCTCCTTTGTTTTTAGCTTATCTTCTTTTCATAGCTATTTGTAAGGCCTCCTCTGACAACCATTTTGCCTTTTTGTATTTCTTTTTTTCTTGGGGATGGTCTTGATCACTGTCCTTTGTGCAATGTCATGAACCTCCATCCATAGTTCTTCAGGCACTCTGTCTATCAGATCTAATCACTTGAATCTGTCACTTCCACTGTATAATCATAAGGGATTTGATTTAGGTCATACATGAATGGCCTAGTGCTCTTTCAATTCAAAAACAAAACAAAACAAAATCCATCTAAAAATGGCCAGAGGACCTAAATAGACATTTCTCCAATTAAGATATATAGATGGCCAATAGGCACATGAAAAGATGCTCAAAATCAGTAATTATTAGAGAGACACAATCAAAATTATGATGAGGTACCACCTTATACCAGGCTTTCCTGGTGGCTTAGATGGTAAAGCATCTGTCTACAATGCGGGAGACCTGGATTTGATCCCTGGGTCTGGAAGATCCCCTGGAGAAGGAAATGGTAATCCACTCCAGTACTATTGCCTGGAAAATCCCATGGACAGAGGAGCCTGGTAGGCTACGGTCCATGGGGTCACGAAAGAGTCAGACACAACTGAGTGACTTCACTTTCACTTTCACTTTTCACCACCTTATACTAGTCATTGGAAAGTCTACAAATAACAAATGCTGGAAAGGATATGGAGAAAAGGGAACTCTCTTACACTGATTGTAGGAATGTAAATTGGTATAGTCACTGTGGAAAACAGTATGGAGGTTCCTCAGAAAACTAAAAATAGAATTACCATATGATCCAGCAATCCCATTCCTGGGCATATATCTAGACAAAACTACAATTACAAAAGAAACATTCACCCAATGTTCATAGTAGCACTATTTACAATAGCCAAGACATGGAGACAACATAAATGGCCATCTACCAATAAATGGATAATGAAGATATGGTACATATATATCAATACAATGGAGTACTACTCAACCATAAAAAAGAATAAACAATGCCTATTGCAGCTCATAGATGCAACTAGAGATTATCACACTAAGTGAAGTAAAGCAGAAACAGAAAGATAAATACCATATGATGTCATTTATATGTTGAATCTAAAATATGACACAAATGAACCCCTCTATGAAACAGAAACAGATTCAGGGATATGGAGAAGAGACTTATGGTTGCCAAGGGAGGAGTTTTGGGGAGGGGTTGAGTGTGAGGCTGGGGCTAACAGATGTAAGCTTTTAAATATAGAATGGATAAACAACCTTTGACTGTGTGAATCATAACAAACTATGGAAAAGTCTTAAAGATATGGGAATACCAAATCAACTTACCTGGGCTCCTGAGAAGCCTGTATGCAGGCCAAGAAGCAACAGTGAGAACTGGACCATTGGAACAATGAACTGAGTCAATATTGGGAAAGGAGTACATCAAACCTGTATATTGTCACCCTGCTTATTTAACTTACATGCATAGTACATCATGTGAAATGCTGGGCTGGATGACTCACAGCTGGAATCAAGATTGCCAGGAGAACAACCTCAAATATGCAGATGACACCACTCTAATGGCTGAAAGTGAAGAGGAACTAAAGAGCCTCTTTTTGAGAGAGAAAGGTGAGGTGAAGTCGCTCAGTCGTGTCCGACTCTTTGCGACCCCGTGGACTGTAACCTACTAGGCTTCTCCGTCCATGGGATTCTCCAGGCAAGAATACTGGAGTGGATTGCCATTTCCTTCTCTGAGAGAGAAAGAAGAGTGTGAAAAAACTGGCTTAAAACTCAATATTCAAAAAATGAAAATCATGGCATACAGTCCTATCACTTCATGGCAAATAGACAGGGAAAAAGTGGAAACAGTGACAGATTTTATTTTCTTGGGCTCCAAAATTACTGCAGACGGTGACAGCAGCCATGAAGTTAAAAGACGCTTGCTCTTGGAAAAGAAGTCATGACAAGTATAGACAGCATATTAAAAAGCAGAGACATCACTTTTCCAACAAAAGTCCATCTAGTCAAAGCTGTGGTTTTTCCAGTAGTTATGTATAGATGTGAGAGTTGGACCATAAAGAAGGCTGAGCACCCAAGAATTGATGCTTTTGAATTGTGGTGCTGGAGAAGACTCTTGAGATTCACTTGGTATGTAAAGAGGTCAGACCAGTCAATCCTAAAGGAAATCAACCCTGAGCATTCATTGGAAGGACTGACATTGAAGCTGAAGCTCCAATACTGTGGCCACCTGATATGAAGAGCCAACTCATTGGAAAAGACCCTGATGCTGGGAAAGACTTGAGGACAGGAGGAGAAGGGGATGACAGAGAATGAGATGGTTGGATTGCATCACTGACTCAATGGACATGAATATGAGCAAACTCCAAGAGATAGCAAAGGACAATGATGCAGTTCATTGGGTCACAAAGAGTCAGACATGACTTAGCGACTGATCAAACAAGATTGTATAGCACAGGAAACTATATTCAATATTCTATGATAAACCATAATGGAAAAGAATATTGAAAAGAATATATATATATATATATATATACACACACACACATATCTGAAATACTTTTTTGTTCAGCAGTATTAAAAAAGATTGTAAATTAACTATATGTCAACTTATAAAAGAATATAAAAATATATATGTAACTGAATCACTTTATATAAATGTAACTGAATCAAATATATATATGTGTCAAATATACATATATGTAACTGAATCAGAAACTAACATAACACCATAAATCAACTTTACTTCAATTTATAAAAGAAGAAGAAAACAGATACAAAAGAATTTCTATATAGCCAGTTAAAAGTTATGTGGTTATTCCAAAGGTAACTTTTAAAAAATTTTCGACATCATTAAAAAATAATAAATATCTAATCTTCTAGATTTTTAGAGAGTATATCCTGTTAAACATATAAGAAAGTATCTCAAGTTTACCTAAAAATATTTCTTTTAGTAACTGGAGAACCTCTTAGCTCATTGTAGCAATAGATGGAACCTCAAAGGTTGTGTATGGAGAAGGAAACCCACTCCCATATTCTTGCCTGGGAAATCCCATGGACAAAGGGGCCTGGTGGGCAACAGTCTATGAGGTTGCAAAACAGTCAGACACAATTGAGAGACTAAACACACTAAGGCTGTCAAATATTTTCTTTGTAGGAGAAATTTGGAGAAGTAAAACTTTCTAACTTCTTTAAAAGGTTAATTTAATATTATTTATGATTTCTTTATGACTGCAGAAATCTGTCAGTTCTCTTTGATGGACAGATATGGAAATTTATCTCATAAGAACGTCTAATTATAATTAAGTTCTATTTTTGCAATGTTTAATTTCTTATTGCATTTATAAGCCTAACAATATGATGGACATGTATTCTCAAAATTTTTAAAAAGTAAAAACAAAACAAAAAAAAAATATTCTTCTACTAAATTTTAAAAATTCTATCAGGATGAAATTTAAATAAAATAATTTGTCAAATATTAAAGTTCCATTTTCTCTCAATTGTTGTTTTATACTCATATGAACTGATAAAAAATAACATTTTATATGCTTTTATTGAGGTACCCATCACCTAAGAATACTCTAATAGATTATATAAATATAATTATTTAAAAATATGGTTATAAAGTTAAAGTTACAACTGAATTCTCTGGAAAGGCATATCAAGGACATTTGGGACGATGTTGAGTGTATATCCAACTATCTATATGATTAGTTTGTGTATGATCCTTTTTCCTTTCCAAAGGCTTGGAATTTAACATTTTAAATCTAGCTCAAGTTTCTCTAGTTCTATGACAATTATACATAATTGATATGCACTTAAAGTCTTCTTTACTAAACTTCCTTTTCTAGATATATAGACTTATACAGACTAACTTCTAAATATTTCAGGTAGGTCAATTACCATGTCAGAGAGTTATTGGCTTGCATGCTCTGGCCCAACAGAACAGAAAGTGTATCAGGCAACATACCTTGTACAAACAACAAAAGAAATAGATATAATTATGATGTACTCTGCATATAAGTTAAATAAGCAGGGTGACAATATACAGCCTTGACGTACTCCTTTTCCTATTTGGAACCAGTCTGTTGTTCCATGTCCATTTCTAACTGTTGCTTCCTGACCTGCATACAGATTTCTCAAGAGGCAGGTCAGGTGGTCTGGTATTCCCATCTCTTTCAGAATTCTCCACAGTTTATTGTGATCCACACAGTCAAAGGCTTTGGCATAGTCAATAAAGCAAAAATAGATGTTTTTTTGGAACTCTCTTGCTTTTTCCATGATCCAGTGGATGCTGGCAATTTGATCTCTGGTTCCTCTGCCTTTTCTAAAACCAACTTGAACATCAGGAAGTTCACGGTTCACATATTGCTGAAGCCTGACTTGGAAAATTTTGGGCATTACTTTACTAGCGTGTGAGATGAGTGCAATTGTGCAGTAGTTTGAGCATTCTTTGGCATTGCCTTTCTTTGGGATTGGAATGAAAACTGACCTTTTCCAGTCCTGTGGCCACTGCTGAGTTTTCCAAATTTGCTGGCATATTGAGTGCAGCACTTCACAGCATCATCTTTCAGGATTTGAAATAGCTCAACTGGAATTCCATCACCTCCACTAGCTTTGTTCATAGTGATGGAATGATGCTAAAGCTGAAACTCCAGTACTTTGGCCACCTCATGAGAAGAGTTGATTCATTGGAAAAGACTCTGATGCTGGGAGGGATTGAGGGCAGGAGGAGAAGGGGACGACAGAGGATGAGATGGCTGGATGGCATCACTAACTTGATGGACGTGAGTCTGGGTGAACTCTGGAAATTGGTGATGGACAGGGAGGCCTGGCTGCTGCGATTCATGGGGTTGCAAAGAGTCGGACACGACTGAGCGACTGAACTGAACTGAAAAAGGAAACACTATCTAGTTTCAATTTACTTTCCCTAAGTAAAATCCAGAATTAACTCTACTTCTTGTGGGAAAGATTTTGGAACAAATCTATAGGTATCATGTGCTGTGCTGTGCTAAGTTGCTACAGTCGTGTTCCACTTTGTGCGACCCCATGGACTATAGCTTGCTAGGCTGCTTTGTCCATGGGATTCTCCAGGCAAGAACACTAGAGTGGATTGCCATGTCCTCTTCCAGGGGATCCTCCAAACCAAGGAATTGAACCCATGTCTCTTATGTCTCCTGCATTGGCAGGTGGGTTCTTTACCACTAGCACCACCTAGGAATACTACTACCAATATAATTTAAATTATTATCATGAATTAAACAATTATCAAAATTTCCTTTGTTATATGAAATTACTTGGAATGCATCTATATTTAAAACTTTAATTATAATAGTAAATTAAAAGTAGAATTATTAGAGATCAAATCCACATCCAGGGATTATGGCTTTTTATATTTATATTATAAATGTTTCAGGGTACTTTTAAAATTTGTATTATACTCTCTACTTTCCTATATTAAATGTTTGACAATACATGACTTTTGGGGAAATGTATTGACATTTATTCACACGCTAGCAAAGTAATGCTCAAAATTCTCCTAGCCAGGCTTCTACAGTACCTGAACCATGAACTTCCAGATGTTCAAGTTGGATTTAAAAATAGTAGAGGAATCAGAGATCAAACTGCCAACATCAGTTGGATCATAGAAAAAGCAAGAGAATTTCAGACAAGCATCTACTTCTGCTTTATTGACTATGTCAAACCCTTTGTGTGGATCACAACAAACTGTGGGAAATTCTTCAAGAGACGGGAATACCAGACCACTTTACCTGCCTCCTGAGCAATCTGTATGCAGGTCAAGAAGCAACAGTTAGAACTGGACATGGAACAACAGACTGACTCCAAACTGGGAAAGGAGTACATCAAAGCTGTATATTGTCACCCTGTTTATTTAACTTATATGCAGAGTACATCACGCAAAATGCTGGGCTGGGTAAAGCACAAGCTGGAATCAAGATTGCCAGGAGAAATACCAATAACTTCATATATGCAGATGACACCACCCTTACGGCATAAAGCGAAGAGGAACTAAAGAGCCTCTTGATGAAAGTGAAAGAGGAGAGTGAAAAAGCTAACTTAAAACTCAACATTCAAAAAACTAAGATCATGGCATCTGATCCCATCACTTCATGGCAAATTGATAGGGAAACAATGGAAACAGAGACTTTATTTTCTCGGGCTCCAAAATCACTGCAGATGGTGACTGCAACCATGAAATTAAAAGATATTTGCTCCTTGGAAGAAAAGCTAAGACCAACCTACACAGCATATTAAAAGGCAGAGACATTACTTTGCCAACAAGGATCCATCTAGTCAAAGCTATGGTTTTTTCAGTAGTCATGTATGGATGTGAGAGTTGGACCATAAAGAAAGCTGAGGGCTGAAGGAAGAAGTGATGCTTTTGAACTGTGGTGTTGGAGAAGACTCTTGAGAGTCCCTTGGACTGAGGAAATCAGTCCTGAATAGTCACTGGAAGGACTGATTCTGAAGCTGAAGTTGTTTGGACACTGACTCATGGGAGAAGACCCTGATGCTGGGAAAGATTGAAGGCAGAAAGAGAAGGGGATGACAGAGGATGAGATAGTTGGTAGGCATCACCAACTCAATGGACTTGAGTTTGAGCAAGCTCTGGGGGTTGGTGATGGACAGGGAAACTTGGCATGCCAAAGTCCATGGGGTCACAAAGAGTTGGACACGACTGAATGACTGAACTGAACTGATTGACATTTATTAAGGTTTATCCTCATCTTTATACCATTCCCTATTTTTCTCTTTAAAGAAGACAAAGTAGAATGAAAAAGAAAGATTGAGAAATGGTAGCTCTGAGCTTGAAGTCTCTGGAATGATCACCCAAAATGTTAAATATTTCATGTGTGTTAGTTGTTCAGTCAATGTCTTACTCTTTGCAACCCCATGGAATGTAGCCCTGCAGGCTCCTCTGTCCATGGAATTCTCCAGGTAAGATTACTGGAGTGAGTTATCATTCCCTCCGCCAAGGAATCTTCCTGACCCAGGGATCGAACCTGGGTCTCCTACATTGGAGGTAGATTCTTTACCATCTCAACCACTAGGGATAGCCATCTACAATTTAACTGTGAACAAGACTGATCAAAATTTTATAGCAATACTCATGTATTTAAAGTATGATAAGTTTGAGAATAAGGTACAGCTAAGTTCTGCTGTGTTGCCATAGTAATAAGTTAGCAAACTGAAAGCCATAAAATCTAGCTATTAATAATTCATATAAATGTACATTTTGGGACCAATCATATCATCAGACTTTTTTCTTGAACAGCAAAAACCAAGTTTGATTCCTCAATGCATGTCATTCACAATATTCTTAAAATAAATATGCAGCAAAAAAGAAGAAATATTCAACTGAAAATATATACTTAACTGAAATTACATTTCTAAGAAAAGATACTTCTAGGTACTACAGGAGACATGTGCAGGAGGGATAGTGTTTATTTCCAAGCAGTAACAAGAACACTGTTAGTGTAATAATCAAAGTACTCCCAAACTAAGAAGAATGCAAACTTCTTAAAAGTCAACTTTGTTTTATTTATCATTATATTAGATTACTGGTATTATTTAAGTATTTTGTCCATTCTGCTGAGCTTCCTAAAACATAACACAGTCTGCTCTGATGCATAAGATAATCTCCTCTTTTGACAACATAAAGGGTAAATAATAATTTTTATACCATAATGCATCATGAAAATTAAGATTTGTTTCTTTTATACTTTTGCAAGAAGTCTGATTTAAAACTAACAGCATATTTTTGAGAGATTAATTTATATTTTATAAAGAAATGGATTTTAGAAGAATAGGAAAGAATAGAGAACATATTCTATTTTGAAAGTGATATGAACACAGTTTAAATGGATTTCACTTTTATAAAAGAATATAGCTTCTTTCACATTAACATAAATGATAGCCAAGTATCTGTGCTAACCTTTATGCTAAAATTGACTTGGATTGCCCTCTATTCCAAGCATTATAAGGACTTCTGCTTCCAAACAGTAGTTGATATTAGTACAGTTTCAGCATACCGAGCAAACAACCTTAACTGGCAATACTCACTTTCAAGGGCAGGCAGGAGAGTAGTAATTTTTCAGAAACATGTCCCCTGCTGCTGGCAATAAGCAGGACAAAGTGAGTTTAGAGTCAGACATGCCTAAGTTCAAATGCTGGCTCCAAAATTTATCAATGGAATGACTGCAACCTCTTCAAGTTTTCTCATCTATAAAATAGGGATACTAACAACAACTTTATGGGTTGTCAAATACAAAAATTAGAAACACGTAATATGTGTAGAACAGTGACTAATACATAGCATTACATTGTGTTAATAGTAATAGCCTAGAGATGATCAGCCCTTGCTCAAGATGCCTTAAAATTCACCAATTATCTCAGGAGATCATTAGATGATCCAAAATCAATATTAACTTGCTTTATTTTAAAAATACAAAAACTATATCATTAAAGGGATGAATGGAAATGCCATAAAAAAAAAACATGAATTAAATGTTGGCACTTCTAAAAGATGAGATTTCATGTCTCAATCTCTTCTAAGAAAAACAGTTGAAGAATATAGAAATTTTTTTAAGTGAATGCAAACTATAAAAGAATAATAGTTTGTTATTCCTCATTAATTTGGGACTGTGCTAGAGAAGCTTCTTATTTTATTAAGAGAAAATATATTCATTTTCTCTGAGAAAATATTTAAGATCAAATAGTAGCTTTTTTCTTTTTTAATCAGAGGTAGATATTTTTAATATGACTATTTTACTAATCCTAAATAAGAGGTAGTGAATACAGAGGATTTGTATCCAAAGATTTGGTGAATTCTGACCCTGGCTTTAAACTCCTGTGCAACTCTAAGTACTAAAGTTTATCACCCCTTTGAACTTTAATCATTTAAAATATTCTACTTAGTATGACTTATGCAGAGCATGATCAATAGGTACTGTTCATACTTAAAAGATAAATGCAACATTATCTATATTTAATTCTCTGCACAATCTAATTAATCTAATTAGTCATGCTTTTGTTCCTGTGAACAACCAAATTTAGGATTTTAATGTGTATTTCATTTAAAACTATGATTCATAACTACTTTATTAAGCCGCATTTACATTTAAAGGATTAAGTAACATGATACTTGAATAGACTATATTGTGATTGAAGTAGTAAACAAATACTGAGTGGATATATAATGTTATTTATAATTTCAGAATATCTCTGACAAAAAGAAATGAGAGTTGTATAGAAACAAGGTATTTCTTTTTCTGTTTTCAGTAAGCACTAAAAGACTAAAATTTAACCTAATGTTAGCACTATGTATTTATTCAAAAAGAGGAGATGATGTTCTTAGGTGGAAATTAAGGAAATGGCAGACCTAAAGCACTAGAGAATTTTAAAAAGTAATTCAAAGAACTTTATTGAAAAGAACATCTTAGCAATGGTTAAGGACCCAGGGGATGAATGTTATTATTTTCAGTATGTACCAGTAACATAATATTAATATAGATGAGTCTAATAAATATTTGCTTTCTTCAGATTGGTATATTAGGACAGTGGATAGGATAGCTCTGCTTAGAAAGTATCCAAAAACTAAAGAAACAAAAAAACTCATGCTTATTTGAATCTGTGGCATTCCTGATCTACTTAGACATTTGCAAAACATCCAATTTACGACAATTGATAAAATTCTAACTTTGAAGACTGAGGTCAAAATACACACTGTTCTACAATATTTTTTTTCTCATTTTGAATATTGCTATAGCATTTCTTGCCTTTCTTGAGGCATTTATTCTGGCTTTGATAGGAATTAGTTGCATGTTTTACCTTATAACCAAATTAGGCACAAGCATATGTTGAGAATGACTGTGTCTTTCTTTATTCACTAACCTCTAAAGCATCTTACTAACATCTAAAGTTAGTTAACACTAACATCTAAAGCTAGTTAACACTAACATCTAAAGCAGGGCTTTAATAAATGCGGATTTAAAAAAAAGTGTATAGCATTGACAAAGAATATAGTACAATAATTTTCCCAAGATATGAAGTACAATACTCCTACTATTCCACCCTCATTTTTTCTTTTTCTCCTTTCTTTTAAAAAATATTTAGTCAAGTTTAATTCAATCCTTATAATCCTTTCATTTTCTTAGCCTGTTACTTTTTAGACTCCAAAGTGAAGTATGGGCAGAAATTTGTATAAATTTGTACAAATTTCATGCAAAATTGTGGGAAGTCTGAATCTATTTAAAATCTGTTGGCCTTAGTGTGTATTTCAGCATAAAGTTTACAATAGTATGAAGATCATGGTCAACATTTCTCTCCCTGGATACTTCTAACGAGAAAGGCTAGTGACAGCAGGAGCTTTGGGAACAGAATTACATGGTGGGTTGTTGCCAAACTGGAGACTGTTGCTGGGGAGAAATATGTGATGTATACAACTGATACCCTGGGAAATGGGGGAAAAAAGAGTAGTACAAAGGAACCCAAGGCTTTCCTGCCTTTCGTTAGTAAACGTCTATTATTTTTTGTCTTGCTTCCTGCACTACCTTCCATCCTCCATCTCTGCCTTCCTACTTTCCTTCTTCCCTTTTTCCCTTCCTCTCCTTCACCCACTGTTTCCCTAACCCTTATCAAATGTTTCAATCTTCCATTTTGGTAAGTGTTAGCATATAATAGTATTTTGTTAGCAAGTGAACTAAACAAATGAAGTTTGGGGTTCAGAGTCTTTAATGGCTGAAGACAGAGAGATACTAGGGAATTACTAAGTAACTAATAAGCCATAAAATTGTAGATTAGTGAAAGCAAGAGATCATAAAAGTAAAAGTTAGCTGCTCAGTCGTGTCTGACTTTTTGGGATTCCATGGACTGCAGCCTGTCCCGCTCCTCTGTCCATAGAATTCTCCAGGCAAGAGTACTGGAGTGGGTTGCCATTTCCTTCTCCAGGGGATCTTCCTGACCCAGGGATCGAACTTGGGTCTTCTGCATTGCAGGCAGATTCTTTACCAACTGAGCCACTAGGGAAGCCCTGATAATTTCTCTGATAACTCAACTGGTAAAGAGATGATAAATCAGCCTTTAAGTGGTGAGAAGACAGTGAAAGTACCTCAAGAATTGACAAAAGAAATTCAGGATCTGTATGCAAGTGTAAGAATTTTCCTGGGGGTCAGATGGCTAATACAGTGGGGAACAATGAGTTTCAATTAACAATTTAAAGAGGACGGTCACACTGCTCAGGAAATTCAGTCTCAAACAGCCTGTGCTGTGCTCAGTGGCTCAGTCATTTCCAACTCTTTGCAACCCATGGACTGTAGCCTGCCAGGCTCCTCTATCCATGGGGATTCTCCAGGCAAGAATACTAGAGTGGGTTGCCATGCCCTCCTCCAAGTAATCTTCCCAACCCAGGGATCAAACCCAAGTCTCCTGAATTGCAGGCAGATTTTGTTTACCATCTGAGCCACCAGGAAGCCCAATAATACTGGAGTGGGTAGACTATCCCTTCTTCAGGGGAATTTCCCAACCCAGGAGTCAAACTAGGATCTCCTGCATTGCAGGCGGATTCTTTACCAGCTGGGCTACCCAGAAAGCCCCTCAAAGAGCCTAAAATTGCCAAAATAGTTTAAGTACTATCTGAGCAAAACTTAGCATTTTATTACCCACCATTCCACAGATTTAAAGTGGCTAAATCTACATTATAAAGGAAATGTTCTTTGCCAAAATGTATCAAATGCTCAAACAGTTTTCATATCCAATCATTGATGATTATGGGATAAGAGGAAACTGCTTTGAAACTAATTTACCTAGTATAATTTTTTTTTGTAAAAAAAATGGCCCTGATTTTCCTTTATCTGGTTCTCATTATTAACATTACTGAAGCATCAGAAGATATTAATTGGGAAAATATTGAGCTGATTTCACAGTTTCTTAGGAATTCAGGTCTTCCAACTTGTAAACTGACCCACAGAAGCTCTTCAAATTCTCTGAAAATTTCATTACAAAAATAAATAGTCCTAATATACTTATTCAGAATATTTTTACCCTGTTTACTTTTTTTTCCATTACATGGCATTATTAGAAATCCACTTTAACAAAACCCATTCTTATTATGCGTGAAAATAACAATGAATTTATGTTTGATCATTGTATAAGGAGACTGATCCTCTACCAAGAAGTCTAAATCACAAAAAGTGAAAATGGGATTATCACAAAGGTCTGTTTTTGACTTATGAAATTTGTTCAGTGGGTACATAAGACTTAATTTTATGTTTAATTTACAGCTTTTTTTTTTTTTT